>JAUMHL010000006.1:10307290-10324063 GCA_032362345.1 Sandelia bainsii | reverse complement strand
GAACACATCTGCCTGTCTTACAGTCTTTGACCAGCAGGGGGTTTGTGTGCACATGAAGCCAGAGATGAAGCCTCGAGGAATGAACCATTTTGCGAACCAATTGGCTGGAAGGCTTCAAAGCTTCATGAAGCTTCATCTGGCCATCACTAATTGTGACATGTATATCTTTGACAGTGTAAAGAAAACTTGTGATTTCACCAAACAAATTTGCAGACTCATGCAGCACTCTTTCACGATGATGCTATGATCCGGCGCATGCGTGTGGGCTGTCCAGTGTCGTCATCACGTGACGGAGTGACGTTAGCTCCGCCCCGGCTGGAGGCTTTGTAAAGGGTCACGTTTCTCTGCAGCAGAGAAACAGGAGACTGATCCGCATCCTTCGCACACTGCTCACCTACTCTGTCCGCTCAGACGCCTTCCAGTAGGTAAGATAACAACCCTGATCTCATCAGAACATCTCAACCCAGCATCAGACTCGCGTTATGTGTTGCTAATGTCGGAGAGGTGATAAAAATACAGATGATGCTGAGGATGTGATGCTGCTCTTGACAACATGAAGCTAACGTGATCTTCTTAGTGACTTAGCCACTAATTCATCTCCACTGTTAGTATCTGCGGTAATTACACAGTGGTATTTTTTGACAGAAAACCAAACACAGTCTTCGACCTTTTTTTAAAATGAAAGTGGCGTATTTCAGCCTGTCATCGAAATACGCAACAGGAAGAGCGCAGCAATGATGACCTTCAAGGGAGGAAGCAGGGAAGGAAGGGCCTGTTGCGTCTGCTTCCAGTTAAAATAGACACACAATCGATATATGTGTTGTAACCTTTTAAGTAAATGATGGTTATTTATCCGTGTGGCAGCAGTGGTAGGTGATGGTTGACGGTGGTGTTAGCAGGCGGTGGTGTCCTGTACCACAGCACGTACACATCCTCTGATGTTGGGGGGGGGGGGATCAGTGAAACGGTTTGGACATCCACACTTCATCTATATAACAGCAGGCAGCACAAAAATATAGGCTGATGGGATTTAGTTTTTTTGTTGTTTTCGAAAATATTCGGTGCATTAGTCCATTTGTGCTATAATATTTAAATTAATGCATGTATATAATAGTATTTGATGATTCATTATCTGTTCATCGACTAATAAGACGATCTACATAAATACATGCATGGAGGCTATTTGTACATAACATATATTTTGATTTACTATAATATTCAGCTAATTGTTAATAGTTTCACAGATTGTGTTGCAATCACTTGATTGTTCCTTGAAAATGACTCATGTTTTCTCCCTCTCCACGCAATTGCAACTCAAAATATAGTCATCTTATCATGCAAATTGAAGATAAAAACTAAAACATCACATGTAACTTGTAGTCCTCTGCAAATGTGTAATCTACACATTTTAATCAGTATTAACCTCTCTGAGCTGCAACACACACGCAGCCTTGACATCAGCCACAGGCTCTTGTGCTCCTGCTGGATCGAGGCCTGAAAACAGAAACAGACCAAACAGTGGAGCGTGCATCAAGGTCAGGAGCCCTTCTGGTGATAAAAGCATGCAGGCTTATTACCTTTGACTAGCGATGACACGCAGACCTATTTCATCTCCTTAATGCAGCTTGCAACGTTGAGGTGGTGACACAGACGTGGCAGCAGAAATAAATCATATTTTTTTTCTTCAAACACTATAAATCTTCTAACTGTTCTGCCAGCTTGAGTTTATGCAGATATACTGAGTTTACATCACTGAGATCCTGCGTGCAGTCTTATAAATACTGAGCATTTGAATAAACAAGCTTCAGCATGTAATTGATGTTTGAAGCAATGTTTCAGCAATGAAGTCCAACTGCAGAATGATTTTTGTACTGTAAATGCAGATATTCATACTGGATTCAGTTGGATGTGCTTGTATTTGTGATCTGTAGCTGGTAAATGAAGAAGACAGTGCGACCTCTGGTCAAATCATCCTGTCCTTTCTGAAGCAGATAGACACACCAGGTATATGATGGCTGAGTTGTCTTAATCTCAGTTAATTAATTGTTCAATTAAATGTATCACAATGTTTAATCTGCATGGCTTAAATATTAAAACGAGTTACCTGTCATTGTTCAGTGAATGTCTGCACTGGTTGACTTGTAACAACAGCATTATTTAAAATATATTGATCACAGTTCTAAGTGGTTCTGTGTGACGCCACCATTGGGAGTTGGCCGTTGTGTCTTGATGTCGCAGTGCAGACATGGTGTTTGTCTTTTGAGGCCAGACACTGTGCAACAAGTTGGGATGGAAAGCATAGAGACGTGATGGAGAGACAATTGAGATAAATTACATAATAATCACAGATGTCTGTTGCATATTTTAAAAATGTCTCAAATTTCATCTAGTTTTAATTTCTTTATTTTAATGGACTGAATTAAAAATCTGCATGTAAACACACCAGTCTGCTGCAGTAATTATAAGATGTACTGTAGTTCTTGAGGCAACTAAAACCTTGACATACTACATTTAAACAATATTCCTTTTGTTTTCTTTTACTCTGACATAGTCAGAAGCAGTTTGCACTGGTTGCAATACATGACACTGGATTTTACCATCAGAGATGTTTCTTTTGACTCGACCAGATTGTTGGAGTTTTTTTCAGCCATGTAAGAAAATCAAAGTCTGAATGAATGGTTCAGTGCTGGCTGCATTCTGTCAGTACATCAATAAAATCAATATTTGTTTAGGTAATGGTCCTCCATTTTGTTACCAAAATGGCGTCATCGCAATGTTTCCTCCAGACCTTTAATGACCTGCATTAAATGTTTTTGTCTCAATTTTCCCCTGAGGTGAGTGTTTCCTAGAGACACATAAGGTTTGCACCACTAAAACAAAAAAAACGGTAGTACTTGTGTACTCTGGGTTCTTCGCACACAGGTTTTTAACGGAAAGGCTGACATTCAGCAGCATCACTGAGTTGTGTTCTGCCATGTTACCGCTTTTTTTGTTAACTACACTGAATACAGTTTACTGGGGCAACATCATAATGTTTCTAGCTTTTTGTGCCATTGTGGAATTGGAGAAATGGAAATTGAAGTCCAACAAGTACAACAACTGAAATGTGTTTCAGGTTTTCATGGTAGGTTTCACATAAACCTGTGAAATATACATATAAACTGTCATTCAGTGTATAAAAACACATATTACTACACAGTAGTTTTTTTCCCACCAAATAACATACATTCAGAAGTAGAAAGGTGCTTCGCCTTAATATGTATATTTTAAACCATTTTTCTTCCCTCCAGACTTGATCTAGGCTGATCATATGTCAGAGACAGGCACATGCAGGGTGGAGGGCATTGTCATTCAAGTTTGTTTCGTCTTCATGTTACTGTATGTAAAAGAAATGCGATCTGAAACATTTACAGGGATCTTTTGTTATTCAGCTCCAGATTTCCTACTGATAACAGGGCGTTTTCGTTTTAAAACTTTCACATATTTGGTCATTTTTCACTGCATTTACTCAATATTGCATAATATTTAGATTTCACAGTGGCTTGCAAAATGTGGTTTCTCAGCAGAAACCCCACCACAGTGCTAATGTATTGTGGAAACACGCATGTGCTTCACAAAAGATAGCAGGTATTTGCTGAGCGTGAGTTTTGTCAGACTAGTGACAGTGACGCCGGGCTGTGCACTCACACATCACGCCTTTGACCTTTATCATGTGTAAATACTTTCTTTTATTCACTGCAGAGATCTGCTGGCAGTTAACACTCCAGATCTACCTTTTTCCCTCAGGGGGAACATATTTTACCCTGAAGGCCCGGCCCAGAAGCTGCATGAATTGAACTGTTAGCAGTGAGCCATGCTTGACATTTGTGTTGTGGTAAGACTGTTTTCATTCAGAGGCCTATGTTTGCTCAGTTATCTCATGGCTTTGAGATGAGGATTAACACAGGGGATAGAGGGAGAGTCTGGCAGTGTCCTACCACCAGCCTCAGTTGGGAATTAAGTGGTTATGAGTTTACTGTGTAGATGTATGTTAGTAGCATTTTTTCGCATAATATAGAAGAAGAAAGTTGATGTGGTTTGTGGCCTCATACCAAGATTTCTAATAAATGGTAATAAGAAATAAATGGATTCAGTATTGTAGCACACACTGGTGTACTGGTGTGATGTTGAACTAAGCTTTAACAGTGTTGTTGTTAGCTGGGAGCTGCTAAGGAAATGGTGCAGTCGACCAGAAAGTGAAGTCACAGCTTGTTCCCTGGCATGGTCTGTATTAGTGGGAGTGATAAATGCGGTGCTAAAAACAAAGGGGCATGTCTTATATCAATCAAGCTCAAAGCAATAAAAAGGCATCTATACGGAGGGATATAATGATGTTAGCGTTAAACAGGACAAAGCAGTGTTGCTGAGGGGAGAGAGAAGCAAGCTTGCATCCAGTCTTGCAGCTATAATGAGGACTGTCAGAGTATACAGGAGGGTGCGCTGTTACATAATCCTCTCTTCTGTATGGTGGGGAGGGGTTACGCAACTGTTTATTTACGGTAGAGTGAAGAGGGGAATAGGGAACAAAATAATCTAGTTTGAAGTGTGCGCATCCATGTCGATGCATTATGAGAGCGCGGAACAGTTTCTATATGTCTGAGTCCAGACAACATATCAGAGAGAAACATTTTCATTTCAGTCAGTCATTGGTCTGATGGTTTGTCAGTGAGGAAGCTTATGCTCGCAGCCTTTGATTTCATCACACACTTGCTGAGTCCCAGGATTGTGTCATCTTGTAGGAGGTTTGGTAATTTTCACCCATCCTCCTCTTCTCACTGAGAGGAGCTTAGCGCTGTACTGCAGTAGCCATGTTATTGATAGCAGAAGGATATTAAGCAAGGCCAGTACTGGGCAATCATCCTGGTCGACATACCATGAAACAAGGTGAAATCTCTATGCCTCTCTCTCTGTTTCAGCCACAATGACTCACCAGTATCCAGCACTGACTACTGAGCAGAAGAAGGAGCTGCAGGACATCGCTCTGAGGATAGTAGCTCCAGGAAAAGGAATCCTTGCAGCTGATGAGTCCACCGGTGTGTGTGTGTGTGTGTGTGTGTGTCATCAAAATTATAACTTAACTTTCATATTTTTATGCTTTTTATTATCATCAATACACTGTAGTAGCCTTACATATTTGTGCTAAGTAGGGGAGTTTCTTATTATTAGAGAAATTGGTCTACAGAAACCAGGTTCAAGGGGCAATTTGGGGCATCCATTGTAAAAATCTGTGCCAAATATGGTCACCCCTAACAAGATAAGCCCAAAGTGGAGGAGGAGAAAGTTTATGAATGTGATAACTTGATTGCAAAATACGTGAAAGAAATTGTTTAAATTGACCTATGAATAATATAAATGGGGTAGGGACAAATAAGTTTATACTTCTGCCTACTCCTTTTCAGACATAGGAGAAAAACAGAAATGTGTTATGTAAAAATGTTGAATGTGAATATGTTTGAAATAAACTAAACCATACTAAAACTAAAAACATAACAAAATGATGATGATCTGCTTAATTTACTGTGCATAGAAAATAATATGGAAATGAGGACACTTTGTCAGTTAAAGACAGACAGATTGAATAAGACAGAATATCAAATTTAGACTTTAGGATGATAATTAATATTTGCATTATTTGTTAATCTGTTGCTTGTTTTCATGGTTAATTTTATTAGTAATTTAGCCAATAAAATGTCAGAAAACTGTAAAATATGTCAGATGTCTTCTAATGCCTTTGTTTTATGTGATTCCAATAATGTTTATACTACACTGATATAAAACAGATTAATGCAATGTCACTGCACATAAATAAGACAACTTTATTTACAAGTTTTTAAAGATGTAGATCAGGTCAAACCACATTTTATGGTCTCATGCTTTAGACAGTTTTGTTCTGTTTTTATCGACTGAAAAAGATTTGCTCTACTTTTACACCTGAGCTGAATAAATGGGCCTAATAATTATAACATTTCCAAGCAGCGTCAATCACTGACAAATTTAACCACAGATGACTGCAGTAATCTACTCATAACTGAAGACGTTCTTAATTTGAGCCAGCATGTATAAATAACTGCATATATTTGTGTTGTCTACAGGAAGCATGGCGAAACGTTTGAACCCCATCGGGGTTGAAAACACAGAGGAGAACAGGCGCCGCTACCGCCAGCTGCTCTTCACAGCCGACCAGCGCATTGACAGCTGCATCGGAGGCGTCATCTTCTTCCACGAAACTCTCTACCAGAGCACAGACGATGGCACTCCTTTCGCCAAGCTCATCAAAGACCGCAGCATTGTTGTTGGCATTAAGGTACGCTGTGCTCAATGTTGCAGCCAACCACAGCCATATTTAAACCTATGAAGTAGACCTCTTTAGTGGGTCCCCTGAGTGTGGGTCTTCATCTTTTCCTCTTCCTTAATTTACATCCAGTATCCCGCACATTTTAACAGCTGTCTGGTTTGTGTTATTGGCTATTTTTTTACATGGTGTATCACTCCTAACCTCAGTATCCATAAACTTTAGAACTTCACTCTGGGAAGATCGGACCTTATTTGGTGGCTGTTTGCTTTGGCTCTTAATGTTCCCACAGCCGCAGTGTTGATATTAGTTTAGCAGACAAAACACACACATTAGTTTGGCAAGTAAAACTAGAGAGACTCCTACACTGTATATGAAAACACAGATTTACTGCCAGTGTGATTAGATGCACACATGCTGATCAGGTTGTGAGGACAAGCTGGGTAACAGGGCCTTCACAACCTAAGTTCAGGAAAGTTGTAGGTTAATTTAAAGGGATTTTGTTTCCAATGCTCTTGGTAATATAGAAAAACAACTGCTGTTTAAAACAAAGACTGATATACTAGAATATGAAATGCATTTGTGTTCTGTTTACCTCTTGCAGGTGGACAAAGGTGTTGTGCCACTGGCTGGAACAAATGGAGAGACCACCACTCAGGGTAGGAGGTGCAAACACACACACGCATATATACACACGCAAACGCACACAAAACCTCGAAAAACCTATACTGTATTTCTTATGCGTGGTTCTGTGTATGTGTCCGAGTGTAGGTCTGGACGGGCTGTCCGAGCGCTGTGCGCAGTACAAGAAGGACGGGGCAGACTTCGCCAAGTGGCGCTGTGTGCTGAAGATCAGTGAAACCACGCCGTCTGAGCTGGCCATCTTTGAGAATGCTAATGTATTGGCCAGATATGCTAGCATCTGCCAGCAGGTTGGTGTGAGATGACACAGCATGTCATTTAGTTAGATTAAAGATATATCCCTTGTTTTTTAGAGTCTCCCATTCCCAGTTCAAAGTTGGAAAAATCAGCAGAATGAAGATCACCTGGGGACTTGTGGGCACTGTAACACATTATGAGAGTGTATCTATATGAATATGAGAGTGTACCATAAACTTATACTTTATGTGTCCTAGAATGGTATTGTTCCTATTGTGGAGCCTGAGATCCTACCTGATGGAGAACATGACCTGAAGCGTTGCCAGTACGTCACCGAGAAGGTAATTACTACTCAGGAACATCCTGTGTACGGCACAAACCATTGTATTTGTCCTGTGAAGTTTTTTTTTTTTTGCTACATGTTAGTGATGTTGCTGTCACAATCTTTTTGACACACAGTACGTATCTGTTTCCTGCTGCTAGGTCCTAGCTGCAGTGTACAAGGCTCTGTCAGACCACCATGTGTACCTGGAAGGAACGCTGCTGAAACCCAACATGGTCACAGCTGGACACTCTTGTCCCACCAAGTACACCAGCGAGGAAATCGCCATGGCTACTGTCACTGCTCTGCGCCGCACTGTGCCTCCTGCTGTCTCAGGTCAGAGACACAGAGATATAAGAAACAAAAATTAAATGGGTGGGATGTTACATTATCTGTGTACTGTATGAGGAGTGTGCCATTTCAGAAATCTGAAGTTTTAAAAATTCAAAGAAGTTCATTTATATAAAACAGATTTATTATTTAAATATTTAGAAAGTCTTTAGTCCCCTTTGTCTTATACAATCAAATCTTTAGTCAATACAAATCAATTTTGACACAAGAAAAATATTTATTTTTTACTATTTATGGTATGTAATTTTAAAAATGCACCTGGTTTGAGCAGGTCAATAATGTTCATGTTTCTTTTTTCAGGAGTGACCTTCCTGTCAGGTGGCCAGTCCGAAGAAGAGGCCAGCGTGAACCTCAGTGCTATTAACACCTGCCCACTCGCCAAGCCCTGGGCCCTGACTTTCTCCTACGGCCGCGCCCTGCAGGCCTCTGCCCTGAACGCATGGAAAGGAGAGCTGAACAACGAGAAGGCTGCCACTGAGGAGTTCATCAAGCGTGCTGAGGTCAGACAACAGACACAGTCACATCCAGAGTTAAATGAAACTCAAACTGTCTTCATGCAATCTTATTAATTAGACTTTTTGTCGTTTTTGCAGGCAAACAGCCTGGCTGCGCTTGGCAAGTACGAGTCTTCTGGATCTGGTAGCGCTGCATCAAAATCTCTCTATGTGGCTAATCACGCCTACTAAACATCCAGCTACCACATACTACTGTGGCCTAGTTATAGTCTTAAACTGTATCTGCTCTGCTATTCCCCTCACTCCTCCATAGTTCACGGGCCTGCGCTGTCTACTGTACTTTAGAGTTGTCAGTTATTAAAATTACATTATTAGATATATGTATTAAAAATATAACGTGAAACAGAAATGTTACGGAAACAAAATGGCTTGCATTTTTCTTTTTCGATTTGATCAAACGGGTTTGAGACAATTTGACTGAAATGAACAACTGCTTTATTTCATGTCTGTCTGTCTTTAATAATTACTGGACTCAGAGATGGGAAGAGACTGCTAAATTTTAACAGTAGATCAAGACGGTCACTATTCAAGTCAGTTTTTAACTCCACCTGTCTCCACACCTGACCTAAGTGGTCAATCTGAAGCCACTCCCAAGCAGGCCAGATAGAGTATGTGTGTCTGTGTTTCACTACTGTATGAAAATGTTGACTTTTCAGCTTGAGTTGATCTTTCGAGTGACTGTCCAGAAGTGTGGAGCACTCGTCGTACTTTCAGACATTTGCAGCAGAGGTCGGCAGACGCACTGTAACAAACCACTGCACACCAGTATTCATCCTAATGATTCATCCTGACCTTTCTGTTCACAAACTGTGTCTATTCTAAGTATAACATTAGCTTTAAATTGCATACTGTATTTAATGTTATTCAGTTGTGTGAAGGTGTCGATATTATGTGACGCTTCTGTCATCCCCCCTGCCTGATTTCCCCAGCCTGCCCCATGGAAACGGGGGAAGGTTTCTATTGATATACCCATGAAGTGGACCAATACATGGGTTTAGCTGTGGGGAAACGGTCACCGCTCTGTTGGATTAATGTGTTGTTTGTGGTGTTACTATTGTTCTTGAAGCACTTGGTGTGTCAAATAGTGGAGAAAAATAAACTAAACATGAAAAACTACCAGAGGTCATTTTGTGTAGTGATGGGAAAATGAAGCCTCATGAAGCTTTAAGCTTTCCTTCTATTTGTGCCGAAAAAGATTCGAAGCTTTGAAGCATCATTCCGAGTTTGAACAGCGACATCTGGTGGTTAAGTGAGGTCAAGGCAAGGTCTCAAGAGCGCAAGTGAAGCAGCGCTCACTGTTTCAATCCCATGTCACCAGTAAAAGCTCAGTAAAGTCTGTGTTTGTGTCATTCTGCTAACGTCCTTATCCATTTATACTATTTAACAAATGCAGTCATTTGACTTTAAATAATTCATTTATTTCTTCGAAGAGACTTTGGCACTGTACCAGAAGTAAGTGATCTTTGTCAACTTTAAATAAAGAGGATAGTAGTGTAATGACAGACTTAATGTGCAAACACACTTATCCAAACACCACACATTGCGGATTCAATTTATAAAACAGATTTGTGATTTAGAGTTAAAAAAAAACAAAAAAAAACACAATTAGCTATTTATTTTTTTTCTGTTTTTTAGGGGCTGATAAGAAACAGGATGATAGATTTAGAAAGATACTTTTCAACTGAATGGCAACAAAACTTGGTGATTTAAAATGCTTGACACATAAGGGAACTTGTAAACTGGTTTGCCAAATACATTTCACACAGTCGTATAACTGACAAAAGAATTGAGTGTTAGTGGACATGATCACCAAATGTTGGTCTGCTGGCATGGTGGTTTACAATCTGTGTGTGGGATCTATCCAGCATGAAAAATAGACTAGGTAACCACAGGTTTAAAGGGCTAGTATGTGTTTTCTGGTGGCCTAGTATTTAAAAGCTACTGTTTGGGATACGTTTAAGAATGAGATTTCAGTTGTCTAATGAAGCGAATAATGTCATTTTTCTTTGTAAAAACCATCCTGCTATTTTGAAAACGAAAGCCATGCACTTAACAAAACCTCTCTGAATAAATAAAGTTTATATATGTGTTTTTAAGTAACCAATTGTTAGATGCTGTCAAGAGTTTTTTATACCATTTGTCCTATATTTTGAATTGGAATCAGTTGAGGAACACAAAATAATGTGAATATATGTATGGTTGGATGATAGGGCCTACTGGGCACAAAACCAGAGGCCTGAGAGGTCAAGGGGACCCTGGACCAGAGCCTTGTCTGTAATTATTGTTTGTGTTTCTTATTTGAAATGTGCAAAGATCATTTAAAATATACAAAGAATACTACAGAGACAAAAAGTGACAAAAAGATGAAAAATAAAAAACCAAAAACATGATTGAGTATATACAGAAAAGTATCTAAAAATAGAAAATATTTAAAATAAAAATGTTCACAAAGTGGTGAAAAATGACCACAGAGAGATGATAATTACAAAAAGAGATTTTTAAAAAAGAAATCAAAGAAGGAAAATCACTACAAACGACATGACAGCCTCATTTGTAGTTATTTTGTCTCTTTCGGTCAATGAATCATCATCACTAATAAACATTAAAAAGACTATTTGTTTGTAAAACAGTGTAGTGTTGTATTTACAGCCAAAAAACGTTTGTTTATTTGGTCTTTTTGTCTAATAAAAATACATATTTTGCCGAATTTAGCCAGCAAACATTCATCTCACCACATGGGGCGCTGGTTGACAAACTGTCTCACATTGCGTTTGTGCGTTTAATATTATCACCGCCAGGTCGCGTCTCTCACTGCGGCTCAAGCTAATTTACTTTACCTTCTCCTCTTCTCGGGTTTATGGCGGATGGACAGGTGTATATCACAATATTTGTGACACAAATTGAATAATAAATCGAATTCTACACATGTCAAACTGAACTTGTGACATAAATTAAATTATAGTTTGTATCTGGGTCAAGACTTGTTCTTACAGCAACGTAAATCGCTCGATTTCACGTGACGTATGACTGCGTGGTGTGTGCTATAATCAAACGCACCCAACTCCGTTCATTGACAGAAATGGCTACCACGGAAGTGGGTGAGTAGATTCATAAATGAATCCTGTATACACAATTTCCTTTATGTTAAAAGGCAGCATTTACAGCAGTGTATTGCAGTTTGTTCGTGTATGTTTAACATGTATAGCAGCCGTAGTATGTGTGTACTAGTGGCAGGAGGCGGCTATTTTCTTCATGTTTTGATCCTCTGAAGCTAACTGCTAGCTAGCCTCCCTTTATATTGACTTAGCACTGTGCAAGTGCACATGCTGTTTTTACACCTTATGTATTTTATTTAATTCTACAATAAACTAAAACAGTAGCGTTCATAAAGTCTTCACGTTATTTGTTCAAGATTACAGATATTTTCATTTTAATGTTTGTCACCTAACATTCAAACTAGCTTATCATGTTATATGGATGTTATATGAAAGTGCAGGATCTATTTCAGTCACTTATATATTAAAGAAACAAACAATTAAACAAACCAACAAGTGTACGAACATCATATTGGGCTCTGGGAAGTTGCAATGGGTGTTTTTATTACTGTTTTACCTTTCATAGAGTAAACAGTTTCAACGAATTCAAGAAGGGAGTTATTAGATTAATGCAAATAATTGTTAGTTGGAGTCCTGTAGACATTATGACATATCTAAGCAATAATGCCCTAATGCTCATTTGTCTGTCTTTGTGCACTCCCAGAGCGTAGACAAGGCCAGCTTGCTGCTCTGTCCATAGCAGCAGTGGTCATCATCGTGGGAGTCCCTCTGTGGTGGCGAACAACTGAAACATACCGCGCCTGGTTACCTGTCAGTCAGATACAAGAGTTGGCTAAGCTGCAGGTTTGTTTCTGCTCTCACTTTGTTACATGACCCCTTTCCTGTGGTGCCTTCATCTCCCACGTGTTACATGTGCACCTTTTCAAAATGTCCCACTTCTTTTGTTTGTTTTCTGCAGCTACAGTTAAGTGCTGATGTGGAGGTTGTGTTTGCACGTGGAACTGTGACACCAGAACAGCAGAAGAAAATCCCACTGACACAAACACAAGATGAGGAACACACAGTAGATGGTGATTTATTAATACTGTCATCTGTAATCTTCTAGTTACAAAAACAGAATAATAATTGTCGCAAATTATTTTGTTTTTAGAGGACACAGTGTTGAGGTACAAGTATGAGACGAAGTATCGCACAGCTACTGTCATGGAGGAGGATGCTCTGAACCAGCCGACAGCTGCAGGTGAGCTGTCTGCTCTTCAGATGCAAATGTTTTTTTTCTCAGTGAGACCACGGGTACTAGTTTATCTCTGTCTTTCTTCTTCTTCTTCTTCTTCTTTAGAGGCAGATCTGTCTCTGCACACGCTCAGTGAGAGTCCATGTGGGTCTTTGGTTGTGTATGTGATCCCAGAGTCATCTTCACTGCTGCCTCAGGTTAAAACTTTCAATTTCTTTTATATGTGATCATATGGGTGTTCTCAACCCTTTTATATGACCTATTCCTTTGTTTTCCATTAAGATGTAGTTATTTGAAAGTTAAAACGATCAAAAGTCTGTAGTTGTATGTATTTTTCTAATCTTAATTTCATGTACCTCTGTGGAGTCAGGTAGCGTGTCAACTGAATTGCTGCTAAGTGTCTTGCTGCTCATGGTCTACATACAATACCTTCTGCACCACCTGCACACAGAATTATGTAATATGTACCTTATGTAATATAATTTTTATTAAATAAAAGAGACTCCAGTACTCAACAGCAATGTGTACTTTTATGCCTCTCAGGATGTGGACGTGTATATCGGTCAACGACGGACTGCCTTGCTACGTATTGGTGCCCAGATGAGAGTGGGGAGGACACTAGACCAATTGCTGGCTCATCTGGAGCCACGGCTCAAGCAGGTGCTGCAGGTGATGTCTTTTAGCCACACCGACATCACTGCTGCCCTCAGCGACAGAGTCCGTCTTAGCCCTGACAACAAGGAGAGCAAGGCTGACAGTATGAGAGCCTTTAAATCCAGCCCAGGTTGGTATCTGTTTCAGTATAGCCATGAAGCAGATCAGCTTAATTTCATTTCCAATCAGCATATACTTCAACTCTGAACACTATTCTCTGCTTATTCTTGTCTTCCATTCAGGTTATGAGATTACGTTCAGTCTTTTGAACCCAGACCCAAAGTCTCACCGGCTACACTGGGACATAGGGGGAGCCGTGCAGACTTACATCCAACCTTTGCTTACAAAACTGGCCCCTGTGGCAAACTTTAGCATTGACTCTCAGGTAGTGTATTTGCATAAGTGTGCTGCAATCACATCACAATGACAAAGTTTTCAGCTACTGTATTTTTATGTACATATTCTTCTTGTAGACCTTATACTATGCCATGCTTGGTGTGAACCCACGCTTTGACAGCAGCCGCAATGCCTACACACTCAACGCTGACAGCCTCGCACATGTCATCAACCCTGTGGAAGCTAGACTCGGTAAAAGAAAACACACACTGAATGTTTGCCTAAATGAGAAACATAGGTTGTTATGTGTAATAAATTTTTGCATTTGATTTCAAGGCTCGAATGCTGCATCTTCCAACCCCGTGTTGAATTTCCTGCTGTATGTCCCAGATGTTCACCGTTCACCTCTTTACATCCAAGACCACAAAAAACAAGAAGTGTCTTCTAATGCATTTCACTCTCCACGATGGGGGGGAATCATGGTGAGATGATGCCATACTGGATGACGGTTGTCTAAATGTGATGAATGGTTTTACTATTAAGTGCATCTTGTTGGCTATATAAGAGATGAGATATTGCACACAATAATATGTTGTGTTGGATACTAATTCAACACAAATGTCTTTATCATCAGGTTTATAATGTTAATAGTTTATATGGACTAGACGCTGTGTTCCCTGTTGACATCAACATCAACATGGCCAAAGTCATGGGAGTATTCCTAGCACAGCTTCGGTAAGTGGACGCCTGCAACACAACAGCTTTTCCTTTTCCCGTAGACACACAATAACCTTCCTGTACGTTGTTCTGTCAGACTGTTGCTGGGCGTGCAGCCATCTTCCCCTCCCCCTGGCTTCCTGGTGGCACCGTGTGGCAGTACAGGACTAGCTGACTGGGAGCTGGACCGCCTCATGTGGAGTCGGAGTGTGGAAAATATTGCCACAGCAACCACCACCATCACCTCACTGGCACAGCTACTGGACCAGATAGGCAACATCGTTATTAATGACAACATTGCTCAACAGGTAAAAAGCACAAGGTTTTATATGTCTGTTATGTGTTGTCTATATTAGTGTGTGTGAAACACATACATACAACATTTAGCAGACACTGATGTCTACAATTTCTGTTGCTCTGGGTACTATTTTTAATGGTCTGGGCCACTCAGTTCCAATTAAAGGGAACTCTTACTCACTGTAGGATAAAAGTGCTATGTAAATGCACATCTCCATTATTATTACCATGTCTATATTTAAATGTATTAAACTGAGATTTAAGATTTGTACAGAGAAGCTTTCATCCTCTCCATGCTCTGGTGTTGTGCTGACTGTCAGCTGTTTCCCCCAGGTTAGAAAAATAATTAGAGCTTAGTAGGCGTTAAGTAAGAGTTGGGACATAACCTGTTTACCTAGCTAGTGTGAAAAAAAACATGCATATAGCAACAAAACATGCAACAAGCCTGAACTGATGCAGCTGTACAAATTGCTTTGCTATTTGTCTTTTGTTTAATATTTTGGGCTAGAGACTACAGTTCATGAAAAACACTCTAAATTACTGCCATTTTTATCAATGGCATAAACATTGAAGCTACAGTATGTAACTTTCAATTAATGTCAGTTTGTTTTTTTAGTATAAATATGTTTCAAAACTTATTTTATTGTGAAGAGGTGCTGTCAACGCCTCCCATAAAGTCAAATAAACATAAAAGAAGTTAATTACTAGTTTCTCTTGCATCAGTTGTATCTTAACTGACATCGTTATTTCTGTCCCTTAGGTGTCCAGTGCTGTCACGTCTCTGCAACTGGCTGCAGCTGAGTTGGAGGCTGGAAACCTTGGCTTTGCTCTGCAGTACAGTAAAGAGGCCATCTTGGCATCGGAGAGAGCATTTTTCGACCCTTCGCTCCTCCACCTCCTCTACTTCCCCGATGACCAGAAGTTTGCTATCTACATACCGCTCTTCTTGCCAATGTGTGTACCTATTCTGCTGTCATTGCTCAAAATTGTGTCAGAGGCTAGACAGAAACGCAGAGAAAAGCAAGCAAAGAAGGACTGACAAGCACTGGAGAAGAAGATGTGGTGATCCTGAGGTTTGAACAACATTACAAAATGTAAGAAAATGTATTATGAATAGACACTTTTGTCTGTGGCCATGACATTTAGGTACAAATGTGAGCACACGGAAAAGCTCCTTTGCAGGAATTGATTGTTTGGGGGTTTACAAATCAGTCATGTATGATTTTTATTGTTTCATGTGAAGAATTGTGTTTATCGTAACATTTTAATGAATAACACTGTAAAGGTTGAATGTAAATGTCGACAAGTTTTATATTTGAATTTCTCTTTTTATTCTAAGTTATTAACAAATAAAGACCAGGTTGAAACTCATGTTTTAGCTGGATTTGTTTGTCACACTGACTTTGTGTTCATCCAGTTCTTGTGGCCCATTCTTGTGAACGCAATATGTGAAGAACGCTTTGAAGGAACTTGCTTCAAATTTGGTACAACTGTCCAATTGGAGTCAATGATGAATTCGTTTTTGGTGGCCAAAGATCAAGGTCAAAGTGACGTTATATATCTCCCCTGCTTGTCAGTGCTATGTCTCAAAAATGCCTGGAAGGAATTTTATTGTATCTGGCACAAACATCCACTTGCACTCGTGTCCAAGCAACAATTTCCCTCTGGGATTAATAAAGTTTTCTGAAACTTGAATCTAAACTATAACGTCACTGTTTAGCGGAGACAAACAATGCAGTGATTCTAGTTGTATTGCTGTTAAAACACTTTCCAACTATGTTATGCCATATAAATCTCATCACCAGCTCCATGTAATTCTGTAGCATTCAACCGACAGCTGACCAATTTTTTCATGGGATGGTTTTGTTGTTTTCATAACTTTGATTATGTCCACTCATAGATATTCCATTTCTTCTACTGATGAAGCACAATTTTATTTGATCGGAAGCCTGAGAACAGTACCTAAGTGGACTGTTTCCAAGGTTAAAGCTGAACTAACTAAACATGTATCTGTGAAGATTCTCAGTCATCCAGGTCATGGTTATCTCAAAAAAACGGTTTTTAATGGCAACTGGACTTGT
>JAUMHL010000006.1:10240838-10293695 GCA_032362345.1 Sandelia bainsii | reverse complement strand
CCTGGTACTCCACAGTATGTTTGCAGCTAAGGTTGTGCAGCAAATTGCTCATGTTGCCACCTCCGGTGACAACTTTAACTCGTCAGCAGTAAATAGTTGTTTGGTCCACGTCCGAGCTTTTAAAACCAAAGTATCTCCAGACAACAGACACTGCTCCTTTTTTAGCAAAAGTCCTTCCCTGTCATCATGTTCAACTTCATTGTCTGCTACAGCTTCAGTTTCAGAACGTTCTCTGTTCATTTTCACCGCGCAGGTACTTCGTTACATGCGTGTTTAGCGTTGTAGCAGTGAAAAAGGTCCCCCTTAAACAGTTTCCCGCTGCGCTACACTCGGAACGTTGTTTAGGGCATTTAAACCGGTATTACGGTAAAAGCAAAATCCATATCATAACAAAAATAAAAACCGGTTTTCGGTATGAACCGGTATACCGCCCAGCACAATCATACAGACACATATCTGTCCCCTAATTAACCTCTGCTAATGTTTTCACAACATTACTCCAAAGATAAAACATTAACCTAGTACACCCAGCCAGCCACGCAGTACTCCCCAACAACTGAAACCAGAGTAGCATGACCATAGCAGCAACCTCACACGCCTTAGCAACGCCCTAGCAACCACAGAGAATATCCTAGCAACCATAGGAGCCAGCTGGAAACAAATCCAGAGTGGATTCTCACCTGTCTTACTGATCGTCTTAATTTCCATTTCAGGATGTGTGCACCTTGCTGGAACATGCAAGATGTCTGGTGCCTCTGAGTCAAGAGCATTTAGTCATCAAATTCTGCCAGCTAATACATCACCTGCTGAATCAGCTGAAGGTAACTGTTAGCCTTTATTAACAGAGAGTGTAGACTACATGCAGCAAACAGTAGTTGGCAATTTTTTTTTTTACTACTTTGTTGTTTTCACTGATTTTGTATTAATTTTTTAAGATAATAATGAATGAGAAGACACTGGATGTTCTGGTGAACTATACTGCCAGTGCGTTGAAAGTGTGCAGTACATGGACACACTCAGATATTCTCCTGGCACTCTCCACAGTAGTGTACGGGAATGGACATCAGTGCCAACAAGTAGGTATTTTGATCAATATTTATGGAAGTGCGTTATAATTTGACATAATTAATATTTATATTGAGAGATTTCTCTCATTCATAGCATCTCAGAGACTTACTGGGAGAAGACGGAGTCCTCATGCTCTATAGTTGTCCATCTCAGCCAAATATTGAGTTACGGCGTGTTGCTCTCACCTGTATGGCCAACTTCTGTTTCAGGTAGGCTTCAGCATCCTTATAAAATCCACCAGTAGCCATATTGTACATTTTGGTGTGTGTGTAATGTGAAGCCTGAAGTTTGTGGATTATCACTTAGATGTTGGTGTCTATGATCTAATAAAATGTATGAGCTCAACACTCCAGTTGTCTTTCAATAGCTGCATCTAGAGAACCTTATAAAAAGTGAAATTAGATATTTAGGCTGTTAGGACTCATGGAAAAATTGTACTTACACCACATGTCAATAAGGAATTTTGTAGCTTCATATTAGCTTCTCCACCTAAAACCAGTAGGCTTGAAAGGTGGCACTGAAGAGTTTGTAGCTTTGGGGAGGATAGCAGCTGTTTTCAGCTTGGATTCACCATGCAGGAACAGGCCACCTAAATAAAATAAATGCTTTTCTTATTGTTAAATTATTGGTGGTAATGGTTTATGTGGTGGGTTAAATTGTTTTTTTCAGGATGCCTGGTCAGCTGCCTCTGGATGATCAACACAAAAGTGCATGTTTTGGAGTCTTTCTGAAGACAATGCAGTCACCTAAACCTTGCAACACTGATGAGCTCTTCTATTGTATGGTATGGATCATTTTTATGTAGCACTAAAACGTTAAAATGGAGAAATATACACCAGAATCAGATTTATTGGCCATATATGCACACACCCATGGTGACTTTCTAGTAACTTCACAAAACAAACCATGTACTGTAGCAGGGTCAAGATGGACAGACAGTGTGCTATATACACATTTAATCATTGTTGACCTTTGCCTGATCTTGTGTCCTCTGTGCAGGTGATCCAGGCAGCACTGAGGGGGCTTCAGTGCTGTGTTTCAGGTGGGAAGTGGAAATTCGGTGGAGAAGAGGAGGTTGGATCTGTACTGGCTGCACTTAAGGTGAAAGATGTGTTGCTTCATTAAATAGTCTGGTTTTTTTCAGCAACAAACGCTACATGACAGTTTATATTTTGGTAATCATTTGAAAATTCTCATGTATTCTACAGAGGCTCATGTTCCAGGGAGCTCCAGGTGTGAGTGTGGATTGGCCTGCTGTGCTTTACCCAGCACGTCTTCCTCAGTATGAAGGTCCCTCTGCATCAAAACCTGCTGAGCCACCAAAATCTTCTGAACCTCCTAAGGATACCTGTGTTCCAGGAAAAGCCTCAGGGGTGAGGGTGGTCAGTTGTGTTGGTCTCAGTTCTAAAGAGGGATATAAAATGAGCAATTAATTTTTTTTGCCTCTTCAAAGAATAAAAAGAGGAAATCCAGAGGAAAGGGGAAGAAGACGAGTACTGAGGAGAGCGGAGTGGATGATGGAGAGGAAGATGACAAAACAGCAGTGCCTGTACTTCAGAAAGAAAAGGGGAGGGAGAGAGACAGAGGAGAAGGAGAGTCCTTGTCTAAACCCTCTGCTCCATCTCTTTACCCGTCCTGGAAAAGAAACAGTTCTGATTCAGAGTTTTCTGACCCAGAAGGCAATGCACAGAGCAAATTAAGGTACAGAAAGACACCGCCCCTCTCCATACTTAAAGTTAATGCTTTTTCTATGCATGCCTTGAATTACTACATCTTGAAAAACACAAGTTACATTGAGGAACATAATGAAAGGAATAATATGTAATATATTTACTATAGTAAATAATACAATTAGTATTATACATCATCAGAGATTAAAATAAACAGGCCAAGTTGAAATATTGGTTTCTCAGATAACAGTGCTACAGCCTGTAAGTGGTCTTTTGAAATATTCATTGTGGAGTGGAACGTCTATTTCCATTTAGTCCTTTGTGAATCTTACCACTGCACATTTGCCCAGTAACGTTTGGACACTGCAGGTTGCCAGATATGAAATGGATCAGAGCTCAGACGGATTTTAAGACGGACACCTATATGGCAAATTTACTTTATATTAAGTACTTGCATTCATATTCTGTGGTCTATTTGCAGCTGGTTTATTAGGGCAGCTTGTGTTTTGCTTTTTTTTATTGTTCCTTTAACTTTACTATGTCTTATAAAAGGTTTAAATGTTTGAAAAATAGATGCACCTTAAGTAACTAATGCTAGCAACTGCAAAAGCAGATAGTTTGTTATATGTATTTCCTGTATCACAGACCTGATGTTCTGAGGCATTTATCCTCCTTTTTCTCTTTCAGACTTTACCACGGTCGTGTACGTCAAGCAGCACTGCAGTGTTTGCTTGCAGTGGTGAAAAGTGTTGAGAAAAGGACCCTGTACGGGTACTGGTCGTCCTTCATTCCTGACTCTCCTATCGGAGGGTCACCGTCTCTCACTCTCCTCACAATTATATTGAAGGACCCCTCACCAAAGGTACGACATACCCTCACTCTGTTACAGTTCTCCTTGACAAATACAATCGTAACCATAGGTCTTTCCTCTCTTAGGTGCGTGCATTTGCGCTTCAGGTGTTGTCAGCCATGCTGGATGGCTCTCGTCAGTTCCTGGCTGTGGCTGAAGATACTGCATCTCCTCGTACGTCTTACACTCCTTTCTCCTTCCTGCTGGCTACTGCGATCAGAGAGCTGCACCGCACTCTCAGTCTGGCTCTGATGGCTGAGACCTCCTCTCAGACCCTAACACAGGTCATAAAGGTACATTAGTTTGACAAACTTCCACATGTGACGCTACTGTCTTACTACTATGTGCTCTTCTCTTTTCCAGAGTCTGAACATAGGAAACACTTATAATAATTATAAGAATAATTGCATTTATTCAAATCCCACTGTCTTATTTTATTTAAAGTGTGTATTGTAAACTTTATTGTATGGTGTCCTCAGGCAGTGGACATCTACAAGTCCCTGCTGTTGTGATCTCAATTAACCAATCATGTTGAGTTCGAATGTACAGCTTGTATACAGTTTAAAATATATCTGACAATAGAAAGTTCAGGCAGACACCAAAATGATGTGTCTTCTGCATATTATGAACAACCGTAGTCTTAGAAAATTTAAGTATGTGGAAGTAGTAAATGAAAGGAGATCATCAAAATCATTAGTTAGTCACAAGACTGTATGGCAGTCGATCTAATTGTTCAAATATTTGACTGTTGGTCGAAGTGGTGGATTAATTAGTGTTTGGTTAAAAATGATGCCTCCCAAACCGAAAGAATGAGCCTAAAACAAATTGTGCTTAGATGGTGCTAAACTCAAGGCAGGTTAGTTTATTGTCCTAACGGCACATCTCCTTCTCTCCTCTCTGTAAGTGTCTGGCATACCTGGTGGCGAATGCTCCCTACCATCGTCTCAGACCTGGTCTTCTCAGCCCACTGTGGAAACAGATTTGTCCTTATGTGCGTCACAGAGGTGTGTATTTTTATCACACGCTCAAAAACAGTTTCGTACGTTTGTTACTTTTAATACAACTATTCTGTCATTAGACGTGAATGTGCGCGTGTCCGTCCTGACACTTTACGGGGCTCTGGTGACAACTCAGGCTCCGCTACCTGAGGTGCAGCTCCTCCTCCAACAGCCAGAGGGCAGCAGCACAGGCTCGTTCACACCACAGGACTCAACTCTCAGCTGGAGACAAAGAGATGGAGTTTCCTCACCCTCTCGCACACCAGTTACACACTCGCAGCACAGCTCTCACACACACTCCCCCCACGTTTTTCGCACACCAGGGGAGAATGAGAGCTCCTCACCGTGGCTACTGCAGCTGTGTGTATCGCTGGTGATCCAGCCTAGAGAGGAGCAATCAGACAGCGAGGGAGCAGGAACAGGAGGAGTTGTTGCTTTGGAGCCCTCTCCTGTCCGACTAGAAGCTTTACAGGTGAGACAGAAATTAATAAATGGAAGCACCTGTATTCAGACATTTTAATCTGAAGTTGAGGGTGACTCGTTTTATATTTCAGGTACTGTCCCATCTGGTGCGGGGTTACTTCTCTCTAGCCCAAGCATGTCTGTGTGCGGTTGGGCAGGTGAGCGCACGCTGCCTTGGGGAGGCAGACCCCTCCATACAGCTGCACGGAGCGAAGGTATTGCCCTCTAGTGCTTGTGAAAGTGTAAAAGTACATTTTGACAATTAATCTGCAGTTGCACAAAATTAATTTTGACATATCATATATTTAGAAATAAGAAAAGCCCCGAGATCTGTCACTGTCTTTTGTTTAGTTACTAGAGGAACTGGGGACAGGAATAATCCAGCAGTACAGAGCAGAGAACAATGTGCCCGAGAGCTCAAGGGTTCCCATGAGTCAAGTAAGTACAACCTTTACTGTATACAGTTTCAGGTTACATCTGTTTAATTTTTTTAAAGGAGGTGTGATATTAGACATAAAATGTGAAATTGGATATCAAATGCATAAAACTTGAACTTTGGAGACCTAGTTACATATACATATCTGTTTCATAACTAGAGACTCAAGAGACTCATTTTGCATTTAACTGGTGAAGGGAGCTCAGTACCAGGGAGTTATGCAGCTCCTTGCTGCATTTGGAACCAGCTGCAGGCAACACAGAGAATACTAGAGAATACTGATTCACTGCCATATAAAGACGGTTTATATGGCACAATATTCATGTTTTTATTTCATATACTGTATATATGTTTATGCACAATATAGGTGGTACAGTTTTGGACAGAAGTCTTGAGTGGTCCGCTGAATGGTGCACTGCAGAACGAACAACATCCGACACTGCAGACGAGCGCCTGCGACACTCTCTCCTCCATCCTCCCACAGGCCTTCGCACAGCTGCCTGTGAGTTCCCATTTGATTGAACTCTTAACTGCTAATAGTGAGCTTCATGGAGCTGGATGTGTGATGTGTAATGTTGTTGTTTTTAAGGACAAGACCCAGCTGATGTGCATCACTGTGCTGCTGGGGCTGACGTACAGTGAGAACTATCTGGTGAAGACTGCAGCTGTCAGGGCTTTGGGAATCTACATACTGTTCCCCTGTCTGAGAGAGGTAAAGACACTGACCAGAACTTTTAACAAACTTAAAATGAGATTAACTTCTCGAACAACTGCTGAAGTTTGACAGTGAACATCTGTTCTGAAGTTGTGCTCTTATTTTTTAGGATGTGATGTTTGTGGCAGACACAGCAAACACTATTCTTGCTGCTCTTGATGATCGATCTACAAATGTCCGTGCCAAGGCTGCCTGGTCTCTAGGCAATCTTACAGACACGCTTATTGTCAACATGTAAGATAACATAAACATTTGCTTTTGAAAACACACTGCATGCTACATTAACATGTTCGGATCTTCACTAAATGAAAGCACTTTATAAAATATAGGAATGCCTAAGTTGTTATGTTATAACAAATTTTTTAGCTTGCTGATTTTAGATAAAAACCTTCAGTCTTCTTTGGTCTCTTTATCAGGGAGAGTGTAGGTGTGGAGTTCCAGGAAGAGTTATCAGACATGCTGCTCCTCAAGATGCTGCAGGCAGCAACACGAGCAGCAGCCGACAAAGACAAGGTGAGTGTATTCCCATATGTTGCCTCATTTTGTTTTTCTATGCATCTGCTGTTTGTCAGAGTAAAGCAACTGAACAAATCTATAAGAACGTGTAACATAAATGAATGAAAAAATAACGTCGCCAGCTTGCTTGCTATACCCTCATGACTGATTGAGTATGATATAGTAAAAGACAAACAAAATCTGCTCTGTAATGACAATGTTTTTATTTTCCTCAATTTGACTGGCTCTCATCTCTCCACACTTGCACCGGCCCTTCAAACCCTCCCCAGGTGAAGTGTAATGCAGTGCGAGCACTTGGGAATTTGCTTCATTTCCTGCGCCAGAGTCAGTTGACTCGGTCTGTATTCCAGCGCCCACTAGAAGACGCAGTTCGTGCTCTTGTAAAAACTGTCCAGTCAGAGGCATCGATGAAGGTCCGGTGGAATGCCTGTTACGCACTGGGAAATGCATTCAGAAACCCAGCCCTGCCACTTGGTAAGTGTTCAGAGGATATTCCCTTTGAGATGATGTACGCCTCTCGTATCTGTTGAATATTAAGCTAATATGAAGCTACAGTAAAGAGAGAGAAGAGTGTTGAGAATACTAACAACTCCTTGAGCTCACGTTTTACTTATACAGACCTCACAATAGAGTTTCTCTCATCAGTTTGTATGTTTTTTTTCCCCTCGTGTCAGACTCTGCCTCCTGGTCTTGTGACGCTTTCTCCGCCCTTTGCCATGTTGTCATCTCCTGTAAGAACTTCAAGGTGCGGATCAAATCGGCTGCTGCCCTAGCAGTTCCTGCCCACCGCAGCTGCTACGGAGACACAAAGCGGTTCAGCTGTGTGTGGCACTCACTGGCCACAGCGCTCGAGAACAGTGAGGACACAAATGACTTCTTAGAGTACCGCTACAGTGCCAGTCTGCGACACACACTCTCACAAGCTCTCCTACACCTGCTTAGCATCAGCCAGTCCCAGGACATGCCTGTCCTTGGGGCATCACTGGCCAGCGAGGAAGGGAGGAGCATTAAAGAGCATTTGATTAAATATCTCAGAGTGGACGAGGGAGGGAGAGAGGGGGTAGAGGGTGAGAAAGACACAGACAGTTTCAACCCTCAGCAGAGAATCGGAGGCTTGCAGCAGACGCTGATCAGACTGAAAGGGCTGAAGGCTGTAGGGGGAGAAGAGGAAGAGAGAGATAAAGACGTAGTAGTCAATTTTCTGGAGGATTTAGTAAAAACCTGTGAAGAGCCATGAAGAGTTACATCTCAAACTGTAGCTCTGGATTTCAGGAAAGTGAGTTCAAGTTCCCTCAGTTTGGGACAGATTTTTAGCAGCTTGACAGCTGGAGGAGAAACATCCAACCACAAACTAACAAAGATGTAAGACAAAGTTCATAATGTGATCTTAGGACATCACAAGAAAGACAAGGAAAAACCTTGATATCCAGGAATGTTTTCACTTTATTTTCATATGTTCATTTCAGGACACCCTGAAGTTGACAGTGGCTTTTTATTTCACTTTATTTACCTAACTGCACTTTCTCTCTTTCATGGATTAACATGTAGACATGTAGTCAATGATTAACTGATGTTAAGGTTAGATGATAACATATTGTGACTTCAAGTGGAATCACATAGTCATATGAACACATTGTATTATTATTTAACTGAATTTTGTTGTACAGTTTAATTAATGTGTTGATTAACTGAAGCTCTTGTTTGACATGTGTGGAGACTTTGGTCTCATGTCATGTAAAACTGGAAAATGGTTGATTGCATGAACATTAATTTCATTGTTTTATTTCACATTGATTTGTCATATAAATGTTAAGCATTATTTTACTAACAGTTTTATTTATTTCATATTACCCTGCCCTGATTCAGACCATGACATACACTACATTGTCTCTGTGAACACAACAATGTCAATACTGACTGGAGTGCTGCACATGACATAAATACAGTGATTTCTCACAGTCTCGTTTCAGACTCGCATGCAACAATGTAGATGCAGTTAATGTCATACAGATCTTTTATTCTGTCTATAAGTTGATCAAATGATGTGATGTGAATGTCTGCACATTATAAACGTGTATAAGTAACAACTTGTGCCAGTGCTAAGTCACTGTGCAGAAAAAAACTACCACCTTCTCCCATAACACAATATGAGATATAATTCTTCTGAGGTCAGTCATAGCTGCCCTGATGAAACCCCTCCACTTCCAGTTTGCAACTTTATAGTGAGGAAAACCTGAATCCATGTGCTCTATTGCCATCTGGAATTTCATTCTAGATTTTATATTGTCAGCAAATCCCAAACCCAGCAATGCAGGCCAAAATAACAAGTGCTTGATAACAGCTGATTTCTCTGTTCACTGTTTAAAACCTAAAAACACATCAGTGGTGCACTGGCTGATCATTGTGATGACCATGCACACTGTAGTCTTTTGCTAAAACCTGCAGTAACCAATTTTGCTAGTAAGCTATTTTGATTTGTCAGCTATGTCCAGTCATGTGCTTTAACATTTATCTTAAAATGAACACATTTGTCCTTTTAATTAATCATTAAGTGCCAACTATTACAGCTGCAATATTCAACTGTTGGGAATTAAACTAGGAGCATGAAACTGTAAATAAATCAACACAGCCAGCAGGGGGCAGCCGAGTCGAGCGGTGGATTGTGCGGATGTTGATTAGTGACGCCTGGATCCAGACAGACCACGTTACTGCAGCAGGCAGGAATGGACGCTTTTGAACTGTTTCGGAAACTCGGAGCTGGAGCGAAATTTGACCTGAAGAGGTTTAGTCAAGATGCGGCTCGGTTTAAGGTAAAGTTAAGACGTGAAAATAACGATTGATAACAGCAGCACAAAACACGGCTTGAGATGTTTGGCTAAGCGCGATTTTCTCTGGCGTCTATGTTCCAATGTTGGTTTTGCCAACATTTTAAAAAGATTGGTTGCCTTAGTATTGGACGTACTATGTAAGCTGTGAAGCACATCCATATATACACATACGTTGTGTTCCTGTCTCATTTTGTAGATGAGCAGATCTCACGAAGGCGAAGCGTCCTCCGATCCTCTCTCTGCGATTGATTACTTTGGGCCAGGAGCGACCAGTGGAGCCCAGAGCAGGAGCACAGGTCAGGAAGAGGATGGAGGAGAAGAGGAGTATGAGGAGGACAGTGACAGTGAAGACTCTGGTGCTAGAGAGAAAAGGAAGCGAAAGGACGAAGAGAGAAACACTAGTAAGAAAAAGATGAAAAACAAGCAGGCGGAGGTGGAAGGTAAGGTGGATGTTTGGATTATTGTTGTTGACCAGATTAGAAATTTAAAAACAATTTAAAATGTGTATGTAGGGATCCATTTCAAAGAGTCGTCACTGTTTTCTGTCTTGTACCTGACTGAAGCTGGTGGTCAGCCTGTGAAAGACACAGAGAGAAATGGCATCATGTGGATGTCCTCAGTGGACAGAAAGATCCAAAGCCTGCCAAGTGATGGGAAGGAGAAAAAGTCACTGAAGAGACTGAAACATCTTCATCAAGAAAAGGTCGTCACAGCGTCTTTGATAAGAGAATAAGTTAATAAGACGAATATAAAAATGACATTACCCTCTATCGTCTGTAAATGTTCTTTTTTCATTTGTTGGTTTTAGGTGAATCGTATTCGCTCTCAGCACCGTATTAACGTGCACGGCTGCGATGTACCGGACCCAGTGTGCACGTTTGAGGAGCTGCAGTCTGAGTATCGCCTCAACCCACATATCCTTCAAAACCTTAAAGGCGCCGGGCTAAACTCCCCAACGCCAATACAGATGCAGGCGATACCTCTCATGATGCATGTGAGTACGCATGGATGTATTCAGTGGTTTGTAAACAGTACACAAACAGTCTTTTTGTGAAGGTTTCTGTGCTTCTGGTTTCTTTGTCAGCGCCGAGAGCTCCTGGCCTGCGCTCCCACAGGCTCAGGAAAGACTCTGGCTTTTTGCCTCCCGCTGCTCGCCCACCTGCAGCATCCAGCAAACCTGGGCTTCAGAGCTGTGATCATCTCTCCAACCAGAGAACTGGCCAGCCAGGTACGCAACACACACACAACCTGTGTATTTGCTAAAAGATGGAAAATATGCTGTAGAGCTTTGGTGATGAGTCAGGGGATGATTCTGTGGTTCATCACTACAAGCAACTCTGTTCACTTCACATGTAGTAATTTAACCTGCTGTTAAATTATAAAGATTTTGGTGAATGCAGGTTTAATAATGTGATTTAAAAGGCTTTAACACGAGACACAATGTACAGTTTTTGTTGATGATAGAAGCACGTCAGCTAGTCATTGTGATATTCGCAGTATGTTTGTTTTATAAGTCTGCTGAGCCACAGTGATTTAAATTTAGCTGCTATGTCTTGTAAAATGAGAGATTATTGTGTTAAGACCTACAGAGAGCTGCTCCGCCTGTCAGAGGGAGTTGGGTTTAGAGTTCACATCATAGACAAAGCTTCCCTGGCAGCCAAGAAGTATGGACCACAGTCAAACAAAAAATACGGTAAGAAATGTGTTCACACAAGAGGTTAAAGGTGAAATCTGATCTCAGTGCTTACAGTGTGTTTCTGTGTGTAGATATACTCGTCAGTACTCCAAACAGACTCATCTACCTTCTCCAGCAGGATCCTCCAGCTCTCGACCTCAGCAGGTAACATTTAATCTCTTGCTCTGTGACATTGTGACTTCTTCTCTGTCACCGCTGTTGAGCAAAGGGCCAACGTAAAAATCAGAAGAATTAAAAAGAGACTGATTTTTGTTGTTGTTGTTCAGTGTGGAGTGGCTGGTTGTTGACGAGTCTGATAAGCTGTTTGAAGATGGTAAGACAGGATTCAGAGAGCAGCTCGCCACAGTTTTTCTGGCCTGTACCGGATCAAAAGTACGCAGGGCTTTCTTCAGTGCCACCTGCACGCCGGATGTTGAGAAGTGGTGCCGTCTGAACCTTGACAACCTGGTCTCTGTCAACATTGGCCACAGGTAGTGTTCTTCCTGTAACACTCCTCACTGATAGATTTATTTTATTTTTTATTTTCTCATATTAAAAAATGAGTTTATCATGTTCTCAGGAATACTGCAGTTGAGACGGTGGAACAGGAGCTGCTGTTTGTCGGGACAGAGAACGGCAAACTGGTGGCCATGAGGGACATCATCAAAAAAGTACGGTTACTTTTCACACTTGTCAGTTTATTTGATTTAGTCATTTTATGAACTAGACTGTCCCAAATCATGAGTTTGATTATTCGTTTTATGGCTGAGCACAATTAAAAATGACAAACGTGGGTTAATATATACTGTACTTTTCGTTTCACTACTCATCCAAGTGTCTTCTTCCACTGAAGAAGCTTCTTGGATGAGTAGTGAAACGTTTCAATCTAACAAGAAAGAAGTCCAATGGTCATGACTCAACCTCCAGACACAATGCAAGCTCTGTCTTTACAGCGTATGATTATTTGACGTCCAACCTGCTGTATTTCAGGGTTTCCTGCCTCCCGTGCTGGTGTTTGTTCAGTCTATAGAACGAGCGCGGGAGCTTTTCCATGAGCTGGTGTATGAAGGCATCAATGTAGACGTCATCCATGCAGAACGCACGCAGCAACAGGTACACACAGAACCCTTAATGTGCTGCATCATTCTGTGTCACAGAAGTGCTCCATGGTATTTATCCTCCTCTGTGGCTTTTTTCTTTCAGAGGGACAATGTAGTAAATAGTTTTCGGTCTGGTAAGATTTGGGTGTTGATCTGCACGGCCCTGCTCGCCAGAGGAATCGACTTTAAAGGAGTTAACCTTGTGCTGAACTACGACTTCCCCACCAGCGCTGTAGAGTATATCCACCGAATTGGTTAGTTCAGTATGATCAACATGGAGTGGCCTGAAATGATTTAATGATTTGATCACACTCAACGATTCTCAGTAGTTCTTCTGTAAATAAAGCCAAACATGTTTTATATATTTAAAACACATATGTTGTTTTACATATTAATTTTGCACATTAACTTTTAATTTGGATTATTTGATTAATGTAAAATAAACCAATCCTGTTTCATAGGACGTACTGGTAGAGCTGGACATCAGGGGAAGGCCATTACTTTCTTCACAGAAAACGACAAGCCACTGCTGCGCAGGTAAATATGTAAACTTACAAAAATTGCACTTTGTATGTTTGAGTCTGGAAATTCTGTTTACATTTGTTTAGGTCCAACCCTTTTTTATATGAAGTCCCTACCTGTCCAATACATCAAGGTGTTTTTCTGCAACACACAGCTTAAGTCTGTATTTGCCTTTTTGTAATATGCTGCACAGTCTACTCTTCTTCTTTTGATATATTATATGATGTTCTATATATACATATATATATATGATCTCTGTCTCACAGCATCGCTAATGTTATAAAACAAGCTGGCTGTCCTGTCCCTGACTACATGATTGGCTTCAAGAAGATACACAGGTAAAATAAACTAGATGGTTGATGATAAGAAAATTGCACAACCCAAACATTTAAGGCATTTTTATGTGATGCTACACTGATCATTTTCAGTTTTGTTAATATGGTTGTATTTATCCATCTGTCTCTGTTTGTGTTTTAGCAAAGTAAAGCGGAGACTTGAGAAGAAACCACCTAAGAGAAGCACCATCTGCACAACCCCTCGCTTCTTGATGAAGAAAAAAGGCAAAGCACCAAACAAAGGACAGAAGCAGGTAGCGAGCGGAGAACAGAAAGGAGAAAAGAAAACAAAAGGACAAAAGAAAAGCAATAAAACACAGAAAGAAGAGGGAACCGAAAAACGAGAGCCAAGTTAAAAAAGTAAGGAAGGTTGAGAAGGACGTCCTCATAGTGAACAGTATGTTGTGCATTTATTGCCACTAGAAAAGGTTCATGCAGGATTATACAATAAACAGTCCATACACCAGAACCAAACAAAGGTTGCTCACATTGAATAATTGTCCAACTAGATCCATTTCATGCCAGAAGAGCTTATTTGCGCCCCGTAGAATTGGCCATACAGATGAAGTGAATAATGCCTGTAAACAAGTCTTTCCAAAGTGAAATGCCTACAGTAAAAAAGGATGTCTTATCCTCAGACTCATCTGATGTTATCAAAGTAAAACAAATTCTGTTATGCTACCATCATGTAGGACATCAACCACAGAAAAATAAATATCCTTAATGCCAGAATTGCTACTGAAAATGTGCACGGGAGAGATTAAGAAATCAACGTATGTGGAACAATTTATTAAGTTGTATTAATTTTTTTTCTAAATAAAATGTATGGCATCAGGTTAACTTTAATTATGCTATAATAATTACAAAATAAAAGGTTATTCTGTGGCAACTGGACTTTTTTTGGGGGGGGGATAACCATGACCTGGATGACATCTTGCAAACTTGTTTAGATGTTAAATGAATTCACTTTGGGATACGAGGATGTGTTTTGCAGGTTAATTAAGATTTTATTTTTCTGTCTTCACCAGGAAAAAGGGGAAGAAAAATAAGCATCAAGAGGAATAATGCAGAGCAGTAGAAGTACAGCAGCGTGAAGATTTGTTTTTTATATATTTTGCAATCTGATCAGTTTATTTTCACATTGGTGCACTGTATTATCAGAGTATAAAATAAACAGTTTTATATGCTTGTTTGTTTATATTTCTGTTTCATTTGCCATTTAAAATATTGACAGAACATAGTTAACAATAAAAAAGACTGTAATGAGTAATTGATGTTTCTATTTTGAACTAACAAGGACGTGACATTTAAATAAAACTCATTAAAACACCTGTGAGCGGAAAGAGAAAACAAGATTCATTAAGATCTTTTACTCGTTAGTTCAACATTATATGTTGGTCTAATGGAAGTTATTTGCATAATTTTGTAGCATACTGACACTGGTGATTAGACCGCTATTAAAGGTTATGCAGTCAAAATCCCAATTTCTGTGCTATTTACAGCACAGCGAGAATCATACTACATTCTATAGTAAAACAGATTTTCTGAACCCAGCAGCAGAAGCATGCCTCAGTTAAACAAATAAATAATAATTTAAATGTAAGATTTGTATAATATTATAGATTTTTATATAATGTATAACGCAAAAGTCATATGTCGCTGACTGTTGTGGATATCGCGATACCTGCCTTGAGATCTCGCCCATGCATTATACTGCGGAAAACCCCGTTCAGTCTTCCTTTCTCAACATGGCACCGAAGGTGAAGAAGGAAGGTCTGTAAATCTCATCATTTTGAATGATAAAATTGTTCATTTTGCGCAAATAGCGTCTTGAGGTTTCAATAAACGTTACCGAAATGTAAGACTAAATCCACAGTAGTTTAAATAATGCCAGGGTATTACTTTTAGCAGCATAAATATGTAGATAACTCTAGACAGTCTCTCCGGCATGTATGCCGTAACGTGATGCTAAGCTAATATTAGCATTTTAGCGGCGATTGTGCTGACCAAAACGCTGTCTGTTAAAAATCTACGGTTGTCTTCTGATGTCATCCTAAATACGACATGACGGACACATCTTAGGCAGTTAACGTTTATAGGTCTTAGCAGACCTAGATTTTTAGAATAAGTTGGTGGATAACCAGTTTTTTTGACTGTTAGCACTCAGAGCACCTTAGCCGTGACTGTAACGTTGCCTAAGCTACACGTGAAAGTTAGCCCAACTCAACATGATATGTAAAACCTGTGTTTCTTGTAGATCGCAATTGTTAACGTTAAATACAGGGAGAGTGTTTCTCTGCTAATCTAATGTCTCAGTAAACGGTGGGTGTATTTTCTCTAAAGGGATGCTTGGTAAATTAATGTTTAGCATGTTCAGGTACATGGTTATGGGCTGGAGTTGCTCTGTACTGAAAGAAAAAGAAATTCTGTATCTAAATTTGTATTTCTCAGTTATGTTCATCCTAGTACCACCACGTGATGCGTGTGTATTTTTTATTGCCAGTTATGGTTTTAAAAGGTCAGGATTGTCAGTTGTCTTGGAGTATGTATTTCAGTGGTGTTATTACACAGCTTAATTCTTTCGAGGCAGAAGTGAAGTTTGTTTTAATGTCTCAGCTTGTCAGTATAAATGTAGCTTTTCCAGATGCTACATTATAAAGGGAATACAGTAATCTAAAGATTTACTGTAGTACAGAAAACAAATGGACAAACATTCACATTTGTATTGGAGAGAGACTAGGTGTTGGTGTTTGCAGTAACTCCTAAAGCGGCTAGTGACATAACCAAGTTAAAAAGAATAGCAGATCAACTGTCTCACAAATGGCATTTCTCTTTTAGCTGTCCCTGCCAAGACTGAAGCCAAGTCAAAGGCTCTGAAGGCCAAGAAGGCTGTGCTCAAAGGCGTACACAGCCAGAGGAAGAAGAAAATTAGGACTTCACCCACCTTCCGTCGCCCTAAAACTCTCCGTCTCCGTAGGCAGCCCAAGTATCCTCGCAAGAGTGCTCCTCGTAGGAACAAGTGAGTTAAAATGACTGCTGGTACATGGACAGGAATTAAACCTGGTGCATATGATGGTAAAAGCGATCAAAGTATGAAAAAGAATGATTCCAGCTTTATAAACTACTGATGCACCCGAAACAAATATCAGTGGACAAATAATAAGCAATGATGTTTATATGTTGTATGTCAGTATTTTTAGCATGTATACAGTTTTGTTTTTTTTTGTACTTTTTGGTTTAGACATCAGTGCTTTTGGTCTAATGTGTATGTGTTTTTTCTGTAGGTTGGATCACTATGCCATCATCAAGTTCCCCTTAACTACTGAGTCTGCGATGAAGAAAATTGAAGACAACAACACACTTGTGTTTATTGTGGACGTCAAGGCAAACAAACATCAGATTAAACACGCTGTCAAGAAGCTGTACGATATCGACGTCGCCAAAGTCAACACACTCATCAGGTAAAACAAGAAGACTGAGATGAATACGTTTTCTTAATATCCTTTATTGCTGAAGTCATTATACTTTGTGCACTAATTTTAATGTACTGTTGATAATTCATGTAGAATGGTGATGGTTGGTAAATTGATAATCGGATTGGTTTGGTAGTTTTTGTGGAATGGTTTACTGTAGTTGACTGTGGGACTAAATGTACTTTTTAGAAATGTAATCAATAACAATTTGGATTAATAGATAAGACTATGCCTTTGGTCCTACCTACCTTTCATGGCCTCATAATATTAATGATCTGTTTCGTTCTGATCTGTGTTCAGGCCTGATGGTGAGAAGAAGGCGTACGTTCGTCTCGCACCAGATTATGATGCGTTGGATGTTGCGAACAAGGTGAGTCTTCAGTCATTGTACAATCTGTTTGCTTTCCAAAGTTGTCTGTGCAAGTGATGTAATCTTTAATTTGATCTGAATGTCCGTGATGCATTCAAAGGAACCACTGATGCTCGATAGTCATAGATGGGTACAGGCGTATTAGCTCTTGGCGACCATTGTTTAATTAATGTTTTTCTTTGTTACAGATTGGCATCATCTAAATTGTGGCTGAAGAGACTTGTGGAATAATAAATATTTGTACAAACAAATGGATTCAGTGTTTGTCTTTTGTGAGTTGTCTTCAAACTAGATTTTGCCTACTTTTACCACCACTATCTTACTAAGTCTTTGCTACAACAAATATTAGAACTTTTATTCAGATGCATAAGTGTCATCATATATATGATATTATTATTGTATAATATTGGTTTCAATCTTCTACTCAAATACAGTCTACTAATTTAATTTTTACCAAGTGGTATGCATCAGAGCCTTCATAATTGGGCACTGAAATGTGTATTCAACAAAATTAATAGTAAGTTGGTGTTAGAGGAACACTAAGCTAAAACTACTGTAATCTAACACTACTGCAATAATGAATGACTATGAAGATCATGTTCAGTCCGAGATCAAATAATTATCTAAAATATTTGTGCTTCTGTTTAATTGTACTATACTGAAAGGTGTTCATAATTTTGTCTGCCCCATTTATATTAGTGAGGCTTTGCTAAATACCAGTCTAAAGGTTTTTTGCAGAAAAACATTTATCAACTACAGGAAATGTTTTTTTAACAGTTGTATTAAATACACCAAGTTTTATACAACTGAATATTTTTGAGAAAGCTGAGCATTTTGTGATACTCTAGTTACGAACAGGTCGAAGCGGGTTTAAAGAGTCTTAAAACTTACACAAACATAGAAGGAAAAACTTTGCTTATAGCAGGCAACACACTACAAACTTATGCTGTATTCCAATTATTGCAAATGGGTAAATATTTTATTGTAGAGAAATGTCAGCACACACTGGAACAAAGTTTGATATTGTTCCTACATTCACTGAATAACAAGTGCAAACTATATTAACAGTTGTCAGTGCTGCCCGAGTGCAGGACTGTCCTCACCAGATATTACTGACTAGACAGGACTACAGCGTTAAAAACTTTATCAAGGTTTTGATATGTACTATAACACAATATGTACATGTTTTACTGAAGATACACTGGCTGTAGTTATGTTGGGACTCAATGGTATAAATGTGTTTTTGCTTTGAGAACTTTGATGACTATAGTATGACAGGTGTAAATCCACACCTCTGTAATCATGATTCAATGCAGTACACAGATCTGTACTACGCATTGAAAGCTTAATAACTGCCACATACCTCTGTTATGGACTTGCACAGGAATCAACACAATCTAATTCCAGAATCCAAATAACTTAAGTTTTTGTTTAACATGGCATCTTTCTTGTTTCATAAGATTTACATGGACAAGTAAATACACCCTTCTTGCTTTTTCCAATAAATATAAATATATATTGCTCACATTCAGTCACATCATAGTGATACAACATGGCTCACAGCCTCCTGGTTATGAGAGGAAGGTGCGAACTGTGCCTTTAACCAGGCCTCTGCAGATTGGGCACTTCCGCAGCGACGGTGCACACTCTTTGCAAACCACTAGGTGTCCACATGGGATGAAGACGATGTTGACCTCTTTATCCATGCACACCTTGCAAGTGCGCTCCTCCTGAAGGCGACGCAGCTGCTCCTCCATGGGGAGATCTGCAAAGAAAAAAACTTTTATGATTCCTTATAAAATCCAACATGTTGCTCTACATTCCTGCTTGTTTGTTGCTTTGTTCTGCCTGCCCTGGAAGAGGGTATCTCCTCTGTTGCTCTTCCTGATGTTTAATCCTTTTTATCTTATTCATGATCTGAGTTGAGGGTCTAGGTGCCACTGTTGTACAGGTTGTAAATCCCCTTGAGGCAAATTTGTGATTTATGAAACGGGTATATAATTAAAACTTGTTTAAATTTCAACTAAATTCAATGAGTTAACCCCATTAACCATTAAAGGACCATTTTTCCAAAAAGGAAATTTGTCTGATGGGTGAAAGCTACAAAAAGTTTAGAAGTATTAACCTCTACATTGAATTATTTAATAAACTCACCTGCAGTAGGTACAAAACATTTAGGAATTTCACATAATGGGACTGAGAGCAGGTAAAGATTGATTACTTTTTAATAGAAGATAAAAAAACAAACCAGTCGGACATTAAGTTCTGTTTTTCATACCTGAAAGATCTTGGCTTGGTGATGCAGCTTCATTTGACTGGGCTGTAAGAGAAAGTGTAATTAGGTCAGGCTTTGTTTAATGCACAGTGCAAACAATAAATACACAAAATAAGAAATATCATATGTTTATTATCGTTTAACTCATTTCACTTTTTATTTAAATTCTGGATAGTTTTACAAAAACCAAGCTTTGCTTTGTGCTGAGGATGAAGCCTACACTTCAGTAAAACTGCAGTATTTTTAGTTGCTCTGTCCAGGTTGATGATTTCTGTAAAGGTTGATCTACATACATCAAAAACAAAGCACATGCTGCGTGTTCTTTCTGTGACAAATGCAGTCAGAGAATATGAAGTGTGGTAGTAATGACATACCCATGAGATCTCTGAGCAGGTGGATGTCATTTTTCTGTATCCAGTTGCGGAAGACCTCCGCTGTAGCATTTCCCTTTGTGAGAACGAGCTCAATCAGCCTGGCAGTTTGCTGCTGTGCTGATGTCTGAGCCTGAAGACCACTATACTCCTCAGCAGCTATAGAAAAACAGGGAAGTGTTAAAATTGCGAGGTTTCTGGACTAAAATGATTCCAGTTTTACTACAAAAGACTCATATTATACTGATTGAAAACTATTTACTCTTATAGACTATAAACTAAAATACAAAAATGTATCAACATACATAACACATTTTGCTCTCTTAAATGCTCCAACACTGGCTCCACGCTCTTCAGACGTTGGATCAACGCTGCCTGGTGTCTCTTCACAAAGGTGAAACCATCTGAACCAAAGGGAGACAAAGAGTTAGTGAAGGCATTTATCATCATCGATAAATCATTTCAAAAGGTTCCTCTGTCTGGGAACAGGTGATTAAAAAAACTGACAGTATAATTCACTGGTTCTAGATTTTCACAGTCAGCTGTACCTGATGCCATCGCCTCTGCCAGCATCTCTCGCTCCTCTTCCCTCTTCTGGTCCTCGGCACTCAGCAGGTCTGAAACCAGCTCCTGGACTGTTCTATAGTTCTCTCCACTGGTCAGGATCTTGCTCTGGACTGTCTGCTTCACTAGACTCCTCTCGAAACCCATCTCCAAGGCAGACTTAATCACAGGTGTGTTCATCATGACAGCATCCTCAGACCGCTCCTCTCCTGGACCGAGATGAACCACTGAGAGGAGGAGAGAGAAGACACATCTGTGACTTTGTGAACACTGTATAATCCAATCAGCCACTTTTTAGTATCTTGTAGACTCTAAAGATCCACTTGCCACACCTTTGTTAAAATGCACGTCAGTTTTCAAATGATCTCAACTTACCAGGTGGATCCACAAACTCTCTGGAGGCGCTGTCTCCGTTTGTCAAAAGCTTTTGGAGAGAAAATACAAAAATAAGCATTGCAATAAGCACGCAAAATGTTTGAAGCAAGAACACGTTTATGCTGCTTTCTACTAACCTGCTCAAACAGCCGAGGAAAACGAGCTTGGATCTGGTGAACAAACTCTTGTCCCTTCTCCTGGAGCAAATATTCACACCTGAAATTCATATAAAATACATACACATGTTCATATAAACCATCCTCCACATGAATATTTAGTATTAGTCATTTAAACAGTATAACACACCAAAGTAAACAATGAGTATGAAACAGCAGCATTTACCGAGGAAACCATTTAGCATGTTCTACCCATGGATCATCTCCAGACTCCCAGCAGCGCAGGCCTCCATCACAACAGAAACACTTGACGTCATCATTTCGACCTTGAGGGCAAACAAAGATGTCACTTTCACAAGTAGTTTGGGGGGTTTCTCGGGGAAAGAAAAAAAATTTTTTTTCATGAAGATGACTGTAGGAAACCAACGTGAATACACGTTTGTTTCTTATCTTTCACTTCCTCTTTTGCTTGAAATCTTTATTAGTAAAGTGATCACATTTACTTGTCATTTTTCATATTAAAATGAGATCATGGCATTGTATTTGATCATGGTATAGTATTTATAGGCATGTTTCACTTAAATATTTCAGTCAGGACTTTCCCGCTCAAATGATGAAGAGCAAGACTACAGTGGAAACCCTCACAACAACAGGGAAAAACTCTTACTGACATTTAAAACTAATGCAAGAAGAAAGAGAAAACAACTTCAGCTTCAATCTCTAATCAGCACATTATGAGTGAATTTTGTGTAAGTCTTTCAGGACCAAATGACAGCTTTTATTATTTTCATTTGTCTCTTTGATATGGTACGTACCCACATAGTAGAAGCCAGCTTTAGCCAGCTGGTCAGGCCGGACAGGGATACGAGATGGCCAGTTGACAAAGGTGAGTAGCCTCTCTTCGCTCTGCTGCATAGCAGGGTTGGAAACATTGCTAAGGGCTGGGGCTCCTGCAGACATCTGGGAGGTTAATGCTCCAGACGTAGCTCCGGCTAGTGGCACGTTCTCAGCTCTTTCACCCCGGACAAAACGACAGTTTGGATAATGTCTCTGGTGTTCAGATACAGCTCTGTCACCTGGCTCCCAGTTACTCAACTGCAAATATAAGCATAAAAAACTGTCATGTCCACAGGTAAGAGCTTACGCCCAGTTACAGCCCAGTTAAACCTGTAAGCTTCCAAAGAGCCACTGTGCTAATGTCCCCGCAAAGATACACACCTGTCCTCCGCAGCTGAAGCAGGCAACTCGGTCAGCCTGGCCTAAATAGTAGAAGCCGGCCTTGGCGAGCTCTGCAGCGGTGATAATGGTGAGCGTCCAGGAGTGGAAGGAGTCCAGGCGGTCCTGTTCTCTGCGCATGCTGGGATTGTGGCATGTCGGTCTCTGGTGGGACATGTCCTCAACACCACGAGAGCTCAGAGGGCTGGAGGGCGGTGGAGCAGAGAAGGCCATATTTAGGTAGCCAACTGGCTCTTCACCCTGGCCTGAACCAGAAAGCTAGAAGGAAGAAACAGAGATAACAATATAATCAGCTAAATACTAACAAAACTAAATATTCTTCTCCTCAATTTTCCAAGATAAAAAGACAACAGTCTTCTTCTTTCTTTCTCTCTCTGTCTTCTCATTTAGTAAGAAACACCCTTTGAGCTTACTGGTAAGGCTGGGGCAATGCGAAGTGGGGAGAAGGCAGAGTGAGAGGAGGAGAGCAGGTTGGCTGTAGATGGGAGACTCTGGATGAAGGAGCAGGTAGGAGAGAGCTGTCTGTGTTTCTCTGTTGGACAGTCTCCGGTCTGCCAACCTTCTGCTGTCACATTACACCTGAAGCACTGCACACGGTCGCCCACACCTGTGTAGAACCAACCTGCCCTCGCCAGACTTCGCTCTGTGACTCCTGACGGTGGGAAACGAGCAAAAGTAGAAATGCGGAAGAGCTCTGTGGATGAAATCGACAGAATTTCCTTGAGATTAGAAGGTCAGATTGCAAAATGAATGTGAATAAATCATAAATGTGTTTCTAAAGGCAAAAGATAAACAAGATTGTTACCTGAGGAATTGTCATACTGCAGGTCAGGTGGAGGCCCGTTACGACACAATCCCATCAAAAATACGTTGTTTTTGAGTTGAACAAGAGTTTCCATTTTTGTATTAATGTATAGTGATATAAGGCAAAAGTGATGTCCTTCAAAGGGAGAGAGGTTTGAGAAAACCCAAGGTCTCACTCTCACACAGACACATTCAGTCACACTGAAACGGAAAATAGTAAAATAAATAAGAGGGCAGAAGTGGTGGGAGGTTTAACTCAGATCAAGACCATGAATGAGTAAGTAAGGTTATCCTAAGTATGAAACTTACAAGCTCATAACGCATCCTGCGCAGTAAAAAAGGATGGAGTGTTATAAACAGCGCAATTAAAATGCATCATAAAATTAATAATCATCATACCACACTGTGGTCTGATCACCCAGGATCAGTGTACATTTTCTTATCATATATACCTACTGCACACATGTCTAATACCTTATCTGCAAACTCAATGATCATGTTTACAAACATAAATTTAAAAAATAATGGCTCAAGTACACGCACACACACACACACACACACACACACATATAGACCAAGGGATCTGTGATCTCAAACCCCTCCCCCCATCTCGGACATCCCTTTCGTAAGTGTTTAAGCCTCCATAATTGAACACTAAAAACCCAGTAAGAAAAACTTTATCCTCCTCTGGTAGAGATACTGGCAGTCCGTCTTTAGTTGTATGTTGGCAACTCCTTTAGAAAAAACAAACATTGTACACATTCATTGTGCTCATGTACAGGATTTTAACCTTTTTAAGTCAGTTTCATTTAATCATATATTTAGTCTGTAAAATACTGAACGAAAGCGACAACCGTAGTTTCACAGAGCCACCAGAGTTAGATCTGTCTACTCAATATTAATTATAGAAAATATAAACAGCTTATTCTAACATATGAGAAGCTAAAGGCCGAGAACACTTGGGAATACTACTTTACGACTGACTTAAATGAATAAATGCGTACTTGAGTGATTTAGAATTGCATCTCCATAAAGTCACAAGAGAGAGATTTTAAAACCTGTGGTCAAAACCTACACTGCGGATGAGGAGATAATCTGATATTTTTTAGCAGCCTTCATCATGTGGAAAATGAGTGGAGTGTCCCTTTCTTGTAATAAACTGGATTTTATAAAGGGTCAACACAGAAGCAGCTGAAGACACAATCTGATATTGAGTTCCCATAATGCAACTCAACACTATCTTTAGTTATGTGTAAAGTGGAGAGTCCCTTTATTTTAGGTTGATTGATCGATTATTCAGCTAATCATTTCTAAAGCTAAAGCTGACAAAGCTCTGACAGGAGAGCTCGGTACTTTCCTCAAAATCAACACAAAACATGACATTACTAGGTTATTCCAGACACTTCCGGTTACAGCTCTGCTCGGGATCATTTCTGCGCTCACAGCTATTGTTAGCTACGTGGTTTAATGTTGACAACGGAGTTTGTTTGGTGTAAAACTGTTTCCATTAATCAAGCACGAATTAAAACAAACACATATCTGACATTTGCGTGTTTTGACATGCGACGCCCCACAGGCACCAGCTTCATAAAATGCTAATGCTAATGCTAACGTCCGTAATAACGTAATAACTTTAGTGCTTATTAATCTGTGCAGACGCCCGTAGGAAGGAAAATAAAACAAGCAGCTCTGACTGACGCAGACACACGAGTCTAAACACAAGACAGCACGTTAACATTAATTTTCCTTTCCACGGGTGTGACTGACTCACCGTTTCGTAATCAGCCAACTTCATACGGAAAGTCCCGACGTCTGCAGACCGACGCCGCCTCTCGCTGCTTCCGCTTCACAATAAAATGACAACGGGACAGAAACATGCAAACAGAAGTTAGAACCCCCTCAGGTAAATCCCTCAGGTAAATCCCAGCACCCAGTCCAGGAGATTCCCCTGCTGGTTTCAGACAGCCTCACAATACTACAGCTGTCCCCATGTTGAAATATTTTACATAACATAGATCCACAATCAGTGTTATCTACTGAAAAACTATTATATTTCATGTCAACACAGTTATATAACAATGACGATGTTCATTTAGTCGTAATTCCACTAAAATCATCTTATTCCGTATTTTGCAGATGTGAACAACATCTCTGTACTCTTCAAATGACAGCTATGGATACGTTTATCCTAGTTGAATTAACACATTTTTTTAAACACAGTTTTATTTTAATTATATTTTTTCAATCATTTATATTATATTAAAATAAATATTTTTCGTCGCAGCACATTAAACATTGGCAGAAAGCTGTAAAAGGCAGCTTGTTTCCTTACCTACAAATGTAAAGAGATCATATTTACATTCAGATATTACTAACATATATTACACCTGAATTTAAGGGCACGTTAATAACAATAGAAAACATATTTTCATACATATCTACAAATAGAACTAAAATGATACTGCTCGACTAAAAGAGGCTACATGTGAAGTTACAACAACACCCATCTGTCAAAATAGAAAAAATGTAAACTTTCGTTAAGTACTAGTCACATTAAATAATTTACTTACAGAGAGATCTTGCCGAGGACCAGTCAGAAGATGAGATACAACGAGCCATGTAAAGTCATTTGTGGTACTTCCCTTAACTTCCTGTACAAAAACCACTCCCCCTTACTTCATTGATTTAGTAAGTCATTCAGTCATGCCTGCTTTCATGGACTTTTTAAAATACCACATGATCTAAAAAATGGGTGGGATACATTACTTTCACTTTATGTTTTCAAATATTTTCTACCCATGTTCCCCCAAGAGTGAAATTTAGATAATTTCCCATCAGACAGTGTTTTTAGGTTTGAGTTTTTTAATAATAAAGACCAGTGTTCATTTTACAGCAATACTGTTACAGAGAAATCTATAACACCTGGAAATGAAGTGTTTATCAGATTTCTCACAATTACAGTTATAAATGCTGTAAAGTACCAACTTAAGAGTAAAAAAGTTCTTTGCTGAGTCATTTATTAAGTGAGTTACAGCTAAGTGTAAAACTCTCAGAGGCTCATGACTGACAGAGATAAATACAAATTAAAATACAAACTAGTTAAAAAATAGAAGTTATTACAACACATGTAGCAAACGATAATAAAATCAAATGTTATTTCTTATGTTATGAACTTAAAAAAAGAAGAAAGAAATCAACAGCAATGTGACAGCGAGCGAAACTTTGAGCTTCTACGTGTAAACTAGAAACTAAGACGTTTGATGAATTGTCAGAAGAACGTGTTAGCTGACATTTGAGAACTGGTCAGTTCATCAAACCTCAACAACCGTGCGTGTTCCTCTAAGCAACTGACTCAGGATCTGAAAATGTTGATGACTTCTGCCTACAAAGCACGGGAAGCTATGAGAAGATGCTGAAGCACTTCCTTCTTAAAATTTCCAGTGTCTGAAATGTCATTAAGAAATGGCAGTGAGTGAAGTGTGGACGTCAAGAAACCTGACAGACCAAGCACATTTTTCAGATGATTAGCTAAACACGTGCCGGGCAGGAAGGCAAATTAGTCCTGCTTCAGTCAGAGCATTTGGTTCAACGAATCCCTGTTAAATATCAGGGTCGAAAGACCTGGTTTGGGCCTGTGTGGTAGCCAGTGGCACCGGAAACAATATATGGCTTCTACTAAATATCACAAAATTCTGGTCACTGGTGTTAGTGAAGAAAAAGAAAGTGAAAGTGGTTGACTTCTACAACAGTACAATTGTTTAAAGGAGACCTCAACATTCTCTATAAACTTCACCACGAGACACAAGCTGAATCTTTTGGAGTACTTCTATAATCAACATACATGATGTATGTATATCGATAACAAATGTAGGTTGACCCTATGTTAAAAAATCCTTACAGTATATTAGGTGGTATGTTCTTCTGTAAACTGTACATTTTACATATTAGGCTGAATCTGGTTGACTTGTGAAAATAACAAGCTCATATATTTATAATGTATAAATATATAAATTGGAATGACCTGAGAAATTCTGCTGTTGTCGGTGAAATCCGAAACAGCAACTGCAAAGAAAATCCCTGTCATTGATTGTTGTCATTATTTATTCAGTTGTTTGTTTGCGCTCATGATAAATGCCAAATAAAAAGAAACTGGCATAATATTCATCTAACATCAAATGTTAAAATGCAAATTATAAAACTTAATAAAACGGAGCTTCTGCATATCCAAAGAAATGTTTTTGGCCAGTTTTGATGATATTACGCAGTTATGAAGTTAAATTAACCCCATGTTTAACTAGAAATAGTAACACAGTAGAAAGACACAAATGTGTAGCTCTACAAGCACATCATGGACAATCATCCTTAAAGACACTAGAAAGGATTTGTCTGGTGTTTTTAAAGGTTTATTAAACAGAAACTCCTTTAAAATGATTACAATGAGAGTAAGAAGACATTTATATAGAGCACATGCATAAAAAGGTACAAAACAACTCTGATTACCTCCAAACTCTCTGTAAATAGGATAATAAACATTATATGTAACATACATAGCGAGTGTCATGCATGCTAAGATAAATAATAATCTAGGTAGTGTGTGCATTATGTGTATGAGCCCATTGTCCTTTGATTTAGATAACAGAAAGGTGACTTGGCTCTTTGTTTGAGGATGATGTGAATGAAACTCTATATACTGTATATATATATATATATAAAACAGGAAGCTGGTTAGAAGAAATGCTCTCACCAATAATTATAAACTTCAAATACTGATAAAATATAAACACACTGCAGAAACAACCCAGCAGATAAAAAACGATTATACGTGTAGTTTAAAGGAGCAGAATAAAGAGCTTCCAATAGTGAAGATTGTCTGCTGTATTACAGCACCAGAAAGCACCTGCAGTTCAAACTAAATATACCAAGAGCAGTAAGCATGTTATTTTTTCTACAGAGGCACAACAGGATCCTTGATGTTCACTGTGACTCACCAAAAAGTCCAAAAATCATGTTTTCCCAGTTACCTCTTAGAGAAGGACAGAGGACTCTACAGAGTGGTAGCAAACTAATATTATAATGGAACTGATTAGTGTTTTATACCAGTGACTTTGCACGTTTTAGTGTATTAGAAACCACCTACATTTTCAAACCTTGCAAGCATTTTTGAAACCTTGAAGTTTACGTGCATTTTTGTTCCTGTTCCTGGTATCTAATCCATACAATAAAAAACTCTGGAAAGAGCATCTTAAAACTTGTTTCTGTTGTAAAATTCAGTATCAGGTGTTTTTTGTCAGTTACATTATCATTGTGTAGTACTGCAGTGGACACTCAGTCAATCTGTACTTAAACTGAATTACAACACAATAATAATGCAAGAGTAAAAATATAAAGCAGACTTCATATTCACATTAGCTGATTACATAATGTAAGACAAACTAATTTTGTGAGTCTGCTAACTGATTTCAGAAAAATGCATTTGAAAATCTAAATAAATGGTCATTTGTATTTAAGGATCTAAAATTTTAAAGCTTGTCTGAGACAGTTGATGCTTGTATGTCTCTCTGTGGGAAGGAATAATCTGTAATGCCACCGAATGAATGAATTAAGATATGTGAAAAAGAAATGATTAGGAATATATATATATATATGTACCAAGTCAATATTGGGAGAAGTGAGAAAAAAGAATAAAACAATTCTTAAAGGTGATGGGGTGCTGGCTAAAAAGGAGTGAACACAATATTATCACAACTGTACATTATAATGCAACCCAATAAAACACACCTCCAATAAATACTACCTTTGTGAAGCTTATTTCAATGCTGCAGCGGATAAAATGACGGGAGCACTTCACAATAAAATGCAATCCAATACAACAACAAAAGCTAAAAAGTCACACACTTTAATAATAATAACAGAGGTGCTGTTTCACACAGCAATGGTCATTTATCTAGTTTAGGCCGTCATCTGCTAAATAAATTGATCACAAGACCTAATGTCTCAGGATTACAGTTTCCTGGGGAAAATCCTTGTTGGATTGCATTATACTGAGCATGTGCTCACTTATTGTAGAAATCCTCTGTATAATTGCTCCATTTGTCTTCTTAAAATTTTTTTACTGTAGCTTTAGAGTCCAAAGTTAAGATTCTTCTATGTAGTGTTTCTTGACATTTGTCAGGAGAGACATTTTCACTGTGACCAAAGATAGTTTGTCCTCCTGAACTTCATTTTGAAAAACCTTGGAAGGTATTACATTCCTGGTTTTGAGCAGCCCTACAGAACTTCTTACAGACCATATGTCTGAAATCAGGGTTTTAACATGTGTTTCTGAGCATTTTAACTTACACGTTTGAGAGTAGAGGGGACTTCTTAGAGTTCTTAATCTTCTACTGGTTCACCACAAGAGTGCGTCCTCTCCTCCTGATCTTTCTGTGTCACGGTGCAGTGTGAGCTTTGATGAGTGTTTCTGAGGTTTCTTTTTTTAATGTGGTGTTAATCCAGATAAAATTCTTTGACTCATCTCTTGCTTCTTAAGAACATGTTTTGACAGCTGTGAGCATTAAAATCTCAAATTACAGGCTGCTTTGAGGTAGGAGCACTCCTGTAGATGTTGCTTTGCTATCCCACAGGCTACAGAAAGTAACTGAGGGGAATGTGCGTATGATTTTTTTTGTTACTGCTAAATATCTTTTGTGCAAGTTGTATTATTTTATTTAGTTATTTTAACACTGGTCACAAGATGTGCTCTTTGTTTTTACATTTATGCAACTCTGCTAGCTCGACTCTGTGTTTTTAAAAGCTTGCTGCAAACAACAAGCGGGATAATAAAAAGAATCTGTACTAAAATAAGTTGTGACACAATTTACCAAAGAAGTGTTGTAGAGAGAGGAGAACACCAGCATCTTACCACAATCTGTGAGAGTCAGGTTATTTCATTCCTCAGGGTGCGAGCAGTGTTAGGTAGTCATCACACAACAGAAGCGTATTCTCTCACTATGTTGTTCTGTACCACTTTTGAAGCCAAAACTGCTCCAAAATTCTCAGTCATGTTTTGATGATTTGATGACAAACCATATTTTGGTGGAGGCTGAGCGTGTCTATAGCCAGGTGAGCAGGCTGTCTCTGTCCATATGAGACCCAGAGAGCACGGTCTCCATGTCCATCAGAAGGTCTGAACTGAGTCCCTCAGGGATGCAGGGCATCAGCTCCTCACCCTCAGACATTGGGAGCACAGGCATCGACTCCTGTAAAGTCATTGAGGACGTCTCACCAGAGTCACCTAACCAAGTCAGATAAGAAGATAAAAATGATGTCATGGAAACTGAAATACCAACAGTGAGCTGTGAGACTTTGGGGAATTTGGATGAGCTACTGGGCATTTTCACAATATCAGGAACTGTCTGTTTGTGTTTTTTTCAGTATGTATATAGGGAATGCACAATTCATGTTATCCATCTCCCACTTTTTAACACAAAGACATTTGGAAAGTAGTTACTAGATGTACAAAACTAAAGTAGTAATAGTAGTGTATGTGCACGAATGCAGATAAGACTAATTGAGGCATGATTTGGATGCAAAGCTTGAAACAATATCAATCCAATACACCAGCTAGTCCAAGCTTTTTCTGTGTTTCTATGCCATTAAATGTGTGTATTTGAGCAAATAATTAGCATTTTACATATTACCACTGCATTCAATGACTCCTCCCTTTTTTGTTTGAATTATTACACCAGTTTGGGAGGCATTTTTACACTGCTCCTCTTGGACTACAAAAATAAATTAACACAAATTGCTCTGCTTCTGGGAGGCTTAATTTTGTAGGAAATAACTTGTCTCAGATCATTTCAGTTAGACGGTAAGTAAAAAAATTTCTAAATCCTATCATTGTTCTAAAATAAATAATTTAAGGTATTACAATGAAACACAACTCTGTGTTCAAAATCACTTTAATTTCAGTAAATACACACATATTTATAATTGTGTGAAGTATGTAGAGATGAAAGTGTGGTTTTCCACTGCAGAAACATCAGGTATGTCTTTCTGTTGTGTGCACAAGTGTGTGTGTGTGTGTGTGTGTTTGTGTTTTACCGGTGTCCATGTGATCCACAGAGCTCAACATGTGGTCCGATGTGCGGGGTAAGCTGCTGACGCTCAGACCACTGTCAGTGCTCTCATTGCGAGAGTGAGCGCTGCACAAGAACAAACAAAGACATTCCTTTATGTCTGATCATCATCACCAAACTGGATGTGAATTATGTGCAGTTACTGAACTGACAGTAAAATTGATCATAATGTTATATATAATAACTCCTGATAATGTTCAAATAAAGCAATATGACATGAAAGCCGCTGGAAGAGAGGTCGATTATTCAGAGTAACTAGGAAATTGTTACTAGACACATGTTGAGTCTTTCAAACGTTATATTTCAATGTTTTAACTTGGACAAATGGAATTCAATTCATCACCACTGCATGGGTGTAATAATAGATGTTTAAGGAAAGTTATCTCAAAACCTGAGCACATATAGTTTCTAATTATAATACATGAGAAAGAAGTAGGCAATTATTGTGAAAGTGGGCATTCTTTTGATTACTTTTACTGTCTAAACTATTACTTTTTCTACTTCTGTCACTTATTTAACACTACTCAGTGACAATCAACACTACAGTAAAAGCAGATTTACACCACACATAATATAAAACAGGAACTTGCCCATTAAGAGTTGGTTCATGGATAGAAGCTCTGATTCTGACATCTAGAGATGGGATCAGTGTCTGTGCATTCCTGTCGTGGTCCATTCCACCAGGCATCTGGTTCCTTCCTCCTGCCTCCTATAACACACACACGCGCACACAGAGGTTTACTTGGATGCTCTAAAGTATGAACTGAATATCCAACACATTACGATACACAACACTGATAATAGTGCAGATAATAGTGTGAGTTAAAATGAAATTGTAGAGACTCTGAGTGTCACTTCCTACTATTTTATTTAACCTCTGACCTGTGGTGGGATTTGCGCAGGGAGGCCTTCACATCTCAGCTTTTCCTGCCTTTGCTGCATTACCAAGCCTAGGAGGCCAGGGTTCATCTTCTGGGCTGGAACATAAAATTCAAACGAAAAGCACCTTTTGACAAATAAGTAAATATTTCCAAATGGTATAGGTAAAACATTTCAGCTATGACTATGAAGAAAACTTGTCAAAAGTTTGCGATCTTTCTTATTTTTGTTGCCAAACAGCAACTTGTGATGGAGGACATTGGAACAAAATGTTTCTCATTGACAAACAAGAGTTGTCAACTCAGGAGACACAGATTTGATTTGTGTGCTACCTAGACGCGGGTCAACCCATGTGGTGGCCTTATTTATGTGATCGATGTAGTACACCTCTCCATCTGCAGTCACAGCCTGCTCCCAGCCTTCAGGCAGTGGACCTGAACAGCAGTGAAAGTACACAGTGAGAAGGCAAATGGTGGATGGAGTGCATGGAGAGTAAAAAGTAGAACCTGGCCCACGTCCTTTAATGTCTGTGTAGCTTCTAGCTTGTAGAGATTTTATGAAGAGAAGTGAAGGTTAGTGGGAAAAACTGCAGTATAATATGTTCTATAGAGTAAAAATGTGCATCTGGCTTGAGTCCAGCCGGTGGGAGATTGTAATGAACTACAGTGAATGAGACAAGTACGCAATATTGCAGGGGTCACCAATCCTGGTTGTTGTGGTCCGATGTCCTGCTTATTTACCAACTATCCCCGTCCTGCCCACTGCTGGTTACCTGGATCAGGTATGTTCTGCTAATCAGAAACTGCAAGTTTGGGGATGGCTGGAAAACAAGGAGGACAGTGGCCCTCGAGGACTGGGATTGATATCAATCTGATTTAAATTTTTCTGATTAGAAATTCCAACATAACGTTTTACATGGACGCTGATCTGATAAGATGTGCATTTATATGCTCAAAACATTTCATTTGAATGATTTAAAATGCTTTATTCCTAAAGGGTCTGTTCAGCCAAATTACACTATTAAAAGTCAATAACAGCCCCGCTTTCCAAAAACACGTGGTCCCCATTAATCTGGATCATCCACAGAACATATTATGGATAAGTTTGAGACTTGTAGAAAGTATCTCCAGTGTAAAGACTGAGGTCTGTGGGTTTTGTTTCTAGAGATTACTTAAACATACATTAACTCATATTTTCACACTGATATCCCTATATAGCCCTTATGGCAAAGTTGATGCTCATTCAGAAGTTATGGATTAACATTATCATTCACACAGAGTTGAGTTTGTGATCAGCTGGTAATATTAATTCTCTTTAATCTCAGTTGTCTTCACGAACTCCTGTTGGAAAGATAAGGTTCTAAATGTTCTACTATGTTCATTAGCTAGTTGCTAACCTTGTCTGTCTGTTGCTTGGTGTTTGGAGTGCACAGAGGGTTTTTGGAGAGGTTTCATTGAAAACATCAACCTGCTGTGGTGAAAGAGTAAAAAACCAAGGGGTGGGCTTGAAAATCTAAACAATGAATTAAAAATACTAAAATGCTGCTCTGTAGAGCTGAAGGGAGCTGCAGAGTTGGATGATAACAGAAAGCGAATTCTTCCACATACCAGTGGTCATGTGATGCACTGTTAACTTAAAATGTTGACTGTAGCAGCTTTAATGATGTTTAGCTGATTTTACCTTTCAATGCCTACAAATTAAATTTGAAGGCGCTCCTGTGGGCCAGACGTTTAAAGAATACGTTCCAAGTTTTCTGTCTGTCTAAAAACAATAGTCAGGTGCCAGTATGTACAGTGAAACAGGTTTTGCTTCCTCCTGTTTCTACCAACCATAAAAAAAAAACATTTTCTGACACGCTTCCAGTGTAAGTGATGGGGGACAAAATCCACAGTTCTAATCCTGCACAAACCTGAACTGATAAACAAAAATGTTTATCTCAAGTAATTGTAGGGAAGTCCCACCTAGTCAAGGACACAATGGTGTTTTCTTTTAAGTATAAAATTAAGCTGAAACAGAGAGGAAGAGGGAAAAAAGCAACGTTTGTACTAAAAACAGCTGTAACCTTCAAATATATCAAATTGATTTGTCTATGTTGAATGATTGAAGCCTCTTATTAACTTCAAAATATACTTTTGCATAAAATGAGGTCTGTGAGTTTTGTCCTGATCACTTACACTGGAAACTCATTTGCAAGAAATATATTTAATGGCCAGTATTTAAAACAAAAATGTTTAATCTTTGTATCCATCTACTGTATGTATCACAGAGTTTAAGTAAAACAATGTCTTTCTTTTGTAGTTTGGGTGAACTGACCCTTTACATTTTTACAAAAGTCTAATTGTATATATACATAAAAATGTATGTATTAGTGCTTGAATTGCTTTCACCACCATTTTCCTCAGAAGTGAAACTTTCCTCAATTTAGTAGTTTGCTCTCATAATCAAACTTGAAAAGTTGAGTGTCTCATTTCTCTTTTTGTCATCAGGGTGATATCATTAACGTTCAGCCTAGATCTGTGACTGTGATAAATCACACCAGAAGCCATGGAAGTAGCAACCAAAAGGGAATCTTGTAGAAATCACACCCAGCAAAACCTGGCCACCTGGAGACAGTGTTGAACTACGAAAAGCAGGTCTGTGCTTTAAAAAGAAACTGGATGATGACACGGGGGAAAAATCGGAGTGATACCTGTCTCTGGATTGATGTTTTGTGGTTGCGTAGTGGGTGCTGGGTTGCTGAGGGAGTGGGCATGGACTGGAGTGCCAGAGATAGGATGCTGAGCTGCAGCCGACTGAAGCTGTGAGAGACGAGGGTCGTGCCAAGTGGTTGTCTTATCCAGGTGACTGCAAAGACACAACAAGTCTAAACGTATCTGTATCTGTTAAACCACTGGAACCTGACGGATGGGAATCGTGAGGGCTGTTTAGCTTCAGACCTGCTTTACCTGTACTACCAGATGTGCATGTACGAATACACTTACAGAGACAAACGTCACTACTTGTGCTGCTGTAAACTGCAGTAGCCTTTGACAGGAGTGTGAACTGTCAGGCCATGTGTTCTCATGAATGAAGGTGGCTGAAACAACACCAGTTGCAAAACATTTTCTGTTTGCGTGCAACCGATTAGTTTCAGTTGTGGTTATATGTACAGTACTGCAGATATCTTTTAACTGATTTCCTTTACTTTTAATTATATTCTTCTTTCAGCAAAATATTCAAATAGTATAAGGTGTTACAACATGTAAATATCTAAAGAAGTGTTTATAATAGGGTTTTATAATTAACCAGCAACTATATTGATAATCATTTAAGTAGTTTATCAAGCAACAATGGAGAAAAATTCCTGGTTGCAGCTTTCCCATTGTAAGGATGAAGTGCTTTTCCATTTTATTCTTTCCACACGTTGAAAATAATCATTAGTTGCTCGTTCAGACATGAAAGTGAGGGAACAAAGTGGGGTTGACCTTTTTTTCCTGGTCTTTCTAAACAGAAACCCTTCGACTAATCTACAGAGCAACAGATCAAGCATGCCAACTTAAGTTAGACCTCTTACTTGAGAAAGTATCGTTGGCCATTAGGCGTTTTGGCCATTTCCCAACCATGGGGGAGTGGCACATCATCAGGTATGATCGGTGTGGCTACTACATCCGTTGCTTGAGTGGAGAGGGAATTGACTGGGAGCGAGGCAGGGGAAGAATGGGCGCGGACGTGATGAGGAGTGAGGGAGCCGCACACACCTCCATCCGAACTGGCCTGACGAGAAACAAGCAGGGTTAGCAACAACTGCCGTGACAGGGCACAAATGGCAATCAGAAACATAAACCAGCAGGAATAATTGGTTTGGAGGACTAGCGGAGTGAGCCATGGCGGAAAGACAGAGTGAAACTGCTTATTCACACATCTAGTTGCTTTACTTGCTAAGAAGTTTTTGCTGCTGCTAGTTTAAGACTGATGGCAAGGTTATCTATAAATCTTTGTGATCACTGAGGTACTAAAGTTTCAGGAATTATAGATTTTGAGCCACACCTACAAATGTGAGAGAGAGATTCAAGATCGTGAAATAAATATACATTTAATGGACAATCTAAGTGAGTGGGCAGAAATCTTTCTTTGTAACAGACAAGTTTGAATGCTGACGAACCTATGTGACTACTTTCTAGTCTCAAGAAATATTTCTCACTGTGGCTTAAACATCTCAGATTACCATTATGATCTCCAACATCCAGTGAGGCTGGATGATGTTGAAATGTTACAGCAAAGGAACCTTAAAGTGTTCTTACTTGCGACAGACAGATGTAAATTACTGAAATGTTTTAAAGAGAATACTTCCTGAATCGTGACTTCAGTTCCACTAATTTCACAATTTAGGTAGTGAATTGCAAATTTTACAGTTGAGTGTATTAAAAATACTGAGAGCTGCTGCCTGAATTGCTGGTGAAGCAGCCAATGATCCTCCATGATTGTTAACTGTTTTAAGAAGGGAAGTATCAGAATAGAGTAACAGGTCAAAAATAGACTCTGAAAAGACTAATGAGGACTTAAATTAATCAATTATTAAAACTAGAGCTGCAACTATTTTAGTCAATCAACAGAAAATTAATTGGCAGCTACACTGATAATAAACAAACAAATCAGTCAGTTAAGATAATAATTGATACAATCGGTTATTTCAGCCCTAAAAAATGTGGAATATTATTTCCCTGTGTAACTAACTCATTAATTTGTTATTTCAGGAATTCACTGGCCTCAGTGTTTCTGATATTTTGTTTCATAGTTTCACTTTGGACAACTTTGGATTTCTATTATCTTGGTCACTGTTGTACATCATGTAGTCGGGGTAGCTGCCATGAATGAGGTGCAGTTATTTAGCAGTAGTGGTTAGTAGTACTTGTCTGGAGTGGCCCCGGGGGTCCGGCTGCCTGAAGAAGGAGTCCGGTAGTTTCCTCATCCTCATTGGCAGAGAGGCCGGATGTCTGCCCTCTTTGCTGGGGTTCATCACCGCATTGAAGAGGGCCTCCAGCTCTGTCTGCGAGTCCCCGCGGACGTGCACGATCTGCTGCCCGGCCGGAGGCGCGCCGCGATGCGCGTCCATGTCGCCAAAGTTTGCTGTCGAAACAAATCTGTCGAAAAGTTCAATCACACACACAAAAAACAATCAGAAAATAAAGGGCAGGTCCGCTAAGACTAGATGCGTGTGAGTGCTGTGAGTTACGATCAGATTTGTTTACACTTTTTACTCTCCGACCCCCCACCCCATTTAAACTTTTGTGTCGTTGTCTGTCTGTTTGAAGCTGTAACATCTCGGAAGTTAATCCGCTGTGGAAAGAAAATCAATCCTCAGGTAACCAAGTCGAAGGAGTGCGACTTAAAGCGCGGATCTCTTGACAAAAATCAATCTCAGCAGTGTACAACACGTTACATGCCTCCCACATACCTTCAAGCAGCCAGACCGTTTTCCCCCTCTGCCTCTGTATATTCCTGCAGGAACAAAATAAGTTGGGAGAAAACACAGATTTCCGACGTCAGCTCTGAACTAAAAGCCTCCTCGAGTGAAAAGAAACACACAAATGTATGAAACCAGTTGGAGAAAAGTGATTTCAGAGAGACCTCCAAACTTTTTTTTTCACATCCACTGTTGAGTCCAGATTCATGTGATAGTGTGGAGGGGCGGGGTTGCAGGGTTTAAAGCTGCCGCAGTTGCAGGGGAAATATTTAAGCACAGGCACAAACCATGAACACAAGAGTGAGAAAACAAGTTATTTATTTAATGTTTTATTTACAGGCGAAGATGCATGAAACAAGTCACCCTGTGTACTAAAAATATACGGAAATCACTGGTTATTATATATTATAGTCTCGGACTTTGCTTTATTTCCCTGCTGTGCTGCAGTTTCCAGTTTGTGCGGTTTTCTCCCAGTGCAGGAAAGAAGCACAGGGGGCGGGCAAATGTAGACAGAGGTGACAAGAAACAACCATCGAGGATATACTAGAAGGAGGGAGCTGTGCTGGCGTCATTTTCCTGATTCCTGACTCTTCGCCTGGGTCTGGTCTGGTTTTGGGAGGTGGGGAGGTTGGGAAGTTGCACTGAGAAAACATCCGCCCCAGATGAGAACAACCCGTGTAAGCACAGCCACAGTCTCCTGCCCTCTAGTGGAAAACATGCAGCAGCTGCAGCTCAGATGGCCGACAGATTGAATTCAAGTAAAGAGTCTGACTGGACTGTGTTATTACCTACTGCGCATCCACTAACTTCCAATAGATGCATCTAGTTTAATTATTATAATCATAATCCACCAGGACTGATATACACTCATAAAAGATTTAATCTGACTGTAAAAGAAGAACTGATTCAATCTTTCCCAAATTGACATATTTTACTCAGAGGATACAGGGATGAAATCGTTATTAACTCATCTACATATTTTATGGCATTTTAAAGGGAAAATAGACAAATGCACAAATAAATAAATAAATAGTTATGCAGCGGTCTGCCTCTGTGCATAATTTATATGTCATGCTGAGAAACCAAACACCGGCCAAACCCACAGAACTTAATTTAACTACCAATTATGTCTGGTTGAATTTTAGAAAAATATGTATAAAATGATGCGCTAAACAGTTTATTTTACTTTTACTGTGTGATTACATAATGTGAAATGTGTTTATTTCAAACTCATGTAGTATGTTAAGTTGAACACTTTACATCGTCCTGTTTACCAAGATAAAAAGAACAGGACAAAAAATGAACACAGCTCAACACAGGAAATGTTTCTGCAATTGTGATGATCAAAACAGATTCATACAGTGCAGTTGTGTGTATAGATCTTTATTTTCCTCTGTCTCTACAGCCTGCCTCTGATGTTTCCACAGCTTGTACATGTACCGTACTGTGACCGATAACTACTTCCTATTTGTACCCATGATGGAGTTGCATAAGCTTGGGGTGAGTAAAGGGCAGCAGGGGTTTCTCAGCAGCTCTGCCCACACAGCAATCTGTCTCAGAAAGGTTTAAACCTTCATTCAGTGCATATTACTGTGCTGTTAATAAGTACCTGGGCATAAGTATACACGTAATGCAGTACACACCAGTGAGCATTAGATGGCAATGTCTTACTTTAACAACTGTATATTATTTTAATTACTTTCATAATGATTCATAAAATAACATGAATGCTACAGTAGCTGTATGGTTGTGGTGGAGGAGAAACAAAAGAATATGACAGAAACTTGCTCTAGTCTTTTGATTACTACCTTTTCAGGTTGAAATATTGCTCTGTTGTTTTTCTGAGTAAAACCATCCCCACGCTGTGTTTTTAATCAACCAATCACCATTTCTCTGCCAATCAGAGGGCACAACATGACGCACAGGTGACTCATCAGGCGCCTATTCACATCCCAAACAAAGCAGCTAAGTCTAATTTATTTGGACAAGTCATTTCATTGTCACATGTTGATCTGGGAGGGCAAAACTATGCAGTGGATTCAAGAGAGTTATGCCAAGAGTAATACAAAAACACTGAGTGATGTAACATTAGGCAAGAAAAAAAAATGTCTGGACAAAAACAAACAAGTCAGCCACATAACCACAGCCTCAAGCATTTTCAGAATCAGAATAATTAGACATTTGGGGAATCACACTTATTCACTTCAGATAAGATCAACATCATTGACCGTGTGTAAAGTGTGAAGCCTCAGCCAGCAGGTGTTTATCTTTCCTTAGCACAGCACAGGCTACTAGAAACAGAAGGAAACAGCTAACATGGCTCTGCCCTCCTTCCACCACCTCTAAGACTCACTTAATTAACATTTTAGTCACCTTTTATATTCTGCTTTATACTCATTAGTTTACTTTAGATGTGCTGGTAGGTGGATTCTGTTACCTCCACACTGAGCTACGCTAGTTCTTTGCCCCTTGAGCATTTTTGGAAACATGCTTATTTGCTTTCATTGCCACTCTCCAATCTGTCTGATAAATACGAAATTACCAGCAGCTGTTTCTCTTAACTTAGCTTCAAAAGTGGAAACAAGAGGAAACACCTAGCTTTACTCTCTACAAATACAAAAAGACCCTAGGAAGTCTCTGCTGCCAGGCAATAAACAGTCTCATAAATAAGGAGTGGGTCTAGAGCAGACTGGGGCATACATATAAAGGGTGGCATGTTTGGAAAATGATGTTACGCTCAAATTTGAAAACCGTTTTTGATGTAGTAAAGTGTATATTATAATGTGTGTTATACTGTATATACAGTAATAAAGTATTCAGTGTAATAAATGCACAACTTCATATATTCTGAAATAATAACAAATAACTACAAATAAATATGAACAAATATCAATTAGCAACTGGGTAGAGGTAAAAATCCATCGCATGCAGGGTTGATACGCCTGGTTGGAACTGCAAAATTTTAGTGTGACCTCCTGACTCTGGCAGGGGTGGCTTCACATTTTGTGGGTGGTCTGTGCCACCACTGGCCTCTGGCCTCGCCTCTGTAGATTTGATTAAAGCCGTTAGATATCCAGACTAGCTGCTTCCCCCTTGCTTGTAGCCTTTATGCTAAGATAACTGTCTCTAGCTTCATATTTATTGTACAGATATGAGACATAACAGCTGGATTAAGAGAACAAGCAAATTTCTGAAAATGAAAAACTCACATCAAACCTTCGCAGGGACACATGAAGATAGTTTGATGAACATTTATTAAACAATCTTATCTGAATGTTCTCATTATCTCACCTAGCAGATACAATTATGTCTGCTTTAGGCATGTAACACAGGACAAATGTGGGGGCCCCCCAGGGCTGCAGCACCAGGCTTTTCACATTCTTCTCACTGATCGTGGCTGTAAACTCACACAAGTTCAGAACAGCACCAGTTCTTTTCTTTGGCACTCACACCAAGTTTTTCCAAGGGAGCGCCAGGCCGGCCGGCTCCAGCTGGACCCTGCCTGGAATGTGCTGTTGCCCTACATCGCTTTTCACTTTCCTCACTGCTTAACTGCCCAGTTAACTGGAGTAATTGGTCCGACCCTCTGGGAGGCTGTTTTCAGATGTATTAGTCAGTGGTCAGAGAGAAAGAGAGAGCAGGGAGGGGGTGTAACAGGGGGAAATGTGAGCAGGAGAAGGAGAGACACCCTGCCTTCAGCTGCAGCTCCCATGCACAAGCAGAGAGAAAGTTTCCGAGAAAGTTTCCCTACATTAAAACAAGCTGCTCATTTCCCTTTCCACATCTGTTTCTCATGCCAGTGGCAGATATAAGCTGTAAAACAACAACGTCTGGTCACAGACCCTCTGAGGGGAAATTTAATCACACTTTACCATAAATCTAGAACCAGCACATTCAGCCACACTTTTATCACCAGCCCATCTGCAAATTTGCCCTTGTTTCAGGGGATGCTGTCATGAGAATTTACAAGAAAAAGTGGGAGTAACTGATGAAGGTGGAGAAAGGGGGGCAGTCAGAAAAAAAGTGAAGTTTGACATCTGAGGGAAAAGAGCAGATGCAGACAAGACTTAGATATAGATGGGAAGACAAAGAAGAATGGACATGTGAGAGAAAAGAGCAGACTTTGTGGAAAAATAAGCGTAAATGAAGCAGTGGCTGAGTGGACAGAATTCAGCCCCCTCACTCCTGGAGGAAGTAGTTAGAGACTGACACGATGTGGACAACAGTTGTCCTCCTGCTGCTGTTGCCTTATTCGCTTTCCTCCACAGTATGTACAATATGCATTTTGTAAATGGTTTGATCTTGCCTGTGAAACTTACTGTATATCAGGAAATATGGTATGAAGTTATAAAATATGTGATTTGTGGCTTAATCTGCACTTGAAGAAGTATTCAGATGTTTAATCTCAGCAAAAGTACTTCAAAATAACAATACTCTACCATACACAAAAGTCCTAAATAATCCTACTTGTTATGTTAGACAGTCCCTTTCATAAAGTTCCATAGATTATGTGGTTATAATCATTGGTGAATTAATGTTTCAGAAGTATTTTGCTTTGTTTCAGATGTTTTTGACAGTATCTGTGTCTTACGGTGACTTTATTCTGCAGTGCAGTGAAAATATTTCAAACTGTTTTTGATCCAGACCAAACCAACCTGACTTCAGTGGAAACACATGAGAATACTGCCCCAGTTTTGTGAAAAAGCTGATTTCAGAAAATTCAACAAGTGGTTTTGCATTGATTGTCAGATTTATTTTGTACAAGAACTGTAAGGAGTTAATTCCAGACTAAATGACTTGGTAAGAGGGAGACTGAACAACTGATGAAGATATGGGTGATATTAAAACTAATCAGTAAACTACGCAGTTCACAGATTTTAATTTAGTGGTGTTAGTGGTAAGTACAGATGTCAGACAACTATAGTGGAGTAAAATGTGCAGTAGTGCCACAAGTAACAAGAAGTAATGCAGAAGAACATTAAAACCGCACTTAGTTTTATTTACTTTGTAAAATTTCAGCAATGGTTACTTTTTTTTAAAGGATTTAAAAACAGGATATTGCAATTGTAACCAACTGATCCACCAGGATATTTGACATAAACCAAAGTTGATGCCTGGATGTAAATTTCATTTATTCATTCATCCGTCCTTGGCAGAGGCGGACACATAGATATATTGGCACGCACAAAGACTTATGATGATTCTTTGCAGACTGGTAGATCAGAGTCTCACTGTTGTTCTCTCTGTGTCTTCAGGACACAGAAAAGATAACAAATTTTAACCAATCAGAAATAGATAGTGAGGACTTCTCTGACGCTCCCCTAAAAAGCCACAAACATCTTGGAGGGGTCAAAGGTCGGGACACATGCTCCATCCCATGTGACATCACTGTCAAGCTGCTGCGAGATGAGAAACATTCAATCTGTGGTAAAATAAATTTACTTTATCCTCGTTATTGTGTCTACAATCATTATCATCTGTTGTTCATTGTGTGTGTGTGTGTGTAGGTCAGTTACAGCAGTCTCTGTTGGCGTTTGGACGCAGCACCCGGAAGCTGATCAGGGATGTGATGGAGGAGCAGCAGAGAGCCCTGGACATCCTCAGCAGTCAGGTAAAACTTCTTTTTATCTGATAGTGACAGAGTTTCTAAGCGTCTGATTGGCCGGCTGTCAATACAGTACTGTCACATTTCCAGGTCACAGAGCTGATGACCAAAGTGCAGACGCTCAGCTCTGAGGTTCAGAGAAGCAACACTGAAATGTATTCTGGGAAACCTGTGCAGTCCCACGGTAACTAACACACAAACACCAACTCATGATACAACATTCATACTACTAGGTGACAAAGTTCACCCATTTACACATTTTACCGGTGTTGGAAAGTAACTAAGTACATTTGAGACGCAAATAATGGAGTTTTACTCTATTACTTTTACTTGCTTTAGTTTAGATTTAGTTACTAGTTACTTACAAGGTTGAGCAGGACTCGTCATGATGAGAACATCGATTGTGATGTTTAAAACCAGTTGTTTATATTTTCTCTTGCAATTTAACCAAACTTTGCATAAGGTGGAGTACCCCTTTAATTTGTCACCTGTCTACAGCATCAAAATGTCAACATTTCATGAGAACATGATATATTTCTGATAAAATGACAGTCTGGTTTGTTTCTAAAGAGTTTTGCTAGCTTAACAAGTAATGTAAATGCTTATTCTTTCAGAAGTTTTGAAATCTTTAAATCACCAAACCTTAGATACATGTTCTCCAATGGACAGCAATGTAAAATATATAACTGGTCACTGGTATTATTGTGGTCATCAGAGGTGTATTAGTATGTTCTACCAGTGAAATACTGTTGTTGACTGAACTCTGCTTGGCCTGAAATAAATGATAGGACTCTGGATGTGTATAGTCATTCCATTTCAACTCGAATGACAAACAAGATCATGTTTGCTCTGATTAGGACGAGACTGCAGCGACATCAAGGACAGTCTTGTGTCAGTTGTGCCCAAGATTCCCAGCGGTATTTACATCGTCCACCCTGAGAATACTGACTCTTCATTTGAGGTACATTATTCATTCATTCATTCCCAGTCTGTCACTCACTCATCAGTAACCACTCAACACAAAACTTGTCCTGCAGGTTTTCTGTGAAATGGACTATATGGGAGGTGGATGGACGGTGATGCAGAGGAGGACAGATGGATTAACTGACTTCAAACGACCCTGGGCCGATTACGTTGATGGATTTGGAAATCTTGCAGGTTGCACGAAGCAGTACAGTGACAGAAGCATGTTTTGTGTTACAAGAGCTTTACCAGCACCAGGTGGAGGCTGGGTTGTTAGGAACAGCTAATGTTTACCAGGTGTGTCAGTAGACGGCTCAGAAACAACTACTGGGCTAATGGTGAATGCACTACACTGGTCATTTGAAAAGAAGACCCACACACATTAATTTGTGTGCACGTTAACCCCTTCTTTGCTGAATCATTGAAACTACATCACTCCTTCCCAAACTGCTGTTATGTTATTAATGACAAAGTTGTCATTAATAACATTCTTAGTAGTCATCAGGCGCTAAAACTGTTGATTCTTATCATGCAAACTTATAATCTACATCCAAAAGCTTCATATTTAGTGGAAAGATATGAAAGTGGCAAAGAACAGAATAAGTGCTTATGATGTCAAACTATTTCTTTTGTGCCACTCTGAACAAACTCTGCAGATATTAGAGATCATTATATTTTGCACATCTTAGTCAGTATGCTATTGACACAACCTCTCTTATAATGTGTATATATAGGAGAACACTGGTTGGGCCTAAAGAAAGTGTTTCATATGGTGAATCAGAAAGATACACGGTTCCAACTTCACATCGCTTTGGTCTCCGAAGACGACATCACCTCTTACGCATCGTATGATGATTTCCGCCTGCACAGTGAAACCCAGTTCTTCAGTATACACTTGGGAAGATATGCAGGCAGTGCGGGTGAGACTTAATGAATCAAAACTTACGTTCACAGACAAGTGTGTTTTGTTTTTTTCAGCGCAGTATTAATGTAAAATCAGGATAAATGCACTGTGTACATTCACATACACACTGGGTTTCTGTACAGGTGATGCATTTCGTGGCTATGACCAGGAGCAGAATCAGGACACAGCTCCGTTCAGTGCCTCAGATGTGGACAACGATGGCTGCAATCCATTCTGCTCCATCAGTAACCGCACTGTGGAGAGCTGCAGCGCTCAGCACAACCAAACGGGATGGTGGTTCAACCATTGTGGCCTGGCAAACCTCAACGGCTGTTCTGAAGATGCAGAGCAGAGCTGGGGTCAGAGGACACACATCCTGTGGGACACCTGGAGACAGAACGGGGTCCCCCATGCCATCAAATCAGTCACAATGAAGATCAGGAGGATTGCAACTAATAACTGACAGAGAAAAGGAGGAGAAGCAGAGGAAGAAAGGAAGAAAGCACATAATGTATAAGTTGCACTGCATTGTTGTACAACTGAAAGTTTTAATAAAATAGGATAGAAATTTTGTTGAAATGTTGACTGTTTCCTTAAACATTCCTTAAAGGTGACTTTGACTATTGAGGAAAATATACCTGACATTATAATACAACACAAAATCATCTGAAAAGCAACAAGGAGACAATCTGATGCATAACCACAATATAAACAATATAAATATGATTAATATTCAATGAAATGTGCTGTGGTTTTCAGTATAGTATTATTATTATTATTATTAGCTGAATATACAATACTTTTTTAACTGTAACTGTCCCAAGGATGAAGATATGTCTGGAAGTTAGACATCAAGTCCCAGATTGAATCCTTTGTTAGTCACCAACACTCAATAAAAGTTTAAACCTTTAACGATCAAACTAGTACTAACATGACCCAGTTTCCAAAAAGTTGGGATCCTGTGTAAACTTTGAGATTTTAAACTAATTTAAAACGTGTATTTGATTGAAAATATTACTTGTTGAAAACAAGAAATGTTTATTTTTATTTTTATATACGACCATTAGGAATTTGATGCCGGCAACACATTTAAAGAAAGCTGGGATGGGGCAACAAATGACTGGAAAGTTATGTAACGCTATAAACAAACACCTGGTGGAACATTTCACAGCTGGTTTGCTTAACTGACAACAGGTCAGTACAGAAGCTGAGCTGTTCACAAGTAACAATAGGTCAAGGTTCACAACTCTGTGTTTAATTATGCACCACAGAATAACATTTCTCAACATAAAACTGCAAATAATTTGGGTACATGGCACATGTAAGATCTTACAAGGGATCTTTGATGTCTCTGTGATGGGTGAAAGTTTCAGTATGACGTGCAACTGTTGCCTCTGACTGAGTGAAAACACAAGTACCAAACCAATCCAGCAGATGGAGCTGTGGATCTCTCTCAGCATAACCAAGTCACAAGTAAGAAAACTGTTATTATGTCTGCAGCTGCTCCTCACATTTCAATCAGTGCATAAACTTGTGTTATCACAGTTTCTCAAAAGAAACGAGGGACAAATCTTTAAAAATGAAACCCAGGTTGTGAAAAACAGGAAAGCCAGCCAGTACTTGTGTTATTGTTGAGAGCTGGGAAACTTTCCAATATTTCTCCAGAAAAGTGAATCAGTCAGAGAAATGTTTATGAACTTGCCAAATCACAGTCCTGACAAAAAGACCCAGAGCCTCTGTCGTGATTCCTGATCAGATAAAATCAAACCCTTGGACTGAGGTGGCTTTTAAACTTTTATATAACTGTGCAAAGGCTTCCCCTATGACTCTACTCATTTTTCTTTTGAACAATTTATCTTGGTTATGCATTTCAATTGTCAGAGAAAGTCATGTTGGCTGGGGTAACAGGAGCATTGTGGCTACACACTGGAAACCCCCTGACTCTGCTTTCATTTGACTGTGGACTCTGTCTTTTATGGACATTTTGCACTTGGAGCTATCCAACACCAGAGTAAACAATACCTCTGCACACACCATCAGTGCTTAGCGTGCAGCTGTTAAGGCTTTGACCATCATTCTTCTCTTATTTCTCTTAGAGCTGCACATGTCCTCCCTTCCTTTAGTGACTAATGTACTGTATATACTGTATGTTGATATTTTGGAAATGGACCACAAACCCCACTGTTTTATTCTTCTGGGGGTTTTTTTTTTGGCCTTTTGTCGTTGTTCTCAATTTGTTTATGTTTTTTCCTGTTTAAACGGCTAAAAAACATCAAACCCTTCACAAATGAACAATGTTACCAAACCAGATGGACTTTTCCTCCTGACATTTTCTCAGACATATTGTCAGGCATGCTCCACCAATCAAACCACAGTGAGATGCAAGATGCAAAAAGCTGCTCCAGGAAACTTGACCTAGCTTCACCTGAGGCCATGTTCAAACAGACAACAGTATCAAGTGAAAGATCTTAACCCAACCAATGACACTGCTGTGCTGCTGCAAATACTTCTTAAACTACATAAGATAATATCTATTCTAAAATACTGAAGCGTCCATGTTTTAAACCTGGCTCGTATTTTGGTGGGATTCTACTGTGCACCTTGTGAATGTGGTGACAGTGAATAAAACAATACTTTTAAACAGTTAAAAACTCCAGTCTCATTTCATTACAAACCATTGTGCAGTTTTTTGGCGTGTGAAAGATCTGTCACTCATTTTGCGCCTCCTACATCTACAGGACAGTTGCTGGTCTTTCTGTTTTGTTTTGTACTTCTAGTAGGCCAAAGTTGTGTTCATGTCCCATAAGAAACAGGTGCTAGATTCAGTGTTTATTCCCAACATGACCTTCTCTTTTAACACTGGAAATATTATGGTTCTTATGAACACTGCAGCATCTACAGCACGTTAGACCGTTAGTCTGGTTTCTCAGAAACAGAGAAAGTCATGTTCAAGTTGACTCTTTCTTATCATGTTTCATCACTGTTTAAGTCACACAGCAGAGAAGCAGTATGTCTAACTGAAGCAAAATGTATTGATGCTTATTTAAAAGCTGAGAGTAAGGGTGGGAACAGAAAGAGGGGTATACACAAAGCATACACAAACAAAGAAATAAATGTCAGTCTGCAGCACGCCCTGTGCCGGTGTTGTGTTGAAGCCTGTTTCCCTGAAACTAACCTTGTCCTAAACCTAACCACCAAGTGGGAGTGACCCACATGTAGCACAAGTTAATGCAAAGAGAAAAACACCTCTTGATGGGGAACAGATTTCAACACAAAACGGGCACATGTGCACAGACAAATGAAGTTGTGTTTGCAAATGCATGGTGAGGGCTCAAAGGAGATGAATTGCGACCCTTTTGGCTTTCGATAAGGAAGAGGTGGTGAAGATATGCGAAGAAGCAGGAACATTGGGGGTGAAGAGAAGGTCGAGAAATGGGGAGATGGGAGAAGAACAAGGGAAATAACGGGGGAAGGTGAGGGTGAAGAGAAGGTAGAAACATTGAGGGTGGTGGGCGTGGGGGTGTGGACAAAGAGATAAAATGGAGAAGGTGAGAGAGGGGATGAAGAGAATGGAGAGGAAGAAGGGAGGAGGAGTGGTACAGGTCCATGTCAACTTATGGACCACAGAAACACAGGCTCTTCTAGACTAAAGTGTTTGGTGTGAGCCTTTCTCTTCTCCTCCTCTGTCCTCTGTCTTTTTATTCTTTTTAAAAAAGTGTGCAAAAAGCCACATCAACAAAAATTCAACAGTGAGAAGCTGTTTTCATACGAAAGAAAACTAGATGTTGTCTTTGTTCCTGGAGACGTTTCATCACTACACCACAAAGACACTGGTTCAAGAAGCACCAACTTAGAAATGTTAAAGATGGAAAGAAAAGAAAAAGGCAAGAGAGACTGACTCTGAACCAAGAAAAAACAAGTCCAGCGGCCTTTGACTTAGCAAAACTTCATACATCCTAAAACCTTATTTCCACAGGTCTGTTCCGTGTAGCTGCACATCTGGCATTTTAAATTGTCCCTTATTTGTTACTGAGTATTTGTAGTGTGATCGCACTGAATATAATTTCCATATAAATGCATCCTTACATCCTTTTAAAAAGAAGGTGCAGTAGCTGACCTCTTTGTTCTCTCTGTCTCAGGGATTCTCTGCAGAAATTTTACACAGAGCAAAACAATTTGTCGGGTATTCCTGCACCTTCTGTTCAGTCTAACAGACACCTTCCTCTGCATCCCGGAGGTGGCATCATCAACCTCCATGAGGGTTAGCAGTGAATTCAGATTTAACTAATGTTTAAGTCTTAGCTGTTGAATGCACTCTGCACACACGTTACTGTACAACTATTACTGCTGGATGTGATTTTCATGTAGAGAACTGGGAAACACGTTAATCTACATGACCACAGTCACAAGTCTGGACACACATAGAACTGACCATGTTTTTGAAAGAAAAGCAGGCTTTATAACGTCAAATTGATCAGATATACATTGTAGACATTGCTAATAGTGTAAATGACTATTGTAGCTGGAAACAACAGTTTTTTAAAGAAATATTTACATAAATGTACAAAGGGCCTGTAATCAGCAAACTTAAGTACTGTCTTCTAATCACACGTTATCTTTGCTAAAGCTACTTTATTAATTTAAAAGGATAACTGATCATTATAAAACAATTTGAAATTATGGTAACACAGCCAAACCCGTATCTTTTTGGATGGAAATGAAAACATTCCTGTTAGAAATGAAATTCAAAAAATTGATATTATTTTGAATGCAGCATTTCTTTGACTCCAGAAGGAGGCAGCAGCTCCAGCAGCTCTGCTCTGTCACTGGTCAACTCTAATGTGTTTACACACACACACACACACACACACACACATACTAGGACATGGTGAGAGGTGACAACCTTTATGCACTGATCAGTATTTAGATGATTTACTTATTAAATAAATAAACAAACATACTTAAAAGTACTAAAAGTAAAATAATTCATGATGAATAGTTTTTAGTGATATATACTTAATAATATAGCTTTAGAATAACTGGTTTATTAATATGTTTAAAAAAATATTGAGCTGATTTTAAAATACTTTTAAGTATTACTATTAGTTTATTTCAAGTATTACTATTAATACTGTTAAGTTTGAGGTAATTTAATCAGCATCACCCTCCTTATCGAGACTAGAGATTAAAAACAATCAGCAAAATGTAACCACAATGAACAGCTGCCAGAAAAGTGTAAAATAAATATAATATAAAGTAGAAGAAAATGTGCAAGAACCTCAAAACTGCACATATGAACAGTTGTTGAATAAATATATTTTGTTAAATTCCACCACTGTGTGTTTGACAGATAGAGTGTCCTATTTCAGCTTCAGTTTTCACAAGAGACTGGATAAGATAAGTGTGTGTGTGTGTGTGTGTGTGTGTGTGTTTATGTGCATGTGTATGTGTGTTTAGTCCCTCAGATCATGGTGATAACACAGCTCTTTGTGTGGTCTGGTATGTACATATTGCCAGTATTAATAAACACACACACACACACAGAAAAGGATAATCCAGGTGCTTGCCCAGTCAGTGCCCCCCAATAACAGTGTGTATGTTTGAGCTGACAGTGTTTACGTCCAGATCTCTGGACTGTTCTGTTCTGAGGAGGAACTCTTAACAAAAACTGACAGTGGTGACATTTGTGAGAGTTTATCCGATTTCCTCCTAACATCCTCCTTGTAAAATGTGTCGCTGTTAGGCCACGAAATATGCAAAGTGTGTAATCTTGAGCAATCAGGCCCTTAAAAGGCAAGTCTCTCTGCCACAATCGTACATCAGAGACTTTGCTTTATCAGATTTTCTAACGTGGAGGCGTTTGTGTGACATAACGGGGTGTTTTTAATGAAATCTATGTTGAAAACAGACAAAACATTGTTAAACCTGGGAAACTGGAGACAATAAAGGACAACACACTGTACAATCAAATTTAAGTTAAACAAAATGCATACAATTGTGTGTGTGTGTGTCTGTGATGGCAAACAAAGCAGGCGAGAAGGTGCAGTGGCTCACCTTTGACCTGCTGGTGAGGAAATAAATGTTTGCATGCTTAAAAACACAGATGCGCTTGAACACACACACACACACACGTATATACGTGTATGAATGTGTGCTTGTGTGTTAGTGGGAAGTCGTTTTCCCACACTGGACGAGGATCAGTAGAGAGTGGGAGCACACAGGAAGCAAAGTCCACTGGGAATTTAAGCCCTGAGGAATCTCATCTGCTGTTCATCAGACATCAGTCACTGTTACATGCATGTACACACACACACACACTAACAAAATTCAACATGTACTCTAAACACTGTGGTTTAAAATAGCATTTACAGCCTGAGCATTGAAGCCACTGGCAAAGCACAATACTTTGCCTTCTCAAAAACCAGGCAGAGATTGTAGATTCAGCTGAAACAACTAAGACAAAAATGGCCGTGTATCACCAGTGACCCTCAGTGTGTTCAGTCATAACACTGAGCTGTTCACTGCCACTGACTCATGTAAATAAAAGTACAGTGGGACTGAGAAGGATGCATTCTTTCTCAAGGACACAGAAAAAAACAGAGGGGGAGGGAGACAGCGAGAGGCAGACAGAGACATGCCACAGGCGCTTGATTGCTCATTCATATGAAGCGAGAGCAGACCCTCTATTGTTGATCGCCTCCAGGATGAACAGCAGACCGCCGGCTGTTCGTCGCAACAGTCGACCTCCAGGTTACTGCCCAAGGGCCAGGAGCCATGATAACCTGCTGATATGCGATGAATTTGGAGAGGAAAACTGTTGCCCCAGTCAATACCTCAGGTAAGTCTTTTATTTACATCCTCTGCTGCTTTATGTAAATGTAGGAAACAGGTGTTTCTGTGTTAATCTTCTACAGGTTGAAATAAAAACGTGTTTGATTATCATATACAGAATTTATGCACTTATGGATCTTCTTTGCTGTTCATCTGTTAAATTCCTATTTGAATATAACATTTTAGAACAATTGTGTAGTTTTAAAAAAAAACCATCAGTGGATGGGTGAGATAACTGAGAAAAACACAGGTTGTTGTTATACTGACAAAGACGCATAAACCAAGACATTTTTGTAATCAGGGTTGAAAAGATTTCTATAAAATAACATTTTTTCCATTTCCCTTCCTTGGTTTGTACACTTTATTTCTATTGGTATCTAGTTTAGATTTTTATCCAGATGTATTTCATCATGTGGGAGTTAGGATTACAGTTTTTATACAGTAAGGTATAAACTGAGAAATTCTTGTCCAGTGCTTGTACCACAACTCAAACTTGTTTAACTACAATGACACTGTGTAATTTTATATTTATTGTAGTGAAATAATTGTAACCTGTTTCTGTTAGAAATCAGCATTATTGTATTTCTATGTCTGTTCAAAGAGTTTTTTTTTTGTATTTGTTGTTATGTTACCGTCACATGAAGTAGAATTAATGATTAAATCCTCTTAACAGCAACCTATAAAAAACAAACGTTTTATTTGTATAATGTGAACTTGAGATGAAACTGGGAAAAAAGTACCTGAAGAAAGTTTAAATTATATTATAAATTATTATGTGGACTATTATACTGTGTGTATACTACAATATATACTGTGTCCCCTCACTCTCTGGCAGCTCTGAGAGGCAGCTCACGGCTCGCCTCTGTGCTGTTAAACGACGCCAGGCTCCCCGTGGTCCTGCCTATATGTTCTCTGCTCCTTCAGTCAGCCTGTCAGAGGTTGAGCAGCGTTTCCTGGAGGCAGCAGAATACGGCAACATACCAGAGGTTCGGCGCATGCTGCTCCATGTGCCCAACTTGAATGTCAACGCTGTGGACTACATGGGCCAGAATGCATTGCAGCTGGCTGTAGCCAACGAGCATCTGGAGGTGACAGAGCTGCTGCTCGGGAGGGCAGATTTGTCCAGAGTGGGTGACGCTCTCCTGTTAGCCATCAGTAAGATGTGGGCATTTGTGCACATAAGGGTTACTCACACAGGGCTAAAACGTTCAGTGATGTCAGAACAGGCAAAACACCTGCTGATTGTACTTTACTGTATGAGCTTGTGACCCTGGATGTATTATAGGAACTGGATACTGGACTAAAAAACTGTAGCATGAGCCAAAAACATTTCTAGCTCCTGGGTTTTTTTTTTTT
>JAUMHL010000006.1:10206780-10240805 GCA_032362345.1 Sandelia bainsii | reverse complement strand
CCCCCCCCCCACCCCCCCCCCCCCCCCCCCCCCCCCCCCCCCCCCCCCCCCCCCCCCCCCGCCCCCCCCCCCCCCCCAAATGCAATATCAAGAGTGGCCATTGAAAAAAACTGCCAACAAGGATGAGTTCATTTCTCTTAATACCTCCACAAGAGAGGGACGTAAAAGCAAATTTCTGCTTTGTCGATATAGTGATAAATGGGTATAGTATAAGTAATCATCCACCAAATCTCATGTAGTCCACAGAAGCTTTATAGTTGTTAAATAACCAGGTAATGTGAGCTTTTAATTCAAATTTAGGGTACCATTACACAGTGAACTCTCCTTATACTGAATCACAATGTAGCTTAATACATGTTTCTGCTTGAAGAACATGCTGGACCTTGTTCATTTAACAAACCTTTTGACTCCGATTTCTAGCTTCTCTGATCTAATGATTACAAGATTTTTTTATGGACTTTTTATCATTATCATTATTTTCATTAGAGCTGCATCATCAGTCAGATAAGTAACAGATGGCAATAAGTAAACACATATTTTTATTCATTTGGGGTCACGTTTCTGTCCTCTTGGAGAACCTAAATGTAACTACTACAAAAAAGACAGTGACTATAGGTAAGCAGGTTATCACTACACATAAAATGATTTAGTTATTTAGTTGTAAAATGATCAACTCGTCCGTACCAAACCACTCCAACAGCTTCTCCTTGTCTGTGTGTGTTGTAGGTAAAGGTTATATTCGTATCACAGAGGCCTTGTTGGGTCATCCTTCGTTTAGAGATTTTCGCCGTCTGACAGCAAGCCCTGCTCAAGCAGACATGCTCGATGACTTCTATGCTTATGATGAGGACGGGACGAGGTGAGACTAAAATATAGTGCAACAGTTTAACAGTAGCATTGTTATACACTTGGGAACTGTAGCTCCTCACAGTTAAAGCAGGGGAGTTTAAAACACAGTGGAAAGGTGATGTTCACTCTAAATTCTAAAATCCTGTCAGGTTTTCTCATGATGTGACTCCAGTGATCCTCGCAGCGCACTGCCAGGAATACGAGATAGTTCACACATTGCTGAGTAAAGGGGCTCGCATCGACCATCCTCATGACTACTTCTGCGGCTGCGACTCCTGCAACTACCAGCAACAGTTTGACTCCTTCAGTCACTCTCGATCCAGGATCAACGCCTATAGAGGTCTCGCTAGTCCTGCTTACCTCTCTCTGTCCAGTGAGGACCCGGTACTGGCTGCTCTGGAGCTCAGCAATGAACTGGCCATGCTGGCCAATATTGAGAAAGAATTTAAGGTACAAACATTATGAAAAGACTCAGAAACACTGGGACAAACACAAGTCCAACATCCTGTTAGTGCGACTGTACACATGCCCTGATAACCTGCTCATCGTCAACTACACAAAAAGTATATTTGCCATGTTGCTGGCAGCCAGTTGCCAGTTAAAGCTGCCAGTAAAAACATTTTATGAGCCTTAACAGAGGAAGTAGAAGCAAACAAGGGTCTAGATTGTGCATGACATTGTTAGTCTGGCGCGCATATGTATAACAACTAGAATTATTAGTAGGACAGTATATTACACAACAGGTGCAGCACAATAAACAATACGCTTCGACTGCAATACATCTGAAATGTTTCGCACATTAACGCACGTTCGTCCTCATTGTGTTAGTAGAATGACTACTGCAGGCTGTCGAGCCAGTGTAAGGACTACGTGGTGGGTCTTTTGGATCTGTGTCGTAGCACAGAAGAGGTGGAGGCCATCCTGAACGGAGAAACTGACGCTGAAGACAGCTATGATCCACCAGGTCGCCCCTCCCTCACACGGCTCAAATTAGCCATCAAATATGAACTCAAAAAGGTTAGTATGTTCACAGACTTTACATTACATATGTAATTTGCACTGAAGCGTGAATGTGTCTTACTTTACATTTTCAGATGCCCCATTGCTGAAACAATTGCGCATCCTGAAAATTCCAGAGAGAACATGCTCTGGTTAGAGCTCTCAAATATGAGAATTTACTGCCTTTCTGTTTTGTATCATAGTGATTTGAATACCACTAGGTTTTGAACTGTTGATCAGACAAAACAACTAATTCAAAGACACCACCCTGGGTGAGGTATTTTGGTAAAAAATAATTGCCATATTAATCAGCAATAATTGCATCCGTGTGCACCATAATTATTCTTTCATGCTTTGTCCCTTTGGAACCATTCCTCTCACAATGAAAGGATGAAATCACAGTTTATACAACAGACTCTTCACTGTTTGTTCACATACAGCAGAGCAGAAACATTAAACACCACGGCTGGAAACAGATGCATGTTCTCTCATCCTCTCACCAACCTTTCCACAGTTTGTGGCTCATCCTAACTGCCAGCAGCAGCTGCTGACTATCTGGTACGAGAACCTGCCCGGCCTGAAGCAGCAGACCACTGCCATCAAACTGCTAGTGGTTCTGGCGGTGGCTATAGGATTGCCGGGGCTGGCTCTGGCTTACTGGATCGCTCCGTGCAGCACAGTGTGTAACGATTATGTTCACAAATTTCACATGAATGAATTTCTAAATGCGTGAACACAGTTGTAAACCTCCCAGTCGTCTTATTGTTTCAACTCTCTCTCACTCAGGCGGGGAAAGTGATGCGAAGCCCTTTCATGAAGTTTGTGGCTCACGCATCATCCTTTACAATTTTCCTCGGTCTTCTCATCCTGAATGCAGCTGACCGTTTCGCAGGCACCACCCTCTTGCCAAACATGACCCACCATCAGCACCCAGGAGGACTCCAGCGCAATTGTAATCCGCTGCTGCTGTACCGCATGACCACAACACCCTTCACATGGATGGAGATCCTCATCATCTCATGGGTTATGGGTGAGCATAAGGTGACAAAGATGAATTTGTCATCAGAATATCACCCTGTGGATTACATCATGTGACTTGTGCTGCTGCAGGTATGATCTGGGCTGAGGTGAAGGAAATCTGGAGTCAAGGACCGGGCGAGTATCTGGTTGAAGCATGGAACTTTTTGGACTTTGGGATGCTGGCGATCTTCCTTGCCTCTTTCAGCTGTCGCTTCTCTGCTCTCAGACAAGCAAACTCGGCCCAGGATTATGTCAGAATTCACTACACAACACTAATTAATGTCACCCTGCCATCAGACATACACTACTTTACACTAGGTGAGTGTGCTTACACACTCACATAAACAGACAGACAACAGACAAACCATCAATTACTTAAAGCTACAAAATGCAACTTTTGTGTAGCTGATACTGGTCTTCTCTGATTGGTTAGAAGGCTGAGCCTCACTGAAAAGCCTTTAGTCATGAATATTTCTGCACTACTACCAAACTATACGAGTCTTCCCCATTTGTTTTGTGCAATTTTGACTTAAAACATATTTGAAAAACATTGCATACTGCAGCTTTAATGGATATACTGCAGAAGCACATATTTGACCACCGCCACTGAAACAATTTTTGCTTTTGTTGCCATTCCTCTTGTCCATGCTGGACTACATAACAATTTTATTTTTCAAAAACTGTGCACAAAGAAATCTTCTTACTCTTGAGGTTTTCTGACTGATTCATGCTCTGTTTTTGTAGCACGTATCTACTGGTTGCCATCAGATCCCCAGCTGGTATCAGAGGGCCTGTATGCCATCGCAGTGGTGTTGAGCTTCTCTCGGATAGCTTACATCCTCCCAGCCAATGAGAGCTTTGGGCCACTGCAGATCTCTTTAGGGAGGACTGTCAAGGATATCTTCAAGTTCATGGTCATCTTCATCCTGGTCTTTCTGGCATTCATGATCGGCATGTTCAACCTGTACTCTTATTACCTGGGGGCAAAGCAGAATGATGCTTTCACCACGTGAGACATTTACTGTACACGCCTGCATTTGCTCACACATCGCTTTAAGATTTTCATAATTTCAGGTCCCTCTGCAATTTAGATTAATTTCACAATTTTCACATCTATAAAAGTCAGCTTTCCAGTAGCTAAGCAATCTTTTAAACATTTTGTGATCGAGGTTGAAAGCTAGGAAGCTAACTCCATCATGCCATAAACAAGCAAAAGCACATAATCAATGTATCAAAATGCAATATAAAAATGATGGAGGAGGGCTAATAAACCTTCTATTTCTATCTATATCTACTTTGATTAAATAGACTAACAAAGAAACCTGAAAAGAGCACTTCCCAACATTTTCTGGCTTGTAAAACATAATCATGTCTATTTGGGAAACCTTATCAAATGAACTGTGCAACCAAAAAGTGATTTTTCTTTCTCAAATTATGTTAATTGAAAGATTTTAGAGGTTAAAAGAGGTGAAATATAGTACATACTGTTGAAATCAACATTGCAGAACACTAAGAGTAGAAGTAGTTTCTTTTTTATCCGTTTAATTTTACTGTGACCATATGCATGCAGCTGCATTTTCACACAGCTATGATGTGAAATAAATAAGATGATGATGACCTATTGTACCTTAATCACATTTTTAGTCTCTGCAAGTCGATTTTCTTACTTTTGGAAAATGAATGTGAATCAGTGACTATACATGTAAGCTTAGAAAATGAACAATATGACCTGAAAAATAGTAAGCAGTATTAACTGTGAGCCTTAAAACATGCTTTTCTTACAGACCATCATTAATGTCTCTGTTCCATTGGTTAATGGTTTATTTGAATTTTAAAATAACTTTTCCTTTTCTCTCATCTCCCTCCTTTTCCTGCTCTATGTGTCCGTACAGTCTGGAAGAGAGCTTCAAGACATTGTTTTGGGCTATATTTGGACTGTCTGAGGTCAGATCTGTCGTGATCAACAACGGACACAAATTCATCGAGAACATTGGTTACGTGCTGTACGGGGTTTACAACGTTACCATGGTGATAGTGCTGCTCAACATGCTCATTGCCATGATTAACAGTTCCTTCCAGGAGATTGAGGTTCGTCAATGAAATAGGGAGTGCACTTCACATGCCCACAAATGTTTACAGTGGCCTGAGAAAACATTGCCTGTTTTCACATATAGCACATATTCTTATGCTTTTAAAATTATTTTCTAGTTCATGGAAGGAGAAGAGTAACTTAATTTAAAACAGGAGACAAACCGAGGTGAAAGTCAGTCTTATGTCAGTTATAAGTCTTTAAACAATATTTGGGTTGCCAGACGGTGGAAGATCCTCCTCCAGCATGCAGCCTTTAGAGGATAGGTGGCTTTTGTTATCTATGAACACAGCTAGCTAACTCTTTGTTCTAAGCCAAGCAAACACCCACTGAATCCAGCTTTATATTTAAACATGACATTTTCCTAGCACTTCAAAATAATAGGGACTTAAATTACAAATGTTATTAGGTCATTAAAAAAGTGTACCATGTTTCTTGTGGTGTAGTGCTGATCATGAGGATGAGTAAAGGTCAGTCTATTGAAGGAGTCTCCCTAATGAATTTAACGAGGTTGATTTTCCACAACCTGGCAATCTAAAAGGGGTTCTTATTAATGACTTACAAGCCAGTTAGTAGCATGAGTAAATTATTTATTAACCAGTAAAAGATATATTAATTACAGCTTACAAACCCTTTAGGCTAGAAAGTGGTGCCAAACCACATAATTCAAATTGACTTAGTAGGTCAATGATTACATTAAGACTTAAGATTTAGGTTTGACTTGTCAGGAAAGAATCTACTTCCAGTTTTTATTTTGGGTCAGTGAAGATTCCCAGTCATCCAGTCAGTCATAGCAACTGGACTTCAACTGGAGGTCAGTAATCCTTACTCTAAGCAATGCAAACACCACTGACTCAAGCCTTATATTTAATATACAGGCATGGGAGTGGTATCGAGTTTCTCTCTCTCAGTAAAAAAGCAAATAAACATTTTTCAAAATGTCAAACCATTCTTTTCAGTATATCTGGTGCCATTTTTTTCAATGTTTTGTCAAACTCAAGTGTAAAATTATTCTCACTGCAAATTTTAGAAAGTCACAGCTATCTACTACACAGTCAACTATGCCATCAAATTACTGTGATTTAACAGTGTGTTGCTGTAGAATTACTGCAATAAACTTACTTTACAGTAAAATGTCTATCAGTTACTGTGATTTAGCCTTATGCTGGTCTTCTGAATTTCTGTATACATGAAAAAGTAACTCAGCTTTGTAACCATGGAGCAGTTGTTCTTTTCTTTCCTTTGTTTAGGATGATGCTGATGTTGAATGGAAATTTGCTCGAGCCAAACTCTGGTTCTCTTACTTTGAGGAGGGAAGGACGCTCCCTGTGCCCTTTAACCTGGTTCCCAGTCCAAAATCTATACTGGGACTGATCACAGGTATCAGGTCTCTGCTCCTGGACTATGTGAGTGGAAACAGTGAGGAGAAAAAAGAGACACAGCTCAATCAGGTACCACAAAATAAGAACACAAATATATTTTAGTAGAATATATCATCATGTATATGGCATTTTATCCAGTCTTTACAGAAACTAAAACTATGGTGCATAGCAGAGCCAGAGCACCTCTCAGTGGTTTTACTGCTGCACCTCAGACGTGAGAACTTGAGAAATGTCAGACCTGTGAAACTTAAGAAATCTTGCAACTAATTTTACAGCTTGGAGGCAAAAAGTCTGGATATGGGGCTCCTGCCAGACCAACCAGATATCAGGTATGTGTTTTTCTGTGTGTGTATTTCATCATTTTAACAGCACATTAGGTAAATGGTTGTTATATATAGTCAATCTACACAATAAAGTTTTCCAAACAGTGCAAATGAAAATATGATATATTGCTACACTATAACAAATCAGCACTCACGTTTTAATTTTCTCAAGAAATTAGGGTACACTTTCAGATCGTTTTATCTCTTTATATCTAAATCAAGATTTGAAGGCAGAGCTATTCTTTTCCAACGTTTTCCTCTTATTGTACTGTTAACTGTACATTTTCACTGGTTGCAGAAGGTCATGAAGCGACTGATAAAACGTTACATCATCAAAGCCCAAGCAAACAGGGAGAGTGACGAGATCACTGAAGGTAAAATTAACAGAATGACATAACGTGCTGAAAATAATTTCCTCAGAGAAATTGTATTTTTTCAGAATTTTAGATTTTCCATTTTGGCATGAAACCTTTTTTCATGCTCTTGTTTCTGTGTTTTATTCAGGAGAGCTGAAAGAGATCAAGCAGGACATCTCCAGTCTGCGATATGAGCTGTTAGAGGAGAAAGCACAGAACATGGAGACACTGGATGGACTCCTGAGGAGGTTGGGAGAGATTAGCAGGCCTTCATAGTAGCACTGCTTGTTATCCTGACTTGTACATAAAACTGCACCATGAGTTTTAAGTGCCTGTTCTCTGTCTTTGAATATACATACAATAATGACAAAGCACTAATATATTATAATGAAGTATGTATGTATGTGAACACAAATTAAAAAGCAAATTGCATGATAATGTGCCATTTCTTTATAATGCACTCGATCTGTAAATTTGAAATAATCCTACTTAGAGAACTTATAATTTAAACATCTTTTAAACGACTGATGGTGAAAACATTTTGTTCTCCGTTACTTACCAGAAATACAGTTAATTATAAAGATTATATTTTGCCAAACAATAACCACACAGGATGCACATGTTAAGATATTTAGTAATATATAAGTAGCACATAATTTGTATTTGCCCTTTATTAGACAGCATGGAGAACTGGCTGAGACAGTTGGAGGAGATTGTTATGGCAGGATTCGGTCTTAGACAAATTCATACAGACCTAGGTACAAAAGTGTGAACACACAACACTTGACATGAAATTATAAAGTTAATATGATGATTTACAAACACATAAATTACCAAAATTAATAAAAAATAAAATAAAAAAATTCACATGTACCTTGGAGACACATTTCATTTAGCGTTTGCAGGCCTGTAGGAAGGCTGACACACAAACATACAAGAGGAGGTGAAAATGTTCATTTAGAGAAACCATCATGTGTGAACGGAGACACAATCAGCTGACATTAGCATCTACTGCATTATACGCTTGTTAATGACACATAACATGGTTCATATACAGTATAGTAGTCAGATATACAGACAGTACACACATCATTCAGATCCAGCTACAGTACTCAGTCATCCACACTGTTCAGTGATAACAGTCACAGTCACATGATAAATATATTCTTGATCAGCAGCACAGAGTTTTACTGTATGTATCCATGAAAATTAAATCTTGATTTATTCAGTCACGCTGTGAAGTCAGATGTAGGTGATGTAGTTTTCAGGTATGAGGCCTGTTTTGCCTTTGTATGTTGCCTGAAGCCAACCTGGTTCCACAGATGGGTACACTGAAGACACAAACAACTCAACTCAGCAAGTTAAGACAAAGATCTTCAAATATAAAACAATCACATTTTATATGATATACTGTAATGACTTACACAGACAGCAATAGTCTTTTAAAGACATGGAAATATATCTACAACTTCTAAGTAAATTTTGACTATGTTTAATTGAATGTCCTGTTGCTTGTGGTAACTATACTCTACTTAAATGAACAACATAAATTCGGTGAACTACTCCGCGGCTGGATAATTAATGCAAATACACAATGAACAGTCAAGCATCATTTAGACCCACAGACATTTATATTAAATTCTAGTCTAGATAGATTTTTAAGTAGCTTAACATTTTTAGCAAAACAATAGAAATCGTCTGGTTACATTGAAGAATAAATCAAACACACTTTTACAAATATGACTCCTAAACACCTGGTACTCCTTTAACCCCCTAACCTAAAAATGTGTACCTGGATACATTAGCTGCATAGGGAAAAACACAAAAGCTGTAAATGCATCAGCCAGGTGTAACTGTGATCTCTACTGTGACTGCATTCTTAAAAAAGTCAGCCGAGAACGTTGAAAGGTTATCTAACACAAGAAAGCCCAACAAAAGCCACAGATGATTGCAGTAATACTAGTCTATAAGCATCTACAGGTATTTTAATGCAAATGCAAATACCCTCAGGAGATGAAACCTATGAGTGGTTTTCTTACCATTTGAGAACAGCGCATCCTGAGGAAAACTGAGCTCATGGTTGTGCTCTGCCTCACAGGAGTAAAGAGCTTTTGCTTCCCTAAGACAAAAATAGAATCAGTAAAAAGGTGCTTTAGAAAGTGGGTTAAGGAGGATTTCATCTAGGAAAATGTTTTATGTTTACTTTTCTCTGTAGAATTCTGTGATTTGATATGAATTACTGACAAGTGACACACTCAAGACTAAAAAATAATATCAAAATCAACGTACCTTCCCGAGGAGCATATGTCTAATGCGGAAGAGAAAACTGAACTCTCACGCTGTGGTACTCCGACTGATAACCTGTAACACACAAACTCAAAATTATCAAATGTTCTAAATACATGAGACAATTTACAGATTTTACTGAGAGACTGAGAGAGAGTTAATATGTCATGTTCCTATAAAAATGAAGGGTTTCATCCTTCAATAATGCAGACAAGTCTTGAGCCAATCTGAAACTAATTGTTCCTGGAATCATACCAGTGATTCCTGAGATGTCAGGTGATCGGCACATTTCACAGGGATGTCAGAAATATAAAACCAATGTCACAGATACTCACAATGATCCAGGCCTCTGGTAACCGTTGCTGGTTGTGGCTGCAGAATGTTTCATGGTCACATCAGAGCCACAGCGGGTGTGTGAAGTTTTACGTGTGTGTGGTTCCAGCGACATGAGACTCTGTACCGATCCATGACAGCTTTTATAATCTGCAACAGAACACATGAAAGAAGATGGTGATTGATGTGTCAACCTTCATTTTGTTCTAATCATTTTTTATTTTTGCAAACTTCAAAAGAGATGTATGTACCCTCAGAGATGTGTAGGGAAGTGAGAGAGGAAGATGTGGAAAGTGGGTAGGGGAACAGGGAGGAGGAGGAGGAAGATGAGGATGATGCAGTCCTATAAGCAGTCCTTTGCTGCCGAGAAGGAGAGGTAGATTCTGTCATTCTGGTTTCTGTGACAATGGAGGAGGTACTGGATGCATTTCTCTGATCCACTGAATGAGTGCTCTTCAGGGAGCAAACAGATGACACTCTTTGAACAGCTCGACCCTCCCTGAGAGAGGAGGTGCGCTCCACTGAGCAGTGCTGGATAGAGATGGTGGACGAGGAGGCTCTGGAGGGAGAGTTTGATTCTTTAACAGACGACAAGGAGGCAGTGGAGTTTCCTTTGGCCGACAAAGTCCTTTCTACAGAGAGTAAAGAGGACATAGAGGACACAGAGGAAGTCTGCTGGGCTGGATTTAGCTGGGAGGAAGTCCAGGAAGAGGAAGGCGTGAGGTGATGGGAGGCAATGCTCTCTGTTGACGGTTTCTGATCTTTCCCTTTCGAGCAATTGTGGGATGGGGAGCAGGAAGGAGCTGCAGGAGGAGATGCAGGGGCCACGGAGGACGCGCCAGGATCGGCAGGAGCAGAGGACAGAGGAGAGTTTTGAGACAAGCCATTCTTCTCAGAGGAGTGGGAGGACAGGGATTCCTGGCTGCCCATTGGTGTCGTGCTAGGGCTGCTACTGAATGTGTCACCTAGAGGAAGAAACAAGACACATAAAGATGATCAACACTGGTTTAAATCTTAATAATTGCATTACTATTACATAATCCTATCATATGATGTTTAATTTAAAATCTTAACCTTGAAAGTAACTAGTAACTATGGCTGTCAAATAACTGTGGTGTAGTAACGTAGTGGTGATGTCATGATCTGTGTCTATTGGTTGTCTGTGTTTTTATTTTTTGATCATGTCCCTGTTATGTTTTGATTTATCCTCCTGTTTCCTGGTTTTTCTGTGTCGTCCCTCCCTGCCTCCGTCCTTGGTCACATACACCTGCCTCCTGTTTTTCTCCCACACTCTCCTGGCCACACCCCCGTTCATTCATGCTCTCAGTTCTGTGTTCTCACCTGCCACGCCCCCGCTCCCAGTCAATCTCACAGTAATTGTCTCAGCTGTTTCCTCTCACCTGATTACCCCCTGCTCCCAGTCACTGCCCAGCAGTTTTCACTTGGTCATTAGTCGCACTCTTTTTTATGCCTGCTTCCCCAGTCACTCTCTGACAGATCGTCTGCGTTGGTTCTCGGCTATTTCTCTGCGCTTATATTATATATATTCTTCTGCAATCATTCTCCAGCCATTCTGTCCTGATTCCCCAGCCTCACCTTCTCTGCCTGCCTTGTGTTCTCGGTCCTGCCTACTACTCACCTTCCGGTGCCTCGCTCGTCAGCCCCCGTCTTGCTCAGTCCTGGTCTCCTGTCTCTCCGGTTATTCATCTCCTGTCTGTGTCCGTTGTGAGCAGTCTAGGTCTCGTTTTGGTTCTGTCTCTGCTCCCTGTTTGTTTGCAGTGTCCTGTCTTTCATTTCTCTGTGCTTCAGTTTATCTGTATTTCTGTCTTTTTTTTTTTTTATCTCCTGATTAGAGTTTATGCTTTTGTGAGTTTTTGTGTTAGTCTTTGGTCCGTCCTTGTTTAACCCATATCTCCCCTGTTTTAGCTTAGTGGTTCTTTCATTTCTTAGTTTCTATGTTGTATGGTTTTCCTCCGTGTGGAGTGATTTTGAGTTTTCCCCTGTACGTCTCTGTAGTTTGTTTTTCTGTTATTAAATCTCTTTAGTTCAGTTCTGTGCCTGAGTGCGCTTCTTGGGTCCGCCCCCTCCCAAACCGTTACAGGTGAGGTAAACGGTATTATTAATATTTCCCTCTTTCATGTAGTGAGGAAGAACTATAAAGCTGCAGTAAAATTTCCCCTTAATATTCCCTTAAGGTACCTAAAAACTGCACTGTATTTACAATTCTTTGCTAAATGTCCACAACTGGTGGTATTCATGAGCAATGGTAGAGAGACTCACTGTCATTGTCTGCCAGGCAGAGAGCAGTAGGGTAGAGTCGGGCCTTCCTCTTTCCAGATGACAGACAGATGGCTTTGTTCTTCCGAGAAGTTGACCGAGAGGATGGAGCCTGGGGTAACGGTAATGACAGGTCTGGGGCCTCACCGAAGATCTGATAGGAACACACACACAATATACATGTCTGTTAGGTCTGTATACTGTGTGTGGTGTGTGTATTTGTTCTGTAAATGTACCTTATTATGGTTTTCAATGATGATCTCCACCACAATGTTCTGAAACTTGATGTTCATCATGGCAGCCACTGTCTCTTCTTGTGACCTCATTAATGTGGGGCCGAATATCATTCCCAGGTTGGACACAGTCATCAGGTTCTCTTCACTATGAGAGGACACCCTGCACACACGCGCGCACACGCACACAATTAACATGTATTTTCCAATAACACAGAAATAACGGAAATGTGTTTGAAACAGAAATGAGTAAACAATTTCAAAACCCAAGTTTCTGTACATTTGGTTTTTAGTGAAGGGGTTTAACACAAATCCAAACCTCAACTGTTAAAGCTTCTTACATGTTAGATAAAAAGGTGGTTCAGAGCCAAAGAGACATTTACAAGGTTCTTTAAAATGAAAGCACAGTATGTGTTAAGATGTACATACCTGAGGAGATGGTTGGTTAAAATGTCCAACATTGCTTTGTTTTTATCTGGTAGTTTGTGCACAAGAGCATGAATTGCTCTCACTCGATATGTCTGGTCATCATACTCTGTGAAACAAGCAAAGGGATATGACTCAGTGGTGGGAGGATGACATAATATACTTGTTTACTTACATCCTGTGTAATGTACAATCGGACTGTGTTTATCATTCAAAGAGGTGTATTAAGGCATCTTACTTGCAGCCTTGATAAATTCTTTATGCAGTCTATAGGTCAGCAGTGGTTCTGCCAGACACCTGCATGATTAGAAATCATGAGTTCATAATTCACAAGTAGAATTATTCAAAAATACCATTTGTACTATGTTACCTGAAATAATTCTTAAGGCCGCTGGTGATGGTTTTGTTGTCCCAGGTGTCTGCATCTAACTGAATGTCAGAGGGAGCTGTGGATGCTACAGGACAGTAAATGATTAATGATCTGTGGTGATAAATCTTCACCATGCAGAAAAAAATAACATACAGGAAAACAGTTCTTACCAAAGACACTCGTCATCAGTCGCTGCACTTTGGAGTTCACTCCTCCAGTCCTGTACAGTCCCAGGGTGGTGATGCCTACACCCACACACATACACAGTGTACTTGATAAACCAAGACTGTAGTTATATAAATTATCTGTATCTTATAAAAATCAGGTTTCTGACAACAATAACGAGGAATACCTCTCATTTCAATGAGCTCAATGCACTTTTTAACAAAGTTGAAGCCTGCATCATTAAGAAATGCTGTAAAATGGAAAAAAAAAAACATTACCTTAATGTCTGGTGCAATACAGGAAATAATAATCAATAATAATGAATGTTTATGAATATATTTTTATCAGGTTACTTACTCTCCTCCTTTTTGCTAAGTAATGAAGGCAGAGTGTAGATCTAAAGAAAAAAACACATTAAAAAGACATTCTTTTAAATATTATTTTCAGTACTAAGTTAATTGTGTTTAACACAATCACACATAACTGTATTATAAGCCTGACACAATCTGAACACTTTTTTCTGTGCAGTCTACATTCTTTCCTAATAATATTGTATTATTATGGTTAAATCATGGATGTATTCATACAGGTTCTTTTCCATCCATTGCCTCCATCCACAGTCGCCTGTTGGCCTCTGAGAAAGCTTGCAGGGTGATGACGCCATGTCTGCAGAGACAGATAGATCATTTTACCCAAGCACAACCCAACAGATAGCCATGCATTACATACACACACTCTCAGTCATCTTTCCCTCTCACCTCTCCACCACCTCAATGTCAAAGCAGAAGCGTTTGTCAATTGAATCCGTCTTCCTTCTGACACATGAGCGCAGGCTGAACATTTCTGGTGTAACGTTCACCACACCGTTCTGTGAACACAGAGATGTGGAACTCAGCACTCTGAACCTTTGATATTGCAGCAAAGAAACACTGTTGCTCAGTACTTTCAGGACCATTTTGGTGTTTTTGCACTCCCTACTTTTTAGTTTGCATAAAAAACTACTTTTCTCAAAGTTGCATTAACAGGACATTTTTAAATTATTTCCTGCTCAAATGTGCTTTATCATACGGCAATAATGAACAATAAATGATAAAAGTTGATTTTCATGGTGCACTGTACTGCTAGAACAGAAAGAAATTGCTGTGTGGAATGCAGGAAACATTACAACACAACGGCATGGTCTGGATGTTATCCAATTATCATGATATTTGAGTCTAAGTCTAAAACATGTAAAAACAATGGTTTGGCTATTTATCTGAGCTATAAGCGCACCTGTCTGCTGGCTGGTCTGGCCTCTGTGCTGCTCATCGTGAACATCTTGGTGCTTTTTTGATAAGTACAGTAGTATCTGGTCCACACACTGCCCAATGGACCTGTAATACATGACACACATTGCATATGAGCGTATGTGTTTAACCAAAACAACATCTGAATGTTCTTCACAGTGTAAGTGAGAGAAAGAGAGAGGAAGAGAAGAAAATATGACTTTTGTGTATCTCACGTTTTTCTTGTATATACAGAAATCCCTCCATGGTAAAGCAACTGGGGGCTTTAAAGTCTTCTTCGGCAGATCGGATCCTCTTCATCAGCCTCTCAACCTCAGCACGTGTACTTTCAAAATTATTGCGGGCCTTAACAACACAGAAGAAACTGCACTGAAAGGAGGTTTGTATAAATACATAGAAAATCAATCAGTGAATGGTGCACTTGAATTATCTTTCAGACTGTGTTTTAGTGTTACAGAAATTAAAGGAAAATTGAACAGATAGTGCCCAGTGATTTTATTTCTCAGTTAGTTTAGGAGAACTTTTTAGATTTCCAGTGTTTTTAACTTAGGTACTTTCCAGGTAAAGAAAATGTGACCTGTAAAGATTGTAGCAACCTAGGCCTTGTTAAAACTGTGGTTAAAAGTGGTTCACATTGTGGGTTTCAACGTGCTGGGAGTATCGAGTGTGTGAGGATTTCACTTTGATGCATCAAATACTTCCTCTTAATTGCTTAAGAAACAGGAGATCAGAATGAGCAAACTAGTTATAAATATCATTTGTGATATCGGGTCCAGATTTGGTGTAGAGATTTTCAGTTAAAATACAAACTTACATTTTGCAGGTTGAACTGAAGCTGCTGCTTGTAAGGTTCAAATTCACTGGCCACCTCGTAGCCCTCATGGTAGAATGTAAACAAACCCTGCAGGAAGGCTAATAACTGAAGAGCAGAGGGAGAAATGCGCAGGAAAAATATTAGCTGGCGGTTTGGAGTATAATGAGAGGATGAGGATTGTCAGTCATCTGCTCAACCAGTCAAAATAACATTTATGGAAGAAAAAGCCCTAAACTTGGAACGTTGTTTGGTTTTCTGCTCTTGTTTACTTTACAACAAAGAGTTTTCCTCTCTGTCAGACGGAAGAGATCTCCCATGCAGGAAGAGCTGCTACAGCAACAGGAAGTGGGCTTTACTGATATGTATCATTAAAACATTTTGATCACTGACCAAACATTGTGTGTAATGTGTGTTTTCAACTATCTTTTTATGATCACGTCTGTATGCACACAAATACAGACAGATTACAATGTGATGTTCACATAAAAAAAAAAAAGACAGACTCATCAATCGTATTTCCTGTGATAAAACATTGTATATTAGTGGCTGTGCTTTACCTTAACTAGTCAGAGCTGTGCAGAACCGAAGTAATAAAATAACAACACAAAGCAGAACAAAAGAATACTGACAAAATGTAATAAAAATGACATTTTACCATAATATTTGAACATGAACTTACCGGCTCCACAAATTCAAACTTCTTTCTCTCCTGCACTTCTTGGATCTTGAAGACATACTGCAGAGATGCGTCATAAAAAACCTGCCTGTCCTTGCTCATCTGTGAGTCAGCCTGCAAAAAAACAACCACAACACACATACACAACTTTATGTTACCTAACACGTGGGAGAAACGTCTTGTGTATTTTTAGGAATTGCACTGTTTACCTCTAGTAACTGTGATTCCTTCTTTTTGGGGGAAAGGCTAAGATGTTTCTCCAGAACAGAGTAGTACCTCTCTGTCTCCTTGTCAAACTGCTTCTTTCCCTCCTGATGAACACAGGGATGGGGAGAGAACATCAGCAATAAATATAAGCAATCAGAAATTTTTACATCTGCTAATACAGATCTCTGAATTCACTTTTTGATATAATACGGTTCCCCATTTCTTTCCCCAGTCTTTTTCATTTTGAGTTGAATATAGATAATATATAAATGGTGGCAGTATGCAACAAAAGAGGGCAGTGCAATACAAATAATAACAATAATAGATAAGAGACATGTATACAAAGATCAAGTAGTGCAAAGAAACTTCTCTTCTTGTCAAATACATTAATTTAGAGTTATTGGAACACAAGCAGCCACAAAAAAGAACATAATAATTCAAATATTGTAAAAATGAGAAAAGTTATGAATTGAACATTAAATCTATCTAAAGTAAATAAAAAGACTGACAAAATATTCAGGGTGAGGGTTCTGTTCTGAAATAGCTGCTCCAAACTCCACAAGTTCAACCACTTTTTCCCGCTCGACAGCTCAGTATGATGTACTGCTCTCACACTCCTGCTACATTCTACAGGCTTTTGCTTTAATTAAGACAGACAAATGAAAAAAAACTATTTCACTTCCAGGATTAAGTATAGATGTATTCCAGTTCTGCTTTTAAACCCTGCCTGCTGTAAGATGCTGCGACCTCTGCCTCTATTTCTGTTTAAAAGACAGCAAAAAAAAAGAAAAAAAGAATTATAAACTAAATTATAAGACTTGAGACAGCTGCTGAAACCAGACACCAGAGTCTGTGTTGTTTACACTGTCTCACTGAGTTCAACTATCTCTCTGTCTGTGACATGCTCCTCATCTTCCCTCCCAGTGTTCATTCCCATGACCTTGTTAGTGACACTTGACTATGCGCCATCGTTTATCTGAACAAATTGGATTCTCTGACAGCAGACAGAGAGATCGACTGGGACCAGACCGGAGCAGGATGAGCTGTATAATCACCACCCAGAGTGTTGGATGAAAATAACACGTAATATGAACTGAACTTCACTGACCTTATGGACATCAACAGTGGTTATTTTATGAGTTGAAAGTTAGTCACTTTGAGTTAATAATCTACTCAGCATTCAAGACTGCCGTTGTACCTTAACAGCTCCAATCTGCTCCTTACGAAACCTCTCAAGCGGTGAGATCAACACATCATCAGCGTTCTGGATCTGAGACGGGAAAACACACAACAGTCAGTTTAGTGTCATAACACTAAATATTATGAGCAGCAATAAAAATAAGACAATAGCTCAGTCGCTGACGAGGACTGCACTGGTGACGATAAGTTAATAGATGCTGGTCTATTATTTTCCTGACAAATTTGTATTAAAGAGACATTTTTTGGCACTTCTGCTTCTTTGGAGAATAGATGGTAACATTAAATAGAGAAAAAGTTCAAGTGAAATCCTACATCTAGAATCTCCTTGTGTATCACTCACTGGAAGGATACAACTGGATACAACTACACTAATGTGTTGTATGTAAGTAAAATTAGGACTGAGATTTACTTATTCTATTTGATTTATTTTATCCAACTGGGAGCCCGCATCATACAATGCAGTGAACTGTTCATGGTTATTCTAAGTCACAAAGAAATAGATACAAGTACTTTAATGAAAATACAACTGAGGCTTTTCTGCCAGCGTAAGTAGCAGCACAAATTAGTAGGACTAATTTGGCAGGTACAGCATTTCACTAAATGAAAATAATATAAAAAACATCCACTGGTATAAAATCGACAGACTGGCGACCTGTTCAGGGTGTACCCCGCCTCTCGCCCGATGACAGCTGGGATAGGCTCCAGCACCCCCGCGACCCTTACGAGGACAAGCGGTTAGGAAAATGGATGGATGGATGGATGGTATAAAATCTCAGCACAGTGCAGACCTGCACTGTAACACAGCTGAGATGCTGTGCGTTCTCAGTACAGCAGAGCTCAGTGCTTCTGCTAACTCATCATGCTAAGGATAGTTACCAAAAAACATCTGATGATGTCCTTACCGATGGATACTTCCAAAAGGTTACTGTAATAACACCTTCTGTTCTTATTGCTCACTCAACAACACTGTTAGCAAATATGAAATAACAAGTTGTGTTTTAGCTTTTCCTATTTGGTAAAACTGATCAGCAGGTGTAGCTGTTCCTTACCATGGAAACATTGCTCCTAGTTTGTATTTGCCTGGCGTAATGTTGGTTAACATTTTATGATTAAAATCAGTCAGTCTTTTTATTAAACTGTCTCACTTGTATTAAACTAATCTAACACAACACACTAAAATATCTCAATTTGCTTTAGAATAAGTGGAGTTTCCCCTGACTTTGCCAATCTAGACAGACTATGACATGGATGACTGAGAATATTCATAAACATATGAGTCAAGTAAATTTCACTAGAAAATCATTATTATACAACTGTGACAATATTTTTGAAGCTGTAAAATCTGTATGAAACTCATGTGGCTAACTTGTAATCAACAGAGCAGTTATCAAAATCATGCTGTTTATATTAGGTCTTGGTCTTATTTAGTCATGAATCTAGATCGTGGAAGTCTGTGTCATCTCTTGCTTTGTTCTGCCAAGCTGATTTAAGCTTTAGACTCTAAATGGCTTCCCAGCTCTACACTATGACTTCACTTTCACTTCAATTTAGTGCTGCACCAGTACCCGAAGCAATGTCTGCTCTTTTCGCATGTACTCTTTTTTTCAACACATTACAATCAACAGGGTGAAACTGAAAACCAAGAGAATAAAGGGCATAGTTAAATCTCAATAAGAGTCCTCTCAGGTTCAGCAGGTAGGCTTTTCACATGAACCTATTTGATGGAATTGCCCTTTAACTTAATAATGATGGTATTTTTAGAGGTTCAGATCCATTGGCAGGCTTTTGGAGGTGCCACTCCAAGTGGAAAGGCATACAATTAAAATACATAGAGAGAGAGAGAGAGAGAGAGCACACACACACACAGATTGTGACAGAAAGAGAGAGAGGAGAGAAACACACACAGGACCCTTTATGGACTTTCCCAGGCAGTCAGGACTGTGCTCAGTCTCATAGGGGAATTGGCAGAATAGGTTCCACATGGTTCCTCAGTAACCAGAGCATGCACACACGCACACGCACACACACAGGGCTATACAGAAGGCAGCATACTACGCACACACAATGCACATGCGCAGAGGTTTGCCTACACACAAACTGTGCCAGACTCCAGTCACTCCCACACAAAGGCTTCTGGTTGATGGAGGGTCTGTGAGTCAGAGAAAGTTTTCCCTGAATTGCCATGTAGCACTCACTGCTGCTGGTGCAAAGTTTCACAACTAATGTGTGACTCTGACTTGCAGGGAAATGAGATTAGGAGTTTGAGAAAGTCAGTGTGTAAATTTATTTAGCAAAGGCTACTGACAAAAACTCAATTTAAATTACAATTTCCCTTAAATTTACTCTTTAGAAATTAGGGCAGTGTATTGGCAAGAATCTGGCAATATGTTACATATCATGATACACAATACTATACGTATTGTGATAATGTAAGCAAGGCAATTTATTGCAATTTTATAAATCTAATTTTAGGAAAACCGTCATAGTTTAAATAACACACCACCATATGCTGTATGAGGTTTAGAAAAGTTGACTTTTTTATGCACTCTAAACATGCTTGGGGGTTTAAACACAACAGAAAATGAACCACTGTCTGCCATGTAAACTGGTAATTAAAAATCGATACAGTCTCATAAAACATAATATCACATTACTTTTAAGACATTTACAATATTTTCTTACACCTCTATTAGCAATACGACGGGGGTGTTTGTCTCCAACTTTATCCTGATGAAATATTAAATACTGGAGCAGAAAGATCAATCAAATTAATAATAACATTTTAGAGCGGAAAGAATACCTACTTTGTGTAAGAAAAACTATGTAACTCATACCTACAATTAGCTGACCTATTTACTGCGTACCACTACAATCATGAAAATATTCTCAATTCTGCATGGTTATTTTAACTGTACAGAGTAAAGATCTGTATTTTTTGTTTTTGCCTTTCACACACACACACACACACAAAAACAGGAATTTTTTTCTTACAAGTCGTTTCCTCTCCTCTTCCATGGTATTCAAGAGCTGAGAGAACTCCTTTAAGGACTGAGCTGCAAAATAAATCATACACTCAAAATGTGAGAACACTTGTCATTTTACATATTTTGCAGACTCTCCTCCGACTTTCTCTAGATCTTTAAAGACATCTCACCTATACTAATCTCATCATCAGTCTCAGCATCTCCAATACATTCAAACTGGAACTCATGTAGTGACTGAGAGAACCGCTGAACAGCAAGCGAAAGACCTGAGAAGAACAAAAAAGAATTGCACTCAACTACTTAAAGCAGGTATAATAATTTATTTATTGCCATTACGTATTTATAGTAATGCTGTTGGCATTAGTTTGCATACTGCAATAGTTGCTCCTATTCCACTACAGGATACAGAAAACATAATTTATCACCCCCTGTAATTTACTATTAATATATTTTCTTATGAAACTCTTGCATATGATCCACTGCCAAGACATGAGGTATCAAAGTCTGATGTAAGTAACTTGCCACACCCTGCAAGAAACTCACAGCCTTAGTCTCAGAAAACTGTGTTTACGTGTCTAAACAACACTCAAACTGTAGAGTTTAATACCACCTTTTATTATCTAAGGTGCACAAACACTTGGCACCACCAGGCTGTATCTCTCTCTCTCTCTCTCTCACTCACACACCTATAACAGTGGTCTTTATGCCAGCTGCTGTAAAGTGCTATTTCAGTCAAACCAGTGCACGATACACTGATAATAAAACCATTAAAATGTCTTTTAGTAGCAGTTTATACTGTGGTCAGGTTGATGACAGACAAAAGCACTGTAAACATAACTGCTCTAAGTATTAACACTTGAATTATATACTTGTCATACTATATACGTTGAATTTTTTATTTATTTATCAATTTACTATGCTCATATCTCCATTTAGAGATATTGGATTAACAGTGTGGTCAGGAGCCTAGAAAATTTTAATGAATGAATGAAAGTGAGTTTCTGCACTAAAATCATTGATATGAGATAAAGACACTGAAAACTACCAAATTTTGAAAAAGAGAATTTCCAGTCAGTACAGTTTCTAAATGCTGGAGATGTCTGTCCTCTATACATACAGTATGATCTGTTCATGTTACTTATGCAGTGATCATGCAGCATGTCGCCCATGTTAAACAGAGCTGTCAAACACACTCAGGATTGTGTTTGTATGTCAGGTGACAACACTGATGACCTCAACCAGCAGGTGAGTCAAAGAAAGCACAGGCAGCCATAAAGCTGGGTGTGTCTGTGCCTAAACCTGAGGTGATCAAAAGAAACCACCACAAGGCACCTGGTATTCATTAGTATATGACTATGACAACAACTATAGATTATGATTTGTCTTATTATTTAATCATTACCACATAATCATAATGGAAAACGCAATTCAGAACAGTCTAATATGTGATTACAACAACACTCCAAGCCTTACAGTATGACCATGGACTCTATCTTAGACCCATTATGAGACCACACAGACACTTTGTAAAGCTTAATGTTTAGTGTTTATTCATTTCAAGGAAAAAAAAACCTGTAACAATAAAATAAAATAATCATCAAAAGGAAACACTGCACATATGGTCTTCGGTGCATTTTATATAATGTCTAATCTTGAGGCAGAGGACATTGCTAACTATTTTTAATAAGTTATGGCCAAACAAACAAAAAAATTCCAGATTTAAAAATAGTATCTCCAGATTGCAACAGAGCACATAAAACTAGAAAAAGACATGTAAGTCCTAAGTCATCATAGTGAGGAAAAATATCATTACTTTCTGATTAGAGCATCATAATTATAAGCTGTAATAAACTAATTATTGCTGGTTAATGGTTAATGCTTTATTTATTGGTTATAAGATAATTCTCCAGCACAACACTTTTCTTGTCTTTATTTCTTTACTACATTAGAAAAACTTCTACAGTGGATTGTTTTACCCCTCATCTTCTCGCAAAGGTCTGCTGGACAGTCATACAATCCATCCAGAAACAAACAAACAGTTTATGTTTTAATACAATAAAGGATTATACCATGATGAATCTGTAGTGGTGTTAATAAGCAGTTAATAAACGGATAAATCAAACAGTTCATCGTAATGAATCAAGAGGCCAACAGCACAAACAAAGTGCAGTGATGGAGAAGAACTGAAGTTATTGTTATCAATTGTTAAATTATCTATAAAGCTTTGGTACATTTTTGTTTACATTAATAATGCCAAATCATAGCTTATAAACTCTTAAGAAATTATGCTATATTTAAAAGTGATTGTAAAGTGTGTACCTACACTATAGGCATTGTATAACCTTCCTAAATGTGCTGCTCAAACAAAAACAAATCAATGTAATAAACTATTAACTAATGCAGACTAAACTCACTACACTGTCTCTGTTTGGATTGATGTCCTTGGGTTTCCCTCTGTTATCAGGCAACACGCCGCACAACTGAGTGAGTAGCTTAGTGTAACACACACTTTTACCCCAAAAACAAGTCATTAATCAGCATCTACTTACTTGTGAGGGCAGATATGAGCATGTTTCCATCTTTGATGAGGTCTTTTATAAACCTGTTGGTGCGCTCCAGCTCTATCTCATGGCACTGCAACCGCTCTCTGAACTCCGGACTGTCCAGGAAAGAATCACTAAACTCCAGCGTCGGCAGACCCATCGATAAAATAATACTCACGGCTAATAAGTACAATAAAACGCTGTATCTGTCCCCTCGGTACGACTTACGACCGTGTCTGTGCTGTGAGAAAATTGCTCAGACGTTTCTTCCAGCTCCTTTTTTTCATGCCTTTCTCACTTTTTTCTCCTCACAACTTCCGGACACTGAGACACAGCAGAGTCAGTGGCAGACAGAGTTTGGCTAGGCTACATGACGAGCTATCCACTGCTTCTCTCACGGTTTAAAAACAGTACATTCAAATGTCACTTAGACTTCTTACTGACTCATGAGCTGATACAGAAAACACCACCCGTGACAGAAAAATAAATCAGCTTAGGTTTGGAAACTTAAACGCGGTCGACAGAGAGCAGTGTTGCCAACCCCCTCTGCATACGGCACTAACTGAAGCACTGTTACTATGGGAACGGGAGACTCCTGCTGGCTCGTGCTAAAATCAGTGGCGGAGAAGCACCTGGCTGCAGACAAAGATCACACAGCGCCGACAGGATGGTCGACGTTTAACGTCACCCGTCCATCTTCTGTCAAATTAACAACTTCCAGCTAGTGTCTACTACTTCCTGCCAAGGTCTGTGATTTGTCATTTTTGTCTGCTTAATAGTTCAGTCTTAAACATGTTAACTTGTTGGGGTTTTTTAATGTGATTGCAGGACAGTAATAGTTGCAGGCATTTGTAAATACATCATTATTTGTTTTATTGTCAACAAATTCTATGAAAAGACAAAAAACAAGAATGGATTTGCTTTTACCCTGTCTCTGGCACACAGCCAAGACCCCCCCAAACCCATTGTTTCCTGCTTATTAATATGTAAATCTTTTTAAATGGGTTACACATAAATAACTGAATTTATTTTACAAAATGCTTAGTGATTTCCTAAAATAACTTTTGATAGTTGCTAATATTACCCAAACCAGTGCAAATTATGCATTTTTGGGAACTATTTTCAGCTGTGAGGTGATATACATATGATGCACAAGTGAGTATTTAGTGAAGTACAACAGTACACAGTAAATGGGAATCACCCAAATAAATTCTAGTGCTATTGTTTATGGTAATGAAGTAACATATCACTTGTTCAACTGTGTGGCACATTCATGTTTTAATAATAGTTTTTGAACAACAATATGGGTCTATAGCAGAAGTTTTTTCAACTCTCTGCAACACAGATAAACAATGATATCAATTAGTATTTTTCACTACTTGGACATAAGAAAAGAAAAAAAACCTAGAGAAAAATCATCAAACAAGAACAAAACAAATGTGGCAGCACTGAGAGAAGCCTAAATGGCGATGAAGTGATACTAGTATTAGTCAAACATAGCCTTTGGCTATCAAATACAAGTTTATAGACCATATATAGAGAAAGTGTTGTGCTTTATCTTATTATGCACTGTCATTGTACAGGCTGCACAGTCAGATATTATTGGATGTCAACACATAAATATATTATCTCCTTCAACCTGCAACACACAGTAGACTATTATTACTAGTAAGTTAAACTGAATGAAAGTGGTTTACAAGTTAACAGTAGCATTGTCTCCACAGACTTTATTAAAATGCATGAGGTGAAATGATTTTCTAAAGTGAGGTTCCCTACTGAATTGTTACAGGCTATAACAGGCCCGCGAATGTGAAAGACATATAGTTGGGATATATGCCAGCAGAACACTGGGAGGCACATCACATTGCTGTGCTCCAGCCAAACACTCCAGGGCAACCACTGAATATGAACATGTTTTCTTTTTTTTTGAGTGTGGTGTGTGTAACTAAAAAGTGTTTGCTACTTGCTACTGTACAGATTAGTTGAGTCACTGATGCAAAACCAATGTGACATTTTTGTTACCTTACACAAACTAGGCTCAGCTCAGTACTTCTAGCTTGCTGAGCTGTGTCAGTCTGCAAGCAAGATTTGCTAGCTTCTATCTTGCAGAAGCTAGAAGTCCTGCTATTTAATTTAGTCTTGCTTCAAAACATTTAATATGTTCCACTTTTAAACCATTTGTGCAGGCAGCCACTGCAGAGTTTCGGCTGTCCCTCGGTGGTGCAGCTGCTTTGTCTGAGTTGGTAACCACTGTATCTGTCACTCACAGAAGAAGAATAGAACACCATGACTACTGAAGTAAACAAACTTTAAGCAGCTCTGCATATTGGTTGACACACACATATGTACACACAGTACAGAGAGACCATTCAGACAGTACAAGGAAACACTGCAGAATTGTAGCACATGTTTTTGTCTACATGTAAGGTAAGTAATACAGTAAATAACTCTCCTCAAAGCTCTTTTAAGGATTTATACTGGCTGTTACTTGAAATAAATATATACTGTGATCTTCGAAGACTAACAACGCTGGTTTCTACTGAATACACTAAACCTGTGGTCCTTTTATAGAACCTGTTGACCAGACATCCAAAGATTAAGAGCAGCTGGTGATGCCAGTGATCCAACAGCACAGTCAGGAGAAAGTGGACAAAATGTTAGTTGAAAATGCCAACACACAACACCCACGTCGCCACCATGAGTTTTTTCTGCGAAGTCGACCCTACAGGGGGGAACCACCGACTGTGGCAGGTAAAAGTTTACTGCTCCTATGTTCCAGCACCGTTTTCATTGTTCAAATGTTTTTGCAGTTCAGATGAGAGTTTGTGATAGTGTTCATGTGTTTTAATATGGAAGACTCATCCGTATCCTCCATGATAAGAAAGAAACTGGGACCATAAATATATTGAGTGTAGATGAAGATTTACATCCATAATCTGTGGGTTCCCACAATAAGTATAAAACATTCCAATGTGATTTCTTCTGGAGTTTTTATTCACTCTTTAGTTTTCTGAATACACTCAGCATAAAACATAAAACAATGCAGTTTTATCGGTTCAAGGTGAATGACTGAGCATTGTTGTTATACCAAATGAGCAATGACTGACAAAAAACAGTCCAAAGAAGGATTTCAGCAAATGTTTAGTAGGTTAGTCCACACATTAAATTGATTATTACTGTTATGTGTTTAGTGGAATCACTCCAGTTAGTTACAAAGAAAGGACCACTGCCACTGCAGACTTATTCATTTCAACCATACATACAGTAGTATTTAAAACCATAAAAGTTTGTGTTCCAATAATCTGGCACTTTAAAAGCCCACTTGTTACCATCCCTCATGTTCTGACTTCCTCAGGATTTCTCCTCTACCCCGACACTCCTGTTAAGATGGAGACCACATCACGAGAAGCTTTCTGCTTCAGGCCCATCCCACAACAAGAGAGAGGCAAAGGTCTGCAGTCTATCTCAACCTAGAGAGTAAACTCACCTTATCTGTTAAGCCGCGAGTTGTGTTTGTGTGGATGTATGAGTGTTTCAGTTCAGGTTTGTATGAAACCAGAGTTTAGGAAAGTGAAAGTTTTTAAAAAATTACATTTAAAGACTTCACTACACCGTCACCAACATGGATTTTACTGAGCCAAATGCATTAAATAACAAATCATTTCTGCGAGTACTGACTGAACTAATTCACTTTAGTCTCAGTGTAAATGTAAATAAGTCTAAAATTGCTATTAAGATGCAACATTGCAGGTTGGTAATTAAAGGAGAGAAGTATTTTATTTTATATTTTGGACATCCGATACAGTATCATATGCACAAAAGTTTGAAATGATGCCTTTGATTAAGAAAGTATTAGAAGACTTTAAGACATTCAAAAGCCTGACACTACTTCTTTAAGGACTTGACATCTTTTTAATGTTTTTGTTGCCTTCAGTGACAGAAATGAGATTAACAAACTAATGATTGCCCTTCAGTAGACCATATCGCCCAGAACACACAGCAGCAGTCGCACTGTCCTCATGAAACATCCTCAAGACAAACAGGAAGAGGAAACAGCAGCAACAGGGACAAAGAACCAGAGGAGGACAAGCAAGAGGGCAAACATGGTCAACATCGGGGGTCAACAGCAGTAAAAACTGAAGATCCTGCAGACATGCAGTCCCAGTATCAGAAGGATTTCCCTCCTCTGTCCTCCTGCCACAGGAGGCGAACACCAGCTTATCCACAGCCAGACAACATCGGCATCAACCCTGCCTTCAGGTGAGTGTGTTTGTTGATATTATAACGTACAATAGCATCATGTAGACAGCAAATCATCAGCATCTGTGTGTCATGGTTCACAGGATTGACTTTAGCACAGTCCAAAGGGAGACTTACCCTGGTTGGTCCATCATGAATCCCAGACTGAGAGTGGCCTCACCAGGACGACCAAACACAACCTCTGAGCAATAATGTTTAACATGTAAGAAATCAGCTTGCATGTCCGCTTCCTGGTAATAAGTGACATTCACACCTTCTCACCACAGACTCTTGGACTGTAAAACATGGTATTTTATTTACATTTATAAATAAATGTCAAAAATAGTCATTAAAATGTCCCTATTTTTTTAACAACTGCAGAAAACACCTTCACATTTGTTCATATTTAACCACTTCCTATTTGCTGTTATGGTAGAAATCCATCATACAGATGCAATATCAACCCCAGGTTGTTTTTATGATGATGTTACAATCAAATAATATAATACATATGTTTATGTCCCAGCAGTGAGCTCCGTCTGAAGATGTGTTCACACACCAGGCTGTGCAGTGCAAAGAAGTCACTGAATAAGACTTAACAAACTAATGCTAACACCAGACTTTCAAGGTTGCATATTGATGACACACTGATGGTCAGCGAGTGATTCATAACTGAAACATGACACATTCAATGGGCAGGACCAGGGATTAAACAACTGATCAGACTTTACAGCACAAGTGAAAGAGATGGATAATATCTGACTCAAACTAACATTAAAAGACCGACTTCCTGCATCTTCTATGTATTTTGTAGTGTTTTCATTGTAAAACCATAATGAACATTTAAGTTCAATCTCAAATTAGTGCTTTTGAAAAGGTCTGGAAAAACAAAACAAGCTCTTCTGGCTCCATTCAACAACAAAACAAGCTTTAATGGACACAAATGGAGCTACACAGTTTAGATGTTATATTTGTTAGAAACAATATGTTTTGCATGATAAGCTCACAGCAAATGTGCTAGTGGCAAAAATATACTTCATGGTCTCCTCTGCAGGGATATTGGGATACTTTTTGGTTGTTGTCCCTTCATACACAGAGCATCAATGAGCAACATTAATTGTGACTGACAGTTACTTGTGCTTGTAGTTGCAGATTCTGCTTTTGAGGTTATTGTAGGCTTCAAATTAATCATACAGTTTTTTTTCCCCAATCTACATTACAAAAACGATGCATACAGTAATCCTGATGAACATCCACTGGGTACCATAAGAAGCTCCCCTTAGTAACTGAAAAGCTTATTCTTTCCATTTCCTCCACTGAAGGCGGCAGCTGGACAGTGCATCAAACATCTGTCACAAGCTTGATCTGACCCAAGTTAGATGAACATTTAAATCATCTCCTGTCCTGATGTCGGCTCCTGTCATCGTGTCTGCGGTCATCTCTCCTCCCTTTGCTTCCCCATTCGGCCTCTCTGTGTCTGTCCCTGTCCCTCCGTACACCTCCACGTTCCTGGCCCGGGCCGACCCCGAGGTTAATGGGCTTACGGAAAGGTCTGTCCCTACCACCGAACCGTAGTTGTCCGGACTCCTTCTTCCCTCCCTGCCCGCCACCGAGTCGGCGGGGGACCCATCCTTTGAGGGTCCGCTCCTGCTCAAAATCCACAAACACTTCCTGCTGGTCTACCACAAGCTTGTTGGCGTCCCGGCGAGCCCGCACCACAGACCGCTCCTCCTTGTATTCAATGAAGGCGTATCTTTTTGAGATACCTGTGACGATGTCTCGGACCAGCCGGAGCTGCTTGATATCTCCGTACTTGGAGAACACTTCGTAAAGTTTATCCTCGGTCGTCTGAGGGTTCAAACGGGCCACAAATAAAGTGAGCAGCGGGTCTCCATGGACGCCTTTGTTCGGCTTATATTGGACACCCATAGCCCTCCATACCGCCTGGTCATGGGGCTCCACGTCGGTGCCGTCGATGCTGCCAGCTTTAAGCGGGTCGTACACCTTCGCTATTGGACTCCAGTCCACCATTTTTACTAAAAAAATAATCTCCTTCCTCAACACTCGACTTCTGACGACAGCGGGTTATTTCTCTGTATTAATGCTGCATGAATCCCACTGATTTTAAGTTACATCAGGAAGCAAAATGTAGCCACGAGTTCATCAAGAAAAACATTCCGTACTGAAACAACATCGTGTCTGTCACATTTTAAAGGTTCCTACTTCCTCAGCTAGGATCATGGCGTCCTGAAGAATTCAATGCTGAAGTAACTATTTATATTTACATTCTTAATTATAGTTATTACCTGAAACGATATCAACACTACACATATCAACACAACAAAAAAATTTTGAATTCATGAAATTTGTTGTGTGTATGAACACACACACACAACTATTAACACACATTAGTTAATAGTTTACTGGGACATAACACTTTACAAGCAATATTTAATAAAAAAGTGAAAATACATCAATTTTGATTCCACATTGAATCAATTATTACAAACTCAGATGCTCTCACTTCATTGCTATGTACAGTTAACAATGAATCAATTTGTTATAATCTGATGTCTGTTTACAAGATCAAACTACTTTGGAAAAATAAACAAAATCCTCCTCAGTCAATTTCAAAACAGGTACGTTTTGTAGATGTCCAAAATGCTAGGTTCTACACCAGAGATTATATATTCAGTCTCAACTTGGTCTTTAGGAGAATCATTAGTTCCACACTTCAGCTCTGCTTGTGATTCATCAGTTCTAATTGCCATTACATGTCCTCCACGCTCCATTTATAAGCTGCCTCCTGAACTGCTTTTTTATCTGCTATCCGCGTGTACCGTTTTTGTTCAAAACCATTTGACCTGCAAGACACACAAATGAAAATTCCACTGTTAATTCTGCAATCACAACTTCATGACTTCAACTTGATTCACCAGAGGAGTTTTCCCCATCATGTTCTGATCATGATTGTTTTATGAAGGATCTGCTATGTGTTCATCCTCTTACAAATGCATCTGATTTTGTCACTAGACTTAGAATCACACACACGGTACCTGTCAACTCCATCCCATCGATACCCTGGTTGAATATTGAACCGGTTTGGAGGAGGTGCTGGGCCTTTATACCGAGGCTTTTCTGCAAAACAAAATTAAGATGTTTACTACTTTATAAGTGGAAGAACCATTTTTTCCATTTCCGCCAGGTACCAATGTACTATTTATGAAATGTTTAACACCTTGTGTCTTCACATTGCGGTCCTTTTTACGCCTGAGCATCGCAGCCATTGGATCTCCCTCCCTTTCCTGCTCTCTCAACATGCGGTCAAGATCTTCATCATCGTAGTGACGTGCCAGCGGCTTCTGGGCTTCACGCAATGCATCCTCAAGTTTCTGCTGTTCCATCTGGTTCTGGGCCAACCTATTAACACAATTTGATTTCAATCATGGAAAAAACAAACCACCACATATTTATGTGTTCACATTCACACTGAAAATATATTGCAGACTCACCCTTTCCCCCACTGAGCGTATTTCTCATCCTTTGCTGCTTTTTCTCCAGCTTTCTTCTTCTGTTCTTCTCTTTCTGAATCCAAATCCCTCCTCTTGCCGCTCTTATCTCGGAACACCGTCTGGGCATTGCGGGATTCATCTAGTGGCGGAAGAACATACAGTAGGTACAAAATGTCATGAATTAAGAGTTCATCGTTCAATTTAAGAAAAACAAAATAAACAAATAACTATGACCAATAAATCTGTAAGCATTTGAAGTAGGGATACAGCCATCGATAATTTTGGTAATCACGTATTCGCCTGATTATTCCATCGATTAAGTGAGTAATAGGATAAGAAATATTATCATTAGGACCAATAGTTAATATACAAAAGGTAAAATAAGCGAAGTCTCTTAAAATGAAGAACAAATTGATTTCCTTTTTAGAAAAATCCTCAAAAACCTACAGTGCCCGTGATGAAGGTCCAAGTCTGAAACTTCTGATTTAGTTAATATTACAGCTTAAGCAAGACAGTGTTCAGGATTTTTTTCCATGTCTTTTTAGAATTTTTTTTCTTGCTTAAATTGAATACAATAATATCTGTCAAAACTATACCCTGAGTGCACCTCTGATGATGGTGACTTGCAGGATGCGTAGCCCACAATATACAGTCTTTTCATTATTAGACTGACTATCTGCTGCCTTTTATTTATCTTGGTTCTATGCTTGCAGTAATGCTACAAATATTATTGGATTTAAATTAAAGCCCCCCTGTAATAAACTACTCTACACAACAGGAAAAAATCTTGTAACTCTACAGAGGAAACAATATGCTGAAAATAAATGTAGTAATGGTTTGATGGCACTCTATACATCCTGAACACAGACAATTTGTTTAACTTAAGAGCAGCTACCTGTTGGTGCACAGAAAAGCATTTAGGCTCATGAAGCGACAGTAAGAGCACATCACAGCACAAAATTAAAATAATAAAATACAGCAGTTATCACTGCTGTTACATCTTCTCTCAATTTGAATACATGATGTATTGATCCTATTGCTGTTTAAAATAGTTGTTGTCAAAGAAAAGAAGCTACAGTCTACATTTGTTTGGTCAGAAATGTTCACAATGTTCAAAACAAAAGACCTAACAAGAGACTTGTTGTGAGGGAGAGAATTTAACCCCCTGGTCATTACATTTTACCATAAGTGGAACATAGGAGGAATTATTTCAGTCATAGTTTGGATTATGCATGGATTATATAGATGATATGAGATGAACATACTGTGCGATCCACCATCAACAGCTGTCAAGGAAAAGTACCTTAAAAGAAAAGGAGAGCTAACCTTCTAGTGGTTGGTTGTTTCTTTCTCTGCGCCGGTTCTCCTCCTGCTCTTTTCTTAAAACATCCACAGAAACCAAACCTGACTTCCCACCAGAGAGCATCCTCTGACCCTAAAGAGAAAACAGGAAAAGCTACATGTACATGGGTCTGATAAACTTAGAGCATACCATAGCATACTCAATCTGAAGCCGATCAGATTTCATATCACTCTTTTAATTTTTCTGTGAATTCTCACCTGTGACTGGCCAGGCTTGCGAGGTGGTGACAAATCTCCATCTGAGTCCCTTCCACTCTGTGGCCGCCTCCTGGGTGGAGACTGGTCAGAATCAGAGCCTCTTCTTGTTTTTGAATGCCTTCTTGGAGGAGATTGGTCTGAAGCATGTCCCTTCAGTGGCTTTTTTCGTGGAGGAGACTGGTCTGAATCATGCCTGTTCTGAGTTCTCTTTGCCAGTGGTGACCGATGAGGATCAGGTGAATGTTTTCTACTTGATGATGATGAGCCAGGCTTTCTTTTGGTGGTTGGGGATAAATCTGGCAAAGAATAAATCAGTTGTTTAGTGACATGTTGGTAAAACTAAACAAGCGTTAGAGATATGGCTGCAAAAAATGAAAACGAGATTGTAACCAAATTCTGGGAAAATAATATATAAAAATATATAAAAGATACAGGTGTCAAAAATCAATCTTTTGAATGTCTTGTTACTTCTTTTTGTGTTCTGCAGCACGGGTGAGAGCGTCCTCACCTACTGCATTACAGCCTGGTATGCCAACTGTACAGCTGCAGACAGAAAAACCTGCAGACGGTCATAAAAACTGCCCAAAACATTATTGGCTGCCCCTTACCCTCCCTGGAAGACATTGCCGGCAAGCAGTGTCTCAAGAGAGCAAGGATGATTGCTTCAGACCCCTCACACCCAGGACAACACCTGTTTAACCTCTTGCCCTCAGGCAGAAGGCACAGGTGTCTAAAAAACAGGACTAACAGACTTAAAAACAGCTTCTTCCCCTGGGCCATAAGTCTGAATACAAAAATGGTGTATGCCTCCTGAATGTGTGTGTGTATGTTTGTCTATTTATTTCCTGTTGTTTGTTTTTTTCTCCTCATAGTTGCACATTGTATATATTGTTCCTCAATTTTTTTATTTATTATTATTTTATTCTATCTTATATACTATTTTATTCTACCTCTCACTGCTGCACCGGCCGGAGACGCAACTCAGTTTCATTGTATACTTGATGTGCAATGACAATAAAGGCTATTCTATTCTATCTGCTTTACCAGTTTATGAAAAGAACGAAAAAAAACTTTCCCCTAAGGTAAAAACATGTGAAATCCCAATGTGTTCAATACACCAGAAGGAATTCTTGATAATAATACTTGGAATAATAACATTCCCAGTCAGAGTGCAAGTAACAGTGCTATTGTAGGTAGCTACTTGCAAAGCACATTAGCTAACAACTCCCACTGTCAAAGGCAATAACTGAGCTATAGGCTAATATTATTTAATTTACAAGGACATGTGCCTGTATAGTGTGGTTGAAAATGAGGGATTTAGACAAGTGATACTGAGTCAATAACAAATTGTCAGCTTTCCAGTTTAAAATGCACTCCAGCCGTTTTTCCCCACATCACACACACACAAGTGGTGGGAGAAGTACTCAAATCTTCTAGTTAAGCTAAAGTACAATTTAATGTGTTTACATGCACTTAAGTAATCAGTCACAGTCAGCTCTCATGACTAAGCCGTTTTCCTAACTGTCACGAAAACAGGAAACCTGGATACAATAAGTGCAATAGGGGATTAGGGAAATCAGATTTTTCTGGAAAACACAGACTTTACCCTTCCTCAGGCCCCACCCTAAATAATTGACTGTTCTCTATGGCAAAATTGATGTTTTTATTTTTATTCATATGGGCTTGCCCTGTGCAAAAACAGACCAGATTCACTCTAAAAAAAAAACTCAGTTACCTTTACTTTGTACCTTTCCTATTTTCCCTGAATGTTGCCTTGGAGGAGATATGTCTGGAGAATCATGACGACCTCTCCTGGGAGGAGATATGTCTGGAGAATCATGACGACCTCTCCTGGGAAGAGATATGTCTGGAGAATCATGACGACCTCTCCTGGGA
>JAUMHL010000006.1:10169480-10186374 GCA_032362345.1 Sandelia bainsii | reverse complement strand
TTGAGATGAGGAAATCACCATTGCATGCTTCTACTTAAATGCCCTACTGTCATGATATAATATCACTGTAGTGTGAAGTTTTTACGTTTTCCATAAATTTCACCCGAAAGCCAAATATACCTAACTTTTTGTGAGTAGTGTACATGCATACACATAAATATAAATATAAAATATCCCTTGCTGATGATATTTGATGCTACAGTAGGTGCTGTCTGCTCTAATCAACTCAATATTTTAATGTGCTTCATTCTTTAAATCTGTGATGCAGTTTCAAAAATATATAACCTATATTTTAAAAAACAATTCTCCACCTGGTGGTGGGGTCAACATGTGACCAGCCTGCAGCTGCAAAGCCCCACATAGAGCAAGCTGTGACACACTATGTCTACTGACACCCGACAGTTAGGGTCACATTAAATGTTTCCCAATGTCGTAATGTGGTCAGTCAGTGAGTTTGCCAAGATTTTTTCATTGAAGGTAATTGGAAATATTGCACTAACAAAGGAAAAGATGTAAATAACTGAATTAAAAGTTCATTCAGCTGATTTACAGTACTTTCCTGCTGACTCACTCATTACTCATTACTTACTGGGGCAAATGTTGATGGGTCAAATGTTAATGTTATTTATCTACTGTGAGATAATCAAAGTGTCATCATGTCGCTCATCACTTAATAAAACTGAATGAAACAAGAGCACAGACATGAAGCAGAGGGTATTCTCTATCTCACACTAACAAACAGTTCTCTGTTGTGAGAATCATTTACTTATACATATTTATTAGTATAATATAGTACAGTATAAGGTTTTTAACAATGTTTGGTGATATGCAAATCTTTGCAAAATGTTGCAAAGGTTTTAAAGCAACACATTACACATTAACAGATCTTTATACTGGCTAAACTCTTGTTTCTCTGAAGTGGGGCTGACAATAATAAAAACGTAATTCAAACATGAATACATTTCTTTCCTCTTTAAACGTATGTGTGCATACTGTACATACTGTGCACATGCACATACAGTATATCTGTCACATCCTAGCTGTAGGGTGTGTGTATTGTTTCTTACCTTGATATGTCTTTAATATTGGTCCTTGTTTTCTCCAGCATTCAGGACGGTTTTATGAAGAGCTTCCCAGCACAGCAGACTATGTGAGCTACAGACTGGCCTGTAACAAGGAGGACTACCCAGAACCTTACTCCCCTCCAATTAACCCCCCTCTCTCATTTCTGCCCCAGCACCCCTATCACTCACAATCAACTCCTGCTAGCAGCAGTAGCAGCAACACCACCACCATGTCAAAGAACACCTTCTCTCCTCCTTCGCACACCACGGCCATATTCAAATACCCCTCAGTACCGGGTCTGTCTTCTCCTCCCCCGGGAGTGGCCGCATACACATTTCCCAAAGAGCAATATGTCTGAACCAGCATCTTGCTACAAACTCAAACCCCACAGTGAAGGCTGTGGAATCCTGATGTGAAATCAAACCAAGAGAAGGCGGGAAAAATATGTTAAATCCTGGCCTATCGGGCAGCGTCTGCACTATTGTGGAGGTCAAAGAACGATGCAGCTTTTGTTTTTGGACTTTTCTCTCATTTGTCCTGTTTGTTATTGTGTAATTTAATCTGTGGTTAGGGAAAATTGTGGAACCATGTTTGCTGGAAAGTTGTATGTTTAGGTTAGAGAAAAAGGTCAAGGTAAAGATGATTCGAAATTCATTGGAATACGTTTGTATTGCATGGATGTATTACAGCACAATTTATTGAGAATTACTTCAAACTGAACAGATGGGATTATCTCTTGATGTCCGTTGTGGTTGATTCCCTACTTTTTTCTTTACTGTGTCATTTTGTAAAAACAAAACAAAACAAAAAATATCCTAATTCCCCACTGTATCTCTATTGCCCCCTCTCTTTATTCTGCATTGTACTGACTGACGGTCCGTTTCCTGGTTTTACCTCCTGTCCTGATGTAATACTTTTACTGTACTTGTATTTTGTATCATTTGCGAAGAAAGAACATTTTTATTTACTGAAGACATTTTGTTAATTTATGGAATTGTTATGTTTTTGTTTGTGGTATCTGTGGGTTTTAGTATTCATTGACACTGGCTGTTGGATGAACCTTGAATTTTTAGCATTTAAATAAAAATGATCATGTAAACTTTTATCTGTGGTTTTCTACTACTAGGCTGAACTACAAGCTGTTACTGTTTAATACTTTAAATAGTAGAAGTTGAATATTTTATTTGAAGTTCATTGTGAAATATGAATTAGCAATTGAAAGCCCACTGAACGCTGTTGATCAGCAATGTTTCAGTGCCTCTTGGTTAAATTTGGTCGTTGACAGTGAGAAAGCAGACAGACGAACTTAGCAACTTGCTGGTAAACGTAGCAAACCTAGCAACATTTATCAGGTGCCCAGAAACACAAAATGTTTTTCAGCCAAATAAAAAAAAAAAAGGTGATTGTGAAGCTAAAAGGTGATGACATGTCAGCTTGTTTCTGCAGCCTTAAAATGAAAAAACATGTTTTAAATATAAGTTGAGTTAAAGTGGATTTTCATGTACTATTTACTAACGTAACAAATGTATTTTTATTAAGGTGAAAAATGTTTTCAAGACACTGTGACAGTAACAGTGTGCTAAAGAGAAGTGTATTAGTAGTTAAAATCACTAAAATTGTAAATTAGCATATTCTCCTATATATATGTATATTTTAAAATTAGCCTATTCGACGTTACACTTTGGTATCTGTACTTAAATTATGTTTTGTTCAGCTTACTAATTTCATAATGTGCTTATTCATAAGCACAGTTGAACTCTTTATTCATCTCTTTCTTTTCAGTTGCATATTGGCATAGCATGCTTTCCAGAAAGATCCCTATCAGAGCAAATCTTCCTCAGGGTGGTTGCGTTAGTGGTTCTTCTGGTGGTTCTGTCTGCCCCTGGTGGCTCTGGTTCTAGTTATCATCATCAATGTCTTGCTTTCACTGATTGCCTTTTTTTTTTACATGAAACCAGTTAGATTTACAGTGAGTTTCTCCACCAAATACAAGCCAAATGCATGTCTGATAATGAAGCCAATAAAAGTCCAGCTGGTGTCATTTTACTTGAGGCTTAGAAGAGATGGTGTCACAGCCTGACGACTGAAGAACCACAGCAGTTTACTCACACAGTGCTGCTTTCCAGGAAAGAAACTTGTAGAATCATTTATGATTTACAAGGTGTGGGTACTATAAAGGTCACACACAATTTCTTTTTTGGCCCTGTGTTTCTGTGTTTCTATCACTTTTTGATATTTACAGTATGAATAGAGAGTACAAAATGTCAGGAGGGCGTATATTCCAGCATATTGTACAGTACACAGTATATTAATAATGGTTTTATACATGTAGACATGTTTATTGTGTTAGGTTAATGAAATCAGAATAAAAAAGGGCTCTTCCTTTTGTTCCATCGTCTGATAATCAACTGACACAGACACATATTTCTCATTATCTTCATATGTTTTATTAGATTTTCTTTGTATAATTTGACTTCACTGAAGAGTTTTGTGTTTGGATATACTGTTGATGACAGACTAAAAGCTCGCCCTCAGTCCTCATCTCCGCCAAGTGAGGCAATCTGATCTCAGTCCTACATTCATTCATGACAAACATCTCACATTACATACTCATGGTTCCACCTCCTCCTTTCTTTCTCTGTTATAAAACACATAAGCTCATCACTCACAAGAAGAATCACTAAAACACTGAGTCAGAATAAGGATTAGCATTTTATTAATTAGACACTGCAGCTTTCCATCTTTAAATGTTGGCCTGCGGAGTGTCGAGGTCACAACATGTTGTGAGGAAACACACAACATCGCTGCCAGATCTCTAAATCTATTTTAATTCTAATCCCATCAGTAGGGTTTGCTCTGCTCTCTGGTCCCCACATGACCCCTGAAATTAAAATCTGGAGCCGTTAATTTTACAGCTGACAACAACAAGATGACAAGAAAAGGGAAAGTGTTCTGATCTTAACTAAATAAATGAATGTTTTTGCTGATCTCATCACTTCCTAAATCAATTTGAAACTCCTGCTGTTCGTGTTACGTATAGGATATTTTTGTCCTGTGGCTTGTACCGAAACAAACAAAGGGCAAAGAAAATCTAAGAAATAAATCCTTTTAATCCCTCTTTTCATCCAGCTTTTTGTGTTCTACCACTACATGGCTGGTTGAAACGATAACGGTTTATATCTGTATGGGCATCCATCTGATTTCCCAGGTTTGTCACACGTTATCACAGTTTGAGCAGAGTGAAAATGTTAAAAGTTACACACCATGAACGTAAAAAAAACTGCAAAAGCTTGGTTATTTTCATTATCAACTGCTGATCTAGAAGATTTAAGCAGAGATAAACATTATGTTCATGTCAAAACCCTGGATGTCATCTATTAGTTAATGTGCAGGTGTGTGTGTCTCTGTGAGTAAGGCTAGATCGTCCACCCACGCATCTGTCTTTCATAATAAATGAGCTCAATATCACCATGTCACTCTAACCCTGCAGGGGAAAGAAAGAGGGACAGAGAGAAAGGAAAAACACATGAATAATTGAGGCAAATCAGTTTAGCGCCGCTCTGTGCCTTCTTCCTCTTCGCCTGATGAAGTCAGTGTCTTCAACTGGAAACCTCTGGATCAGAAAGGAGAAGAAACAAGCTCAGGCCTGTGGGGATGCCTGAAGATTTTGTGATCTAAGAGTTTGACTTTTTGAACATCTCTACTACTTTTTTGGAGCAAAAAGGTTGTTGGACTGAGGATCATCATGATACCATGGTACTGCTAGGACTGGCCTTTCTATTTCTCCGTCCCAGTCTGGTCACATTTATGACGTATGGTGAGGAGTTTACACTTTTTTACATTTAGCAGTTAAAAATGTCTGCACAGCATGATTTGAATGTCTGATGAATAAATTATGACAAACAGCTAAAAGGGACGAGCAATTTTTAATGCAATGTTTTACAATTTGAACATCTGAAGTACAGTAACAGTATAACTCAACAGATACTTGATCACAGGACCTGATATCTACATTTAATAATGACATTTCATAACAATATACTAGATAGTCTTTTTCTATTTCTATATACAATATTCACATAAAATCAAATAACATAAACAAAAATGCTTGATAACTGTCACAATTAAATTTGTGACAATCACATTTACAGAAATGAGGAATTTTAGTTGAAAGTTGCTCTAAAGTTTTGTTGCTCTAAATAATAATAATAATAATAATAATTTTTCTACAACATATATTGTAAATTCTATACTGAGGTTTCTTGTAACTTATTGGCAAACACAATATTTACCACTATACCATAGATATATCTGTGACATACTATGTTGACCTGGCCAATTTATGAGTCTGTCCCTAATTCTGAGCATTAATTTAAGAAAAAAGAGCTTTTTTTTTTTTTTACACATGTGAGGAGTCTGTGTAATGCAAATAGTGTGTAACAGTGGAACACAGCTCAGTGCTATGAAAGCCAATTATTTTATATGTGACTTTCCATATTAGCATTTATGGCATGCAACATATATATTGCATATTTGGAAAATAACTGATATTTGCTTCAGGCCTACTGGCTGAGGAAGTGACAGAGAAAGTGATTAGCTAAGGAAACAAAAGGTAATAAACTAAATGTTTACGGAAAAATCATTTAACTTATAAAGGTTGTGAATCTGTTATAAAACTATAAGAGTGCATCTGAAACATGCTGTGTAATCAGTCTTGTAACTGAACACTGGCAGGCCACACGATACCATCATCTCCTTTTCCTCAACACACACATTTGTGTGCATGACTGTGTGTGTCCTCTCCCTCCTCCAGCGCAGCAAACCAATAACAATGTGGAGGTGGTGTACCAGGACATCGCTGTGTATGGGGTGGTGGGCAAAGCGGTGATCCTAGAGTGTGGCCCCAGAGTACCTGACATGTATATATGGAGCTTCACCAGGCCCGGCACTGAAGCAATAAAAGCAGTGGTCTTTAATATGGGCCAAGGACCAAATATCCAGAAGCTGGCTGAGACGCTCGGACAGCTGACAGTCATCTCAAACAGTGCAGCTCTGAGCATCGAGAGACTGCCTCTGGCTGCACAGGGTCTGTTCACCTGCCAGGCCTTCTACGGCATAGATGGGGACATCAGAGTATACTACTACTACGTGTACCTCACCGTTCGAGGTAAAACTTCTATTACCTTCTTCTGATTGTAACTGGGAGGAGGTACTGGAGGGTACAGTGCAGCACTTTGTTCCATCTACATGTATCCCAACACAACAACACTGGAGCTCAGCCGATGCTGAACATTTATGACCAACACTCATATTCAAAGAACTATACATCGGCTTTTATTCCTTTTCATCCTACATAAAATAATAAAGCCACATGTTGCTAGAGAACTGAGGGAAGTTTTAAAATTGAAGAATAAACTCACCAGAAAATCTTTGGCATAACTGCGATTTGTTGTAACTTATTATAATACTGATCCACCAATGTAGCCTGTGGTCGGACTCAGCTTATCCTTATTCAGTTTCATTTAAGTTATAAATATAAAATATATTTGTATTATACTATTCAAAGTGACAATAAAAAAGCATTTGTTAATTGTGGGCAAACACATTAAAAGACACAGCTGTGTTTCCGGCATAGTTTGATATTCCCCAGATGTTTTTTAGGCATATTTTTTCTTTTGTAAGTTGTGGTTGTGAGGGAGACCAGAAACACTCTTGTTTTAAATTCCTGTTGCTGTAACAATGACAAGTTGTGTTTTTTTGGACAAACTGCACAGGATGAAAACACATTTTGCAGTAGCCTACTGGTAGTTAAACTACTTTCATATTTGCATAGTGATTCAAGTAGTTCAGTTTCTTTTTTGTAATTTTTTTGTGTAGTTTATATTGGAGACTCTAAACTCCTCATGTGTCGTACAAACATTAAGTAAAAACATACTGTAGTATTCACGTCATACTGTTTAAAAAGGTGCAAGTTGACTGTTCTATAAGATAAGTAGAAGTTAAATATCACAAAACTGACGAATATTAGACATTTTGAGACTGTGAGACTACACACAATCTAAAAATGTGAGGGTTTTTTTCTTTATAGTTTTAGTTGTCAGAAAAATCCAGATTTCCTACAACAATAATATAACATTTATTGCAGTTTTGCCCATTTGTCAGTTTTATAGATTAGATGTCAATTAGACATAATTATTCATTGCTACTAACAAATGAGTTATTCTGCTCTGGCTGACATTATTTACACAACCAGAGATGACATTTCTTACACTTTCCCATAAGTAGTGGGGTATTTTATTTCTTGGTTTATGTGTGACCTGTCAACAACTCTGCACTTGTTGGGAATAAACTCAGCTGAACAGCTTAAATGTGTGACTTTGTCTTGAGTACAGTTCCCGTCACTAAGCCTTACTTTGTGATGAGTGATGCATCTCCAGTGGAAGGCTCTACAATGTGGATGCGCTGCAACCTGGAAAACGGGACAGGACCGATCCAGTATGTTTGGCAACATGAAACCCTCAGAGGCAACATCACAACCTTTGCACAGGGCAACACCAGCATGATCAACGTCACCAATGTGAGTCGCAACCACACCGGCTGGTACAGCTGTGTGGCCAGTAACGCCGTCAACAGTGAGAGCTCCACCCGAGCACTGCTGGACATCATCTGTAAGTGTTTTGGGGAGATTTGGTTTTGCTAACTTAACTTTTTTCTCATCTGAACAAATGAAACATTGAAACCTGAAACCTGAAAAAGTCTACAGCTGCAATCCACTCTGGATAAGGACAACCTACAGACAACCACAGCAGCTATAAGCACTCATGTCTTATTAAATGCCAAAGAAAGAATGAAAATTAAAGTTATGGCAACAATTCAGGATTATAATCAATCAAATGTTTAATGTCTCTTCCATCCAGTGTGGATCGTCCTTCTTTTTGGCATTTGATGTGTGAGTAATAAATAAATGAAACATCTGTCACACTGAGAGAAAATGTCACATGTCTTCAGTGATAAGCTTGATGAATAACTGCTCAAACCGTTTCCTGATTTAGTCACAGGTCAGCTTTCGAGAGCAGCTCTACATTTCTGATTCCCACTTATTGAAATTCCTTCTTTTCTATTCTTTTGGCATTTAAAACACTTGCAGTATTTTTCCTCATGTAGCTTGTATGTGAAAAAGCTCCATGTACTGTGTGTGTTTATACCAGAATACTAGAAATTAAGGCACAGACGCAGGACATTGGCAGCTGTTTTAAGCCAAAAAAGCTCTAAAATCCTACTGTACCTTGCCTGTTCAGTACCAAACAGAAAAGAGACCAGCTAGTAAACACATTCACAAGCTTATGTGCAGTATTTAAAGTAATTTAAATTATATTCAAAACAGACAGTATGAGAACAGAACAGTTGTTACGCTCCCACTCGCTTGAGTCAAGGGACTCAAAAACCAGAAGTTGCCACAAAGATAGATTATAGGGGAGAACAAGGGCCAACTGCCAGACCAGTTGTATCAAGAAATCACTTAAATAGAAGCTGTCTGACAAAGTGAAGCACACAAAAGATCTCAAAAAGCAACACATCATACCATAATCTAAATAAATTCAAGAACAGATGAGAAACAAAGTACTTGACATGTATCAGTTTGTAAAGGTTACAAAGCCATTTCTAAGACTTTGGGACTCCATAGGGGAGAACAAGGGCCAACAGGTGATAACTATGGAGAACAGAAGAACACAATCAAATCAAATCAAATTTATTTATATAGCACTTTAAAAACAACATCTGTGGAGAGTAGCACTGGAGAGTAGCACCTCTAAACCTAGTGACACTAGACAGCAAGTTATCCTGCATGAGTGCGTACAAAAACACAGATAAAGATCTACACCCTGACCCAGTCTCCAGGAGGCGAACTACCAAGAACATCACAAAGTACAGAGAGTAATTTAACCACAAACTAATGAGCACGCATCCAACAGGCACAATGTTGTGATGCTCACGTTAAATCACAACCGCGTCGACTGACAGCTAAGTTACGCTGTTAATGTCAGAGGTTAGGTTGCTGTAGTTTGATTAGAACATGGGAATGGGCCGCCGGACCAATCAGTGAGGAGGGCAGGCGGGTGCTGGCATCTCAGGCACCAATCACAGACAGGCATCCACACATACTAATTAGACATTAGACACACAAGAGGACGAGGGCAAAAGGCCAAGGCACTAACAACAGCATAAAGCACGGACATGACAACATGTCACTAATTATAATCCAACAATATCACATTGATTGATGTGAAATGAGCCATTCAAAGGAGTACTTTTACTTTTGGTACTGTACTTCAAGTATTTTTTTAGTTGATACTTGAGTATTTTAAACTAATCAGTTTTTACACTGTGGTAATGATACTTTAAACTATAACTAATTTATAACTAAACTAAACTAAAATAACAATAACTAAAGTATACTTCATACTTTTTTTACTTTATGATTTAAGTAAATATTGTGAATACGTTCACCTTTACAGCAGTGTAAGAATAATGCAGGAGGCTTGACTGTGTATGTAACACCTCCGTACCCTTCATAAGTTCACTATGTTAATTTCCTTTCTCCTCAGTTGGCCCGGACATTCCTCAGATAGATGTCACTCCGTACACTGTGACAGAGCGGGGCTACTCAGCACTGGAGAGAGAGACTGTCTCTTTGCTGTGTCAGGCCCAGTCCAACCCAGCCAGTCAGTACATCTGGTACTATAACAACTCCCAGGTCTTCAGTGGACCACAATACACCATCCTCAAGATTCTCCGCATGCACACCGGCGACTATGCCTGCATGGCACACAACACCTACCTAAATACCCGTTCCAGAAAAACCATCAGCCTGACTGTCTACTGTGAGTGTGATCTCTGACCTCTGACCCTGGACCATGCTGTCAGTCCTCTTACTCCTCTGTCGACCTCTCCACTCAGTCCTAACCTGTGTTCTTCTTGATACTGCAAATGGCATGGAGTGTAAAAGACTGAGGTGTGAATAAAATCATTCAGAGGTGATATTTAATGCATAGTTCAAGACTAAGAGAACACAAATCCATGATCTCAATCACCTTTGATTTTGATCATTAGTGACACTGAAATAGCAGTGCTGTGAAAAAGTATTCTTGATTTTTCTTTTTTCTTTTTTTGCATTTTGTCACACTTGAATGACATGAAACAAATTTTAATATTACACAAACACAATCTGAGTAAGTACAAAATGCAGTTTTTAAATGATGATTTAATTTATTAAGGGAAAAAAGATGTTCAAACCTGCCTGGCCCTATGTGGAATTTCACTTGACACACTCAGGCCTGATCACTGCCAGACCTGTTGAATCAAGAAATCACTTAAATAGAAGCTGTCTGACAAAGTGAAGCACACAAAAGATCTCATAAAGCAACACATCATGCCGTAATCTAAATAAATTCAAGAACAGATGAGAAACAAAGTACTTGACATGTATCAGTTTGTAAAGGTTACAAAGCCTTTGGGACTCCATCAAACCACAGTGAGAGTTATTATCAAATGGAGAAAACTTATAACAGTGGTGAACCTTCCCAGGAGTGGCCAACCTACAAAAATTATTCCAAGAGCACAATAACAACTTATCCAGTAGTTCATAAAAAAAACAATAGGAAAAAGACTGGGCAAAAATGGCATCAAAGTCCCAACTTAAATCTGATTGAGATACTGTGGCATGACCTTAAACAGGCTTCTTTGTGTAATATTAAGATTTGTTTGATGATCTGAATCATTTAAGTGTGACAATGCAAAAAAAAAAATCAGGAAGGGGGCAAATAATTTTTCACAGCTCTGTACAACCTAAATACAGCTCCTTGATCTTTTCACTTTCAAGTAAACATGTCCCGTTTTAGGTGTTATGCAGAAACTTCCTTCATTTCCTCTCTTTTCCTCTTTTTCCAGTACATCACCTCTATTATTCCAAGCTCTTTATACTCACCAGGACTTAAAAACAAATCCAAAAGCTTTGAAATGGACATACACTTACACACTAACACACACAAACACAAGCCCACACAGCAGATTGTGGAAATGCTGCAGACCAACTCTCCTGTTCGGGCCATCTGGGAAGTTGATGGGACTCTCTGGCAGGTACCTCGCTGTGATGTCACAGCCATGGCAAGCGTTGGTTGGCTAGAAGGCTGGTGCTTGTCATTCACTCTCCTGTTTGGTTTTGATGATTTCTGCTAGTTATGCAGATAATGTGTCTTATATAAAACATGAAAATCGCCCCTGACAGATATAGAGCACTCCCATTTTATACATCTCTTTCACATTAGAGAAAACAGGCTTTATAGTACTTACTGGACATTCTGTTACCCAGCTCATACTGTACCCCCACAGGTACCTTTTCTGGCTCTGATGACCTCATAATTTTCACATATCTGCCTTGTTAAGCTGTATCTTATCCCCACAGACCCACCTAATGGCTTCCCGTCCTGTTCAGTGGAGGCGGCTCTGAATTACACCTCTCTGAGACTGCTCTGCTCCTGGCCTGGTGGATTCCCCACCCCTTCCCTTCAGTGGACTGGAGACCTGAAACTTGCAGAACACAACCAGACTGACACAGGGCAGCAAACAAATCTATTGACCAACACTGCCATCGTGCTGCCGTCTGAAGGCCTGCCTTCCAACAGTGTGTTTACATGCATGGGCTCCCACCTGGCGCTCGAACAGTCGACAGCATGCAGCACAAGTGCATGTGAGAAACAAAACGAAAAACAGAAAGTTTTGTACACTCACTGTTCCACAAACTTCTCACAATCTCACTTCGACCTCTTATTCTCCATCAGATGTCCCCCCCACAGAGCCAGTGTGTATTGTCTATGTGACTGACAAACAGCAGAATCTGGTGCTGTCCTGCTCCTGGGATGGAGGGGTTCCAAAAGCCCTGGTGTGGTGGGAGGGTCCGGGTGGTCAGGGAAAAAGTGGAGAAGAAAACTCCAACATCCTGCGTCTTCCGTACGGCACCGCCCGCAGTGGAAAGCCATACACCTGCCATGCTAAACATCCACTTCTGGTCGAAACCAACACCTGCAGACTCACACTGGGTTAGTGCACACTGTCAAAAATACTTTACAACAAACAGCAGGTATGATTTGCTACTTCATTCATCTATTCTCTTGTTACCATACTTACAGAGGCTCCTGTGCTGCTGACACAGCGCAGCGTCGTGTCCGTATATGAGGGGAGTGATGTCCAGCTCACCTGTAACCTGAGAGTGAACTACCTTCCAGTCAATGAAATCACCTGGTTTAACAATCAGGGTGATGGCATTCAAGACACCCCTAAATACATGCTGCTGCGAAGATCTGGATGGGCCAATCTGACTGTGAGAGACACGGATGAGACTAAAGACAGCGGCGAGTACAGGTGCTCCACTTCCAACGCAGTGGGAGGAACTGAAATCAACATCACTTTAGTCATCAAGAGTAAGAAATAACAGTTTTAACTGAGTACACTATGACAGAGCCTGAGCTTTGTCTGAGCTTTTCAAATGAATACTTACGTAGAAGACTTATACCACTCTTATGCCTGTACTGTAAATACAAAGCTGAAGCCAACACACGGGTAGCTTGGTTTTACATAAAGACTAGAAACCAGGACTACAGGTAGACTGTCACATAAAACCTAAATGTAAAAATGTCAAGTTGTGTTTTTACAGGGATATACCAGACTATCCCAAAAAAGGTTATTCAGTGGCAACTGGACTTGTTTAGTTCCTTGAAGACATTTCGCCTCCCATCCAGAAGGCATTCTCAATTCTGACTGACTGGTTGGAGTAGCAGGTTGCCTGGGTAGAGTTGAAAGAGCTGCATTGTAAGTGGGTGATAGATTATGATTAAGGCCACCTCCTCTGTTTAACGAAGGTCGTTCAATCTTGCAGTAACCTGCTCACTCCTTGTTTGAAGCAGTCGGACTCACGATCTAGGATCTTGACGTTCTGGTCTTCAAAGGAGTGGCCCCTGTCTTTTAGATGTAGGTGAACAGCAGTTGGTGAACATCAGTTCTTTCAACTCTACCCAGGTGGTTTCACAGTCATTCACACCCGGGCTCAGGTGGTCACACAGTGACATACATGAAAGCCACGGAGAACAACAACCCACAGGTGACCATCAAGTGCTAATGACTTGAGGACTCCACAGAGTTTATAAACCTGCTGCTCCAACCAGTCTTTTTTGGGATAACCATGACCTGGATGGCTGAGAATCTTCACAGACATATACCGGACTATGTCTTGACTCGGTGCACTGACTTCCTGAAGTCTTGACAGTTAACCAGCAGGGTGACTGAACCCAACCAAGAACCAGCATAGACACAACTGTTCTTTTTACTCTTTGGTACAGTTGGCTTCAGACAGGAATGATTTGGTGGTATTTGGTTAATGGTGGCACTAGACTAAATATGAGGGGATCACCAAAGTAACCAAAACTGTTACTAGGTTGCTAGGGAATGTACTTGCTAGGGAACATGAACTTGACCCATTAGTTTAGTAGAGATTCCTGTCCACAACCAGCTTACAGACAGAAGTCATACAGAAGTGCATATTTATTTTTTTGTTTGTTTGTGTTTTATGTCTTTTATCAGAGCACCCAATGCCACCCAATGCAACTCTGATCAAAGTGAGGTACAACAGCCAACAGCGTAATGAGGTGGAGCTGGAGTGGCAGGTTCAAAATGAGACAGACGGAGGTTGGACAGGTTTCATCCTTGAGCACAAATGGGTGTCAGAGCGGCCAAGAAGGAGGGGCAGAAGCAATGATTCAAAAAAGATAAGTGCTCCATCAGACTGGTACTCTACCGTCATCCAAGATCCAGACACCAGAAGTTACAGAGCAGGAAAACTGACACCGACCTCGACCTACCAGTTCCGAGTCACACCTGTCAATCACCGCACCGTTGGACACCCTTCCGCAGCAAAGACTCCAGGTACTGTAAGTGAGGAGAGTGAGAAAAGCGCGGTCAGATACGGGTTATTGGCAGAGAGCTGAGCAAAGACAGGGGCTTGAGTTAGGGATGGTTTAACAAACAGATCAAACAGGATCAACAAGTAATGATATGACATTTTAACAGGTGTCAGGCGAGTCAGGTGACTGTTCAAGCGTTGCTAATACCAATGTTTTGCTGTGATTGCTGTTACAATGACAGTCTAACATTTTTGTTTTTCTTTTTTTGTTATCCACTTAGGTGAAAGACTCACACTCAAACAAAACCCCATACAAACAATCGCACATACCTCACCACTTCACACCTTTCTCTGCCTCTTTCCCTGCTCCTGACCTTTCCTCAAACTCAACCTTTGTGCTGCTTCTTTTAAATTCTTTATGTCAACTGCAATAAGCCAGGTGATTGTTAAGGTTATAGAAAGGCTTGTAGGTCAGGTGCCAGGGTAGCATAAGCCAGTGGTTTTCAACCCCTGTAGTGTCAAAGCGTGGATTAAATTGATCAAAGTTTATACAGTCTTGTTTTAACACTGATTGATGTTGAAACAAAGTTATTAGGAAACATGAATGTGATGCTTGTTGTGCAGCAAGGATGCAGACATGGGTTGAGAACCACTCCAGGGAGATGAAACATGATGAAAAAGACTGTTTTGTCAGAGACATACTATTTTGCAATGTTTAACTGTGATGTGTTGCAGCGGAACCACGCAACAACATGTACCCTGCTGTGATCGGAGCAGCCATAGGTGGGATGCTATTTGCCACCATCATCACAGTGCTGCTGCTCATGTACATAGTCCGTAATCGCAACAACAATCCTCGTGAGTCCCACACACAACCACCAAAATCCTAATGTAATAACATAATTGTCCCATTATGTACCAATAATGTTCTGTTTCTTCCCACAGGACTACATGACATGCTGTTTGGCTTGTGAGTATCTGTATTTCTGTCTAAGTAGAACACCATCAATGAAAGATGTGCACATTTTCAGTGATGTTGACAGCTGATTATATGTCTCTGACATCCCATTAAAAGTGTTTTGTCCTTTTTGTTTTCAGGCAGCACAGCCAGTCGAGGGAAAACATCAACATCCCAGAGGATGAAGTGGTAGGCAGTTCAGAGGGAGGTACAGAGGAAATGGGTGGATCATCCAGTTCAGGCAAGACGCAACCACATCAAACACATATTCAAAGTGGGAATATTACTAACTCTGAATATGGCTTCAGTTTGTCAAACTTAAAGTCTGAAACTGAAAGTAAATTGCATGTTACTTTGAGGGGGAAAAAGTTTAGTTTAGTGTCTCGTGTCTTTGCATTAATTCATCAGCAAAGTTTTCTTTTTCTGTGTAGATGAAGAACTTTTTTCCATGCAGCCAATCAAATATTTGCATAAAGCAGTAACATCACTGCTCTATCATAAGCAGAGGGTCACACTAATAGTCAGGTCATACAAGAGAAGTCATCTGTACGGCATGTTTTCAAACTTTGTTGAAATTCAAAAGCATATTAGCCCCTTAACAGCGTGACAGACACAGAATAATCAAATTCACCTTATGTAATTTACAAAAAAGAAGCTCATCCAGCACCGCAGCAATGAGCAGCAGAGCAAACATTCACCAAAGTGCACTTATGTTAATTTGCAGACTAACAGTTTCTAAAAACATATCAATCTACAGCCTGTAGCCCATAGTTGGGTTGCTGTTTAACACAGACACCAACATACTGCTGCAGCCAAAATCTTTTTTCAAATAGAAATATTTTCATATGATACTGACATATTTGACATCAAAAGGGATGACTAAATGTGGTGTAAGTTTGATTTTAAGTTAAATCTTTTGTTACTTAATTTGAAAACAAATGTTATTTCAGTGGAAAATGTTTACCTGGCTTTTTTCTTTTTTTTGAAAGGTGTGATGTGTTAATCTCTAATTTTGAGAAGTACAAATAGCTGAGTGATTTAGTCATTAAATTTAAACGCCCTGCACATCAGCCCTGGTGTTTACAGCTGTGGTTGATTAAACCTCTGATCAGTTTACTAGTTACTTAACTAAGTTAACTAGAGCTGTACACACATTTTACCGAGCAGTAATACAGATAAATGTGACCAGAGAAGGTCTGATCAGGCAAAATAAGTTACACCCGCAGGAGTGCACATTTATTAAAGGAATCTTATGTTAAAAGCTATTTGTGCTCATTTGAATAATTGTTAAAGTATTTTAAGTCCTTCACGGATGTCATCATGTCAGCTCATTGTACAGTCTGTTGCAACCATCTGCAGAACTAAAATCTTGTCGTTTGTCTACTTAATGCTGAATCTTGGCGCTGTTTTTTTTCCAGGTCCAACCATGGCTTTACCCCGGGCAGCTTCACCCCTCACCACATCACCCCAGGGTGCCACCCCCACCCCCAGTGTCAGCCCGACCCCTCCCCCTGGAGATGATAACGAGCCCGTGAACGTCACCATCACTGTCAAGGCTACAGGCTCATAGTGATGTATCAGTTAGTATCAATTAGTTTAACCTGGAATGAAGATTTTTTTGTAAAGTTTTTCAGTTTTCATTACAGCGTGTTTCCTATGATTCAGATGTCAACTAAATTACAATAAACTACAAGCTCTCCTGATAGATCACTCACTACAAAGCTTTTTCATATCGTACCTTTGAAGCATAGACATAAAGGCTCATTGTTTTCTACCAAAGAATCTTATGTGTATATATCTATCTATCTATATACACTACCAGTCAAAAGTTTGGACACACACAGGAATTACCATGTTTTCATGAAAAGATACATGTCTTCAGTTGTGTTACCATCATTGCACATGGTTTTCTAATGATC
>JAUMHL010000006.1:10144860-10163012 GCA_032362345.1 Sandelia bainsii | reverse complement strand
ATAAATTTGTTGGAAACCTTCCTGTCACCAAATTCCATGTTTTCAATGTGGAGCTGTCTAAGACCAGGGGAAACCTTTGAAGACACCAAATCTTCTCTAACCATAGATATCAATGGAGCTGGTATTGCTTTTGTCAATTTCTATCTCCTGGAGTTAATTCGCGCCCAGTCTCAGATTTCTAGTAACTACACAAGAATAAAAGACCTACAAAACTCATATTTGACTGACTCATTTATAATTTTATATTGAGGTATTTATAAAGTCTGTCCTAAATATTTAACCTACTGTTCGTCATCAAATAATCAAAAATATCAGTAACACACGATCCAACTGAGACTAAGTGTGACATATCTGCTGGCAGCTACACAGACCTTATTATTAAATGCTACTATAAAGCTAGATGGAAGAAATACTGTCGATTAAACATAAGGCCTTACAAGTAGCGTGGTTTTCCCAGATGGTGGCGCCAGAGAAAAAGATCTGGGCTCAAGTCTGTGACTTTTGAGGCATGAGCCTTATCAGTAATTTCATAATAACCAGGTTAGAGAAGATTATATGTAGATTTGATATTTTGGAAAAAACACAGGTAAATGCAAGTGTTCAAATGGCCAGGATGCTGATTCACCAGTAACTGGAACTTCCACATACAGGTGTATTCATACTACAATCACTGATACACATTCACGGCATTCAGGTGATCTCCATTTAACTAACTGTGTGACTTCTTAAATTAATTGGCTGCACCAGTGACTGTTTAGGTGAGTTACTTTAAAGTGCAATCACTTCAGTTTTATATTTTGAATTAATTTATATTACTGTTTTCACTTTGTCATGAAAGATAACATACATTTTTGTCAAAAAATAAGCCAAATTAAATCATCTTCATGGGAAGTGAAAACTTCCAAAGGGGTGATAACTTTTTTATAGGCACTGCAAAATAAAATAAAGTGAAATACAAATATTTCTCTGCACAACACAACATTCAACTGACAATCAAACCTTATTAGAATGAGAAGAGCATTAATTGTCACTGACTGATCCTGAAGTCCTGTTCTACTTTATGGGAAACATGTAATTTACAAGGTTTGTAAATAGAAACATAACATCTCTGTATCAGTACAATGACACATCCAAATGATCTGGGCTTGATTAGTTGTGACTGAGGCATATAGGCCACTTCAAAAACGGTTTAAAATCAAGTGAAATAACTGTAATAGCAGCATTTGCATTGCACTAATTAATTAAAGACAAATTAAGGAAGAGGGAGTGAGTCAAATAAGAGTATAGGGAAAGCGACAGTTAAATCAGTCTGGTGTGACTCAATGTTCAATCAATAATTGAATCAACATGTCAGTAAGTGTCTTGGACTTTTGGGAAATGATGAAGCAAATGTTTGTACTTTGTCTTGGTTTCACAATTATGTTGTTTTTTTATGCAACATGTTACTGTGTGAGTACACATGCTGGGAAGTCCTGGATCGAAAAAGAAGCTGTACCCTACTTTTTATTTATATCAAATGTTTTGCCTACTGAAGTCGAATTGAACAGGTTCTGAATTTTCTTAAATGTTTCAGAAAAAGAAAATCAAGGATTGCTTGTATGGGAACCCTTTTCCCTTTTATTAGTTTTAATATTTTAGAAGTACTGCCATGTTCTTAAGACTCTTATTTTGATTGAAATTTTGATTTCTATATTAGTTCATTGAAACTGAATAATTTCAATCTCCCTGCTATAAGGGAGCAGCTAATGTCATAACAGCATTTTGTTGAAACCATTGATTCAATGTTTTCTGTGACATACATTATTGATCTTCTTTTATTTGTTATAGGTTAATAAGTGGCAGGGTGCTTTTTGTTTGTACAGCCCCACTCTGTGAACATCCCTTTTCATTTTGAAATAAATGTTCAGCTCCTGCAAAGTCCTCTCATTTTTACATTGTTGTACAGTTTAGGGCTCAACATGGGATTTTCTGGTTGGAGCTGGTTTGCTGCTTTTTTATGCCTCCTCTGCATGGGTAAGCTCATTATTATTAATTATTATTAAATTACATACAGTCTATTTAATGTCAAACAAGCCTTCATGTTAATATAACCTACTAACTGAGGTCATGGAAGCACAATAAATGTGTTGTTTCTTTTCGTTTAACATTTCAATTTCTCAAACAATAAGGTTAGTTTCTTATAAGCTCTTGCACATGGAAAAAGCAGTTTGGATGTGAATGGTTATTAACTATAATTTAAGTCAATTTGACATAAAAATTTCTGTGTAAAAATATCAATATTTTTGACAAATTTGTTGTCTAGTGCTACTCAGCTCATGAAAACACTGTAATGTCTGCAGGGAGATTTCTAAAACCTGCACACAACAGTATGAAACATTTGCTATAATTTCCCCAAAACTGTCTTTTATTACCAGCAGGTGAGGTTCAGTGTGAGTGCAAAGAGGACAAAATGCAAATAGCAGGAGGTCATTACACACTGACCAAGAGGCTGGAGAGTGGCAGCATGCTGGTCTACCACTGTCCTGAGGGCTACTACCCATACCCTGTTCTGTCCCGTGTGTGCCAGCCAAATGGCACCTGGAAACCAGCACCCAAAAGATTTCAGCCTGAGAAATGCAGGAGTGAGTGACATGACGATTATGTTTCTCAATGTGCCTGGGACTACCTGCACTAAATGATAACTCAGCTCCTTTTGTTTTGTTTTCCAGTTGTTGAATGCCCAGACCCCAATGTGCTGGAGTACGGAGACGTCTCCCCTCCTCAGGAGAAGTACTTGGTGCCCAATGAGACCACGTATGAGTGCTACTCTGGATACACGATGCGCGGCTCATCCAAACGTGTTTGCTTACCAAACGGCAAGTGGAGTGGATCCACTCCAATCTGTAGCAGAGACTGTAAGTCCTGAACAGCAGCCTTATTTCTCCCTCCTCCTCCTTTCTCCTATAGGTTTAAGACGCATTCTCATTCATGACCGTTTTAACACTTTGTTTTTTTTGTTACCACAGCAGGATCTGCTTGTGCTGATCCTGGTATCCCAGCTGGTGCCTCAAGAACAGGGAACATCTTTGAAACTGACGACACAGTGAAATACACCTGCAATGGCAACCTGTTCTTGGTGGGGTCGAGTAAAAGAGTGTGTCGGGAGAACGGCCACTGGACCGGCATTGAGCCAGCATGCTTCTGTAAGAGTGATATCTAAAGATAATCATCACACTGTGACTAACTTCTTTCAAAATTGTATAATTGTACATTTCTGCTGAGATCCTAATGGAACCTTGCTCAATATATTCACCTCCAAAAGCTCGACATGCTACAAAACCCACTCTCCTGTTACAAAAGTTACAAGTTATATGCAACAATTTTCCAAAATGTCTTTAAATGATAGGTGCTAATTTCACACTTATTTACAAAGGCAGTAATTAAATGTGTGATCGCTGGATGAGTTTTTTGGAAATAGTCTGCATGTCATAATTCTCACCATGCCGTAATTGGAAAACTCCATGTTTTCTTCTTGCAGACAAACACACTTATGACACACCCCGGGAGGTTGCTGAGGCATTTGGAAGTGCAATCACAGAGACACTCACCACTTTAGACTCCACCAGTAAGTTGCAGGTTGATTATTATTAACAAAAATACTTTGATAACTGTGTTATTACAGTATGCTGTCAGGTACACAGCATGTTAAAAAAAATCTAAACAACAGAGTCATAATTGTAGAATTTATCCTACATTGTAGTTAACTACGTTTCATTTATTCTCTTATACTAATTTCAAGAAAACATCCCACATAAATATCATATACATAAATAAATGGCTCAATAACAGTGTTTGTTGTGTTCAGATGACACACAGGCAGGGAGAAAAATCAGGATTTCCAAAAGTGGGATACTCAACATCTATATCGCTGTGGACATTTCTGAGAGCATAGAAGAGAAACACTTAAAAAATGCAACAGAGGCTGTCACAAAACTAATAAGAAAGGTAAGAAACAATAAACTTTGTCATTGCTTGAAAGTGTAATAACAGCAGAGACAGGTAGGTTTTATCCAATATAACAAGATAGATTCATTTTTTATAGTGCTTTTTAAAGTGATTATGGCTGAACTGCCTAATTCTTACAATGTGCTGAATTTGCCAACAGTCAGCAACATTGTGCTTGAGACTGGAGATGTTATATTGGAGTTGTTTTGCTAATTGTGGCATCAGTTTAACAGATGCACAGGGGTTGAAAGTACAGACTGTTGATGGATGCTGGCAATAAATTTGCTGACTTGTTAAAATATGTTAGAAATATAGTCGTTCATGGGACTGTGCTGGACATTTAATCAATCAATTCTGTTGTTAGTAATAAAAGTACATATCAGGATTTGTTCTGAGCATGGCAGAGGACACTAATAGTTTAAGGGTCAGAAATTCCACGTACTGTAAATATCGAGGAACTAATTAAAATATCTGATCAAATCAACAGCAGATCAATTAACAAAACACCTTGAAAATTAAAATTAAATAATTAATAAATGAGTACATAATACTTCAAAAACTGCGTTTTGTGAATTAGAAAACTGCCTTTTATTTTAAAAGAATACTATTATATTTTTAAATAGCAGTAATTATTGTAAACTGCTGGAATGGAATCAGATCGTATTTAAATGATTTGCAATTCACTTTGTTGTTATGAAGAACGACAGGATGAAATAAAATTAATTGGATAATTATGTTGGATGGTTATGTATGTTTTTTTACTTCGTTAAAAGCAGAGACTTAATGAGACATTGGGTTTTTGATTGTAACTTTCACAATAATGATCCTACAGAGAGTGATGTATTTTACTGTATATGTGCTAGATCATGCTGTCGTACACTATAATCTAGCATAGTTTTAGTGTGAGCTGACATATGAAGCATTTTACGTAGCCTGGTACACTTCTAGATGCACATTTAGCGCTCTGTACACAAAACATGTACAAACATAATTTTATCCCATTTAGCTGCCGGGGCAACAGCCCATTAGAAGTGAATTTCATTATAAATTACACATCATATTCCGAGTGATGTTTCTTGGCACGAGTGCCCTGGCTTGTTGTCAATGCACACTATGGGATACTCTTTCTGCTGATAAATGAATCAATTACTCAACAAAATAACAACCATAAGCAGTTTGAAACATCAGGGGATGTTGCATTAAGAAAATATTTCACAGCACTTACATGAGTTTACATGTGTTTGTCTAAAGTTCATGCAGTACTGAAGCTCATAATTGTACTCAGCTCATTTGCTTTATGCCTCCACAGATTTCATCTTTTACTGTGAGTCCAAACTATGAAATCATCTTTTTCTCCTCTGAAATATTTGAAGTTGTCAACATTGTTGACTTTTTGGATGACAAATCTCAAAGAACAAAAGAAACCTTCATAGAAAAAGTGGAAACTTTTAAAGTAGGCGGTGAGTCATGTTGGTCAGAGATGCTGCAGGAAACACAGCTTTAATACACAGCTTGGGTCAAATCTTATGTTTTAATGTATGTCTGTGTTTCGACCTAAAGACAGAAACACTGCTGGAACAGATCTGAACCTTGTGTTTAAGACCTTCCTGGAGCGAATGGCTCTTATAAAGCAGCGAGTTGGGGAAGAAGGTTTCAAGGAACATCGGCATGTCCTCATCATCTTCACAGATGGTGATTTCAGTCTCTGAGTTGATTTAATTTACTTACTTTATCCATTTCTGTTCATATTCAACTAATTTCAATACAGCTATTTTGAGCTTAACATTTTTCAGTTTTAACACACTAATTTCTTTCATGGCAGGTGCTTATAATATGGGCGGCTCACCTTTACCCACTGTAGCTAAAATAAATAACATGGTGTACATGAACCACACAGTTGAAGAAGAGGCTCAGTCAAGAGGAGACTATCTCGGTGAGGTTTATTTTTAATTTGCTGATTCACGTTGTTTAGTTTCTTCATTACAGTCCCACTATGTCATCAGTAACATTTACTTTTTGTTTGCAAATAGTTCGAGCAACAAAATGTGTTTTAAAGCAGAGACCCTAACTAATAAATTAATTTCTTTCTGTTACAGACATTTATATCTTTGCCATTGGAGCTGAGATCTTTGATGACGACCTGCAGCCCCTCACAACTACTAAAGATGGTGAAAAGCATTATTTCAGAATGAAGGACATTGAAAATTTGAAAGAGACCTTTGATGAAATAATTGGTAGGTCATCTCTGAAAGTGAGGTCAGAAGGCATATTTGTGTAATTTCTATTTGAGGTTTAGCTACAGTATGTGTGTGTTTGTAAGTTAGTATTTAGATTCATCTCTGCCCTCATATTTGACACAGAGGAGATACATGATCACATGCACGGGGGCAAAACATTGTTCTCTTGTTTCCTAAAGTGCTTAACAGTAGACAGAAGCATCACTCTTCATCTTATGTTGTCTCTATATAATACACAGTCTGGCACCACTGGTGTGGAGGCACAGATATGATATCCCAATGAAACACATATAACATACAGGCATCATATATATCATACATGTATCTTTTTTTAAGGTTACCAACCATTAATCTACAAACCTACACAGTACCAGACCACAATCACACAATAACAAACTGTGTATGTCTTTGGTACAAACTGAATAGTTATTGCCTTATGAAGTCTAATGACTTTGGTGACTTTTCCTTCTGTGTTTCCACTAGATTGACATTTTTGGGGTCGAAATGGTTGAAAATGAGTTTTGGGTGGATCACAATGAAATCTATTTTCATTCAATTTCATTCAATTTGGTTCATAGTCATTGGTTCATTCATGTCTACCTCCTGATGAACTGCAGCAGCTTTAGGTTTTTTCCAGTGTCATAATCAGGTCAAAACTTCTATTTGTCTACTAATATGGTGACCAAAGTACTAAAAGCAGCTCTACTTTACTTTAGTGCTAATGAACTAATTTCATTACTCTTACAAGCTAAACCAAGATGTGTCTCCTATAACTGGTATCAAAGTGGTCTGCATGTAAGCATGTTATCTGGATAATGACATCTGACCCATGGATCTGTTCTCATTATCTTGACTGTGTCTGCATTTTACCTAAATCTGCAAACCTGTTATGCTGGGCTGGTGGTCCTGTCAATGCCATTGCATGATACCATGTTAGCATTGGCATTTAACTTAAAGCAACGCTGTAGTGAAGCATAGTGTCGAATAGCTGGACAGAACTGAACCGTTCTAACTTGATGATGTCATAACAAAAGAACATTTCCTGCTTTGGAGAAGATTTGTAAACAAGAAACTGGTTGAAAACATATGTGAAAATCTTGCAGTGTTTGATGACATCTAGCTCAGTATGCATTATATGATGCATTTAAGACACTAACTCCCTGAATTTGTTTTCGTACAGATGAAGAGGAAGTTACGGGTTTATGTGGTCTTCACAGGGAGTATTTCTCACAAACCAAAAAGAAAAAAGAAAGCAAGAGGGAAATGTATCCGTGGTATGCAGAGATTACTGTCCAGGTGAATGTTTCAGCTTTTTATTTAACGTCATAATTCCTCTGTAGAAAATGTTTGCTCCACATTATGTTTCAGACACGATAATATAGCCAAAAAATCTGCTTTCTTGACAAACATTATTAACATTTAAACTGATACTTCAGAAACATGTGATATTGTGCCAGTAGTGTCGGCTGACATGCCATGTTGACCCTGTTGTTTTTTACTGTGGTGCCAACAAATATGTAACTATAATATACTTTATATTCATATATTTATTTATCATTTAGAATGTGAATGGAGGGGGAAGTAGCAAATGCTTTGGCTCTCTGGTGTCCCCTGACTTTATCTTGACGGCTGCTCACTGCTTCAAATTTGGAAATGTGCCCGAGCATGTCTCAGTAGATATTGACATGGGTAATGATACACATTTATTTGATGTCTGTCTGTTTAATGTATGTTTACTCATGTTTCTTCATGTTAAGTATCTGAACATGACATACTTATTTCATATTTTCACTGTTAATATAGTGTTAAAAGATAAAACAATGTTTATAATGTGCTTTGGTAATAGATGTTTATTTCAAGGTTTTAAGTCAGTTTATTAAATTAAATTGACTTCATTTTTATACCATGCACTTCTCCTGATTACAATAACAATTATGCTAACACTTGACTGTGTCTCTTTTAAAGGGAGAAAAGTTAAAAATTTCATTTTACACCCAAACTACAATGTAAGTGCTAAAGTGAACCAGGGAGTGAAGGAGTTCTATGACTATGACGTTGCTCTCATTCAACTGGAGAAACATGTTGATATTTCCTCCAGGGTTAGGTAAGAACTCATGTCCTACTTTTAATGCTACATATTCAGTCCTGCCTGGCCGGTTTACTGATAAAAAGCTCTTATAAAGACACTTTTCCACACAAACAAAACCCAGGTGTGTAATACTGCATTTTAAATAAATGTCCTGCGTTATAAACTGATTGTTTGGAACATCATTCTCTTCATTTTGCTATCTCGTTCAGACCTATTTGCATACCTTGCACCCAGGAGACCAGCGATGCTCTGCAACTGGTTGGCGCATCCACCTGCAAGCAACAAGGTGCGGGAACATGATTTCTCATCTTGGGCTTCATTACTGCTAAAAAAATTGGGTGACCCCCAGAAATTTACCTGACCATTTGTGCTAAATGAGCTGCTAATGACTGCTACACTTATATCTTTTATTAACTGTGCCTGTCAAGCTTATATTCTCAAAAAGTCGCCATACAATATATTTATTAATTTTACAGAAACCATAGGTTTCTTGTAATCAGACTGAGGTAATCAATAGCAAAGCTTTTTTCTCAGTTTTCGCTGCTAAAGCAATTAATCTAATGTTACGTTAGTTAGAAATGCAGTTGTTTAATGTTTCCAGCTAATTTAGTTTTAGAACAAACATATTCGGCACTTGATGTGTACATACACACATATAAAACTAAACACGAATGCTGAAACTGTAGTACAAATGTGAGATTATTTTAGTATATCTATTTTATTTTTATGCTTCATACATTTTCTTTCTCTCTCTCTCTCTCTCTGATATATGAGAGACTTTTAGCAGTTATTGTGGATGAATTGATTTTAAATGTTTACTAATAACTTAACCATTATAACTTCTGGTGTCTAAAAGGATAACTTTTGATAATTCATTACTGCTATAATTAGTTATACAGCTATCATATATATGATTCTACACACAATATTTGTCATCTATTGTTCATACAGGTTATTGGTTTTGACAAATACAGTCATAAAACCTTCTTCTTCTTATAATTACATTTGATTGTGATTGTGTGTTGTGTTATAAACAATTTATTTTTAGTTATTAATTCTCAATATTGTTCTTACAAATAATAAGTACAGAAGAAATTAACAGACAAGTTATTAAATTGTATTGCCGTTGTTGTATTAATGCAGAGGAGCTTCTGTTAAAGAATCATCTTGAAAGACTCAATTTCCTGACCAGGACATCAGAAATAGTAGATGAAAAAGATGTCTACGCTAAGCTTGGTGATAATGTGAGTTTTGTGTGTGTGTGTGTGTGTGTGTGTATTGTGTGTGTGTATTGTGCATAAACGTGTGTATGTGACTGCTTTATTCACTTTTTAACACAAAACCTAAAAGTCACTTTGAGCTTTGGTTCTTCTTCCAACTCTGCAAAACAGAGGGATGAATGCATCCGACATGCACTAGAAGCAGATGACAACACTATTACAACAAAGGATCCAAAGGTTGCTGTGACTGAGAACTTCCTATGCACCGGTGGTCGGGTTCCTCAAAGAGATCACATAGCATGTACAGGTATATTCCCTCTGTTATATGTATATTTCAGTAAATGTTAAAATATACAGATGTGTTTTAGTTTCCATATGCTTTCTATTTTTCAAGCCATGGTTATTAAGTAAAACAGGAAAGGTCTTTATTGCATCATTGCAATAGTGGTGCAGGAGTGTAACTATATGTATGTGTGTATTTGTTGGGACAGGTGACTCAGGAGGTGCTGTGTTCAAAAACTATGAGCATCGCACCATTCAGGTAAGCAGCCCTTCTGTCCATATATATATATATATATACTGTATATACATATATATGTATATATATATATATAGATAGATAGATAGATATATTTTAAAAGCAAAATCCCATAGCCATAAAGTAAAACGATATAACTAGACCACATAAGTTCTTCTTGACTGTGTAAAGTAACCAACAATTACTTCTACAGATTGGAGTTGTGAGCTGGGGAAACAAGAAGAAATGCACAGCGGGTGGTCTCGTCGAGTCAGATGACAAGTCCAGAGATTTCCACATTAATCTTTTCAGAGTTGTTCCATTTATCAAATCTATCATTGGGAATGACGACCAGGATGAATATGCACCACTTAGGTTTTTGGAGAACTAAATGCAATGCAGCAATTATCTACTGTTTTGCCCTTTGCCACTTGTTTTGATTTGTGTATGTTGTATGGTTTTTATGTTATCTTGCTGATTGATGCACAGATCACTCATTCAACCAGTTTTTTGTTCAGTTCATAATTAGAAAAAATATATATATACACACAAACTGCAGTTAAAATTAAAATGCTTTTTTTAGCACTACTGACTCTCAAAATGCACAATTGCAGTCATGTAAATAGTTAACTGTGATATTCTGTACTTGATCTACTCTGCACATACCTCCACTCACCATACCGCCATAATTTATTCAGAAAATAACTTAATAAAGATGGATGTTTTGAAGAAAAGCTCATCAAGATGATTAACTCCCTGGATTAGGGTTAGAGGTATGATAGTATATACAGTGAGCTGCAGTAGTCATGTTGCATTAAGCAGAACTGTTTTATTGGCAGTTACATATTTATCACATAGTTAGCCAAAACAGATATTCATGTACACCTACTTTTACAAAAACACTTCTATGATATGTATTTTTAAAAGCTTGTGCCAGATATAAGTTTCATTTCAGATCAAACACAAGTGACAACTTCATGAACCAAACAAAAAACACCTACAATCTTTATAGGTGATTGCAGGGTGGTGCCCACTGTTAAAGCTGTTCCACTTCTGCTTTGCTTATATACAGGTGAAGATACTTAATAAAATGTTTAATAAAATTAATGTCTCATTAAACTGCTAAACTAACGCAGACCTCCTTATCTTGTAAGTTGCAAACTATCTCAATGCAGGAATGGAATAAGCATTTACTTGAAGTGTTGTTATGTGTTCACAATCACAGCATTACATAACTTTCTTCTCTGAGGCCTTTTCCAAACCTGCATAAAAAAGGAATGACTAACAGAATTACTACAGCACTTAAAAGGTTTCATTAAAACTCTTTTTATGAATGTTCAGCGCTCTGCTGATGGAGCCGTCCAGCTCCCTCAGGTCAGTGAAGTGAATAGAGACATTTTCCAGCTCTCTTTAGAGGTCTGCGCAATGCGGACCCACAGTCTGGCAACACTCCAACTCAAATCATTCAAATTGAATTTAGTGCAAAGTTAAGTTCTTTTTTTGGTATGTAATTAGGTTTTTCCTTTCTGTTTGTGGACTTGAGATGGAAATGAACTGCATTTCTCATTCATTGCCCTGTTTTACAGTCTACAAACAAATCAAGCCATTGCATTACAAATGATTTGCTGTGCTTAGGGACATTTTAAGGCTTCAAATCATGTTATTTTACAGCGGAAGTATGATTGGTTGACCATTATGCTGTTGGGATTTGCCTCAGTAAAACTGTACATTTAGCAAATCTTTTTACTAATCCACATTGGTTAAATGTCCAACATCAAAGAACAGTGGTGAATTTTCAACATTAATGTTAGGTTTCTCTGACATGGTGACACGCCCCCCTTGTTGGCTCAGTGATGTGCTGGCTTCCCAGGGGAACATTCATCTGGTTTGCCTTTAACTAATTGGGAGAGAGGGAGGAGTTCAGTGGGATGAGTAAGGGAGGCAGAGACAGAAGAAGACAGACTGTGTAAGAGGAGGGACCAGTGGGAGAGGCTTAATTGAATGAAACCCTCTCTTGGTCTAAGATGCCGTAAACAAGGAGGAAATTTAAAGCGAGGACCATTCCTTATTGAATCCCTGTGGAGGACTCAGTAACCTCTCTGTCTTTGGTTTTATTGTTCAGAGCATTACCTAGTAACATCAACTCTACCCTGCCTTCAATTTAAACAAAGCTGAATCCTCTGAGTGAAATCCATCTACACCTAAACTGATTAGCAGTATTTAGAGTGCCCTGCATGAAGACAGTATACTGAGGGCACGCTCGCCCCCCTCCTTTGCTCCCTATTCAACGCTAGCACACACAGCATATTCCTGACGGAGCATCCTGCTGTATAAACTCTGGCTGATCTGTCTCTCTGCAAGCCCTAAATCAACCTTATGGGCCATTTTAGAAATTACTGCCATCAAGAACTGCATACATACAGTTTTCCCCCCATTTGTGCTCAGCAAAGCAGGTCATGCTGACATGCATCCACAAGTTTCTGCTGATCCAAATGCCAGAATATGAAATTATATAAAAAGAGGAGATCTCTGCTACTAGAGTATAACATAAAAAATCCGAAAATCTGAATTGTTTGCCATTCATGTCAACAGAGTTATTTTCCTGTTTATTTTAATTTACTGGTCTTATAGTAAAGGTTCAAAGTTTTGGTAAATTTCCTTATTGTTTTTCTGTTTTTTTCTTGTTTATGAGAGTTAGATGACAGCAATGATGCCACAAGCAGTTTGCTTAGCTTGGAAGAGCCTGTTCTCTAGTTAATATGTTTAATCTCTTCATCTTTTTTCTTTTTGTTGTCTGAAATATAATGTATTATTTACTGAGCTTTACAGGTTCTGGTAGTTAGAGTGTCGGAGCTAGGTTAACTGCTTCCTGCAAGCAAACTTCTATTAATTGCACGATGATTTGTGACTGGACTATTAATATATATAATATATAGATAACATTATTCCTTTAATTTTTAAACTACACACATGGTTTTTGTCAATTTGTAGACTACAGTTGACATGTTGCCTCATTTATAAGCCAGCATGATAAGTTTTGCAATTTTACAACTCAAGTTCACCATGATTCTGATGCCTTATGCTGCATGAACACACAATTGTCTGCCAAAGATGCCACAATTTTGTTAATTTTGTAGGATAGATTTATGTATTTGTGTTTCCATCCGTCCACTTTTTGCTTTGGTTTTGAAGTGTTCAGGGTTCAGTTGGTAAAATTTTATGTCATGACATGTTAGGATGTTTGCTTGAAAGGCCAATAAAATCTGATCCAACCACCCACACAGTCCTGATGAAACAGATTATTTTGTTTTTGAGGGATTTGAATTTTTTTTTTTCATGTTTTTTTAAGAAGCCAGGTTTTTAAAATCAAGGAAAGAAAAATGTACATTTCCAGTTGTGTTGTCTGTCTGTCTTGCTTTGCATAGAAACGCAGTAAGTTAAACAAGCTCCAAGATAGACCTGAGATAAATATTGTAAAGCATCTCTGATCAAGTTAGAGGAGATCATTTTCATGTAACACTTTTGTAATGATAATATCCAAAGCTTAAGTAATATAGGAAGGAGTGAAATCTGCCTTTTGTCAGCGTTTACGATGAGAAGCACTTGCATGATTAGATGTCTTGCGATCGATGCAGTCTCTTCTCCAAATCAATCAAATCATCATCATCACTGCTCTTAACAGATTACAGCCCCCTCCCAAACACAGTCTTTTCTCCTCCTCTTCCCGCTTCCCCTTCTGTCTCACATGCTCCTTTTTTCAGCAGATAGAACAGAAGACTTGTCGCTTTAGCACTTCTTTAGCTCTCTTTGAATTTCTGCCTCTTTATAGTCTTAAAAAGGCTTTTCTTATGCCTGAAGCAAAAGTTCATCACTTGAGCTTCAGGCAGAGTTTATCTGGTTTCTCCTAAGCTTTACTGATGGGCAGACAATTAGACAAAGTAATGAAAAAATAAACTGAAATACAAGAGGTGAACAGACTACAGTTAACAAGGATGGATCTGCTAACAATCTTCTGTCACCTCCTGCTTTTGTGCTTTGATCCATCTGCAGCTAGGAGCCTCATTACAGGTAAGTCTGCACACAGATAAAATACATCACAGGACAAACACAAACTTTTGATTTACTTGTGCATTTATCTTTGGTTTCCTCATGGCCTGCCTTCCTGATGATGTGTTTGATGTTTGACTGTGAAGCGGATTTATTTGAAGCCAGAGGTAGGCAACAAGTATGTCTCTACAACTAACTCTATCTCTGTAGATGTGGGTATAAAATATAATTCCTTATATTCAGCTGTCACACACTATGTAGCTGATGCTTGTAATAGGTCAGAGAACATATGAAGAAAATTCAGAGTACATTTGCCACATGTAATGAGGTGTATATGTGTGTGGATGCAGGTCAACGTGTGTGCAAGGCAGGAAAAGGGAAGCCGTGTTACAAGCTGGCCTATTTCTCTGAGCTCCGGAGGAGGCTGAACTTCCCGGAGGCAGAGCTCGCCTGCAGGCGTGACGGAGGGCAGCTGCTGAGCGTGGAGTCGGAGTCTGAGCAGAAGCTCATAGAGCAGCTCATCACAGAGCTCCGCCCGACTGATGGAGACTTCTGGATCGGTCTCCGCCGTAACCATGGAGATGAGGACAGTGGCTCAGACTGCTCCCCACAGTACTACTGGGTGGACGGCAGCAAGTCTCCATTTAGGTGGGTGGGAGCTAGGGTCAAAGGGGCAAAAGTGCGGTAATATTCATTTGATATTAGTGTTAATACTAAACATTAGTTTCAGTACCAAAAGATATAACTTATAAACATTTTTCACAGTAGGTTTCCAAATATTTATATATTATATATTTATATCCGAAGTATTTCAAGAGGCGCTAAACCTTAAATAATTTATTTAAATATATTACCTAGTTTTGTTGGTATATGATATCCACACAGGTGATTTTTCCAACAATATTTATTTTGTGTGTAAAAACTATTTTGTTTTGTCAATTTATCAGTTTCTGTCCATTTGGATTTAAAAGATTTGTTGAGCCAAATCATCTGGCCCCTCCCTAAAACACATGGACCTGATTTCTGTGACTATTACAGGTACATATGTAGTGGAAGTCGGAAGTTAAAAGCACATTTTTGTTAGTAAGTTGATTTTTGATCATTAGTGACTCATGTCTCTAGATCACTGTGTTAAATAATAACAACAGCTTCATATCATCCTCCAATGTGTCTGTGTCTGGCTGATATTGTTGGTGATTTAACAAGGTGATGTAGATAAATTAGTCATTAGTCATTTTTGATTAAACAATATAATGGAGATTTCTGCACTACAACTTCTGGAGAGGTTGCTAGTCTATCACAGAGCTGAGCCACACAGACAACCATTCACACTCACATTCTCACTTATGGGCAATTTAGAATTGCCAGTTGCATGTCTTTGGATTGTGGGAGAAAACTGGAATACCCAAAGGAAAAAGGCCACTGCCAGCTGCGAGGTCTGGACACAGAACCTTCCCGCAGTGAGGCAGCAGTACTAGAATAACTTTGCCTAAATAAAACTCTCTGAAACTACCAAAATTTTTATACAAATTAGAAACTATATAATCAATTAATAACTAAAGGTGGTTACAAAATCTGAAAACCTTGTTTTCAGTACTCAAAAGTTTTTTTTACTTCCACACATAGGTATATTTTGCATAGTACCAAAAACAATAACAGTAATGTGGAAGTTGAATAACAGTAATGGTTAAAGTTAGATCCCAAGGCTTGAAAGAAGATTCCGGGGGGAGTGAAGTCTTTTTCATTGTAGATGTGTTTTCCCTTAACTTAATCTGAACCCACATCCTAACTGTAACCAGTTGCCTAACCTCATTCCAACCGCACAATAATAATTCCCATCTGCCTACCCCAAAGTCCAGCAGCTTTAAGTAAAAGTGATTCTGTTCATGTGCTTGTGTGTTTGTTTGTTGTAGGAACTGGCACTGGGATGAGCCATCATGCGGCTATGAGGTTTGTGTGGTTATGTATCACCAACCATCCGCTCCCCCTGGTTTGGGAGGTCTCTACATGTTCCAGTGGAATGATGACAATTGTGACACCAAGAACAACTTCATCTGCAAGTACACTGCAGGTACTACTACACACTAATTCAGTATGTGTTATTAAGAAATTACTTGAGAATTCGTGACTGTGGTTTTTATTATCCTCAGAGAAGCCACCAGACCTGTCTCCTTCTCCCAACTCCACTCAACCAGGTAAAATGTGCTCAGTATAAAATCACACACAAGTGTTTTGGGAGTGTGCTCAGTGTAGACAGCTGTGAGACAGTGTGACTGTCATGTGTATCTTTCTTTACAGATGTCTTCCCTTCATCTGTTCAGCCGTGGAGTCCAAATGTCCACAACCACGAAAGAAGTACAGACTGATCCAATATTTAACTACTTTAATGCTGTCATTTTCAAATCTAATCAATTCCATCTCTGTCTCTCTTTTAGATCTGAATTTGGTTTATATCATCATTCCCACCATTCCCCTGATACTTCTGTTATTGACTGTGACTGGAGTCTGCTGCTTTAAACTGTTGGTCAGACGGTGAGGACCCAAAATTAAGGCAAATACTAAATGTGTAATCATTGTTACAAAAATCCTTTTCCTACTTACAATTAAATCTTTAAATTGGCCCTGAAATGTATAGTTGTGTTAGTTACAAAAGAGATTTCCTGAAACAGCTTGGCACTGTAGATGCCAATGACTATTTAGAGCAAGTAAACAATTAAAATAGGATTTGCTTAAAAAGAAACTAGCGCCCATGATGAAGGAATATGTTACTGAGTGTAACATTGTGGATCATTGTGTTTTAATAGTTTTACATTAATAATAGAGGAATAAACTTTGTCAGACATTTGCTACTTTGCCAGACTTGTTAGTTTTTGTTAGATTATGAGCAATAATTTAGCATTCACCTAATTAAAACAGATAATCCTCCACACTTTATAAACCGTATGGTTCAGGTTTCATTCTATGTTATTGTTGTATTGTCTTGTTATTTATGCTTCTGTGTGTGAGACAGAAAGACGAAACAGCAGAAATCGGAAGTGTGCCAGACAGACCCAGGCCTTTGCCCAAACCTGACTCCGACCGACGTCTACAACGTCATTCGCTCCCAGAAGGATGATGACCTGGTTTCAGCTCGTCCACACACCAAAAACACCTCCTTCTTATGTTCCTCACCTGACACACCAACAGGGGACTATGACAACTTGGGGGCTCGGGACACAGAGAGTGGCTTTGTGACGCTTGCCAGCACAGAGAGCTGCTTCCTCAACTTTGACCTCAATGACCTCAGCCTTGGGCGTCGTGGTACCCGTGACTTCTATGACACCAGCTTGGGCCGCTCAGGAAAGAGAGACTTTAATGACAGCAGTCTGGGTCGCACTGGAAACAGAGAGTTCTACGACAGGAGTCTCGGTTGTCGTACAACAAAGAGTGAGCATTACAGCAGCAGCTTGTATGGGGACCATGGACTGTATGATGGCATCATAGAAAGGAGTGACCTTTTTGATGCCAAACTGAGGCCTGGAGGTCACACAGTGAAGGCTGACCTCTATCAGACATACATCTCCAATGGCAAGGAAGACACTTACCAAACCAGCATCAGAACCTATGGAAACCGAAAATCCTACCACGCAAATCTGGACTGCTACAGAAATGATCTGACTCTTGACAGTGGAAGGAGATACTTCAATGAACAAGAATGGATCAACAGGGAAAACTACTGAATTGTGGGTGATTGTGGGTGTGTGTGAGAGAGAGGAAGAAATTGTGCATGTACATGGCTACAAATGTTTTTATAATATCTTTTTGAAAATCAGGTGAGGACATGATCAAATTATAATTTTGTCACCGTTCAGCATGTGACAATTAGTTGCTGGTAATATGAACCATTACAAAAGCTGTAGTGCATGAAATTAAAGAGTCACATGACCCAAAACACAAAAATGTGATTAAAATGTGCACATATCATATCAACATACACCTCTGGAGACCACTGCATGAAAGCTGTGATTGCAAATCAGGCTTATTCCACCAAATATTGATTTCTGAACACTTCCTAAGTT
>JAUMHL010000006.1:10113628-10144760 GCA_032362345.1 Sandelia bainsii | reverse complement strand
CATATACCTTTAAATAGCAAAATCAGAGAAACTGATAATTTTGCAGTGGTCTCTTAATTTTTTCCAGAGCTGTATTTCTCTTCGTATAATTTACCACAAACAAATTGACACAAGAAACCTTTGAGCCTTCAGAGACAGTTGATAAAGAATTGATTGTAAAGAAGCCAAAGTACCAAAACTACTCACAATCAGTCAAATGACTTTTTGTCCATCTCACCAAAATTTATAGTCAATACAACAGAAACCCCCTCAGAGTGAGTATTAGCACTAGTGACAATAAAAGAGTGTGTAAAATCCTGTTTGCATGGTCTTGTCATGCTGCACTTGCTTGGTAGCAACTATTAAGATATTGGACCTTTATGTTTGCTGTGCGTGAAAATGCTATTTAAATCAAATCTAAGTTTAGATTATATAAACAGGCTATGTCAAACAGATGAAGACACAATAAACTACTAGATGAAGCAAACATGAGGAATACTGCTTATTTGTATGTACTGTAAGCCTGCTGACTTGGCCTTAAACTGCATTTCAGAATTTGAATTGATTTTCATTGAAACACTTGTTATGCCTTCATTTGAGTTAATCAAAGACAGTCGAACAGTGCTAGTGAGAGGAAAGGTGGCTCATAACATAAATGCAGTTTAAGGGCCTGCAGCCCGACCACAGAAACAGCATGACACTGAATAAAATGATAAGACATAGCATCATTATTATTATTTATTAAGAATGTCTAATGCTTTGATGTCTCCTATAAGTGGGAGTGGTTTGTATGTTTGTTTGTTACATAAAGACATCTTTAAATAAAAATGAGTCTGTCAGCATGTGGTCCAGTGACTTTATTGTCCCAATAAAAAAAGGTCTGCATTCACAGTCAATCACGTTTTTATCAACAATCCAACTTAAATTAATAATGCACCTCTGCTTTCATTCATCTCCCATCACTCCCGTCCAACAGCGCACACAATGAGATACTGTTCAAATGCAGACAAGCAAACACTACAAGATTTGTTGGATTGATTATTCAGAAACAATGTTCCCTTTAGACCCGGTTTTCAAGTAGAGTCTGGAAAAAAAACCACTTACATTTGTGTGTAATGTCCAGTCATTGTCTAAATACATGTACAATCTTGTAGTGTGAATCAGCTGTTAGGACATTCATTTACACAGACAAACACACACACAAAATGGAAAAAGTGTTCAGCTGTCACCTGCATACACACTGTTCTGTCTTCACTCACACAAGCTCAAAAGAAGAAGTCCTTAAAGGGTCTGATATCTTCAAATGGCTCATGAGACAAATACTTCAAGATATGTCCAACAATCCCGCCCACACAGACACACACATAAATACCAGTCATGTTGAGGGGAAGCGATTGATTTCTGTTGTTAGGATTTTGTACTTTGGCCCAGGCTGAGGTTCAAAGGTCAACCATGGGTCCGTTTACGAGACTGCTTTTGCCGCCGTGGTTTCAAGATGACGTAGCGCCTGTAGGTGGTGTGATGATCTGATATAAACGGGATGTAGAACGCTCTGAAGAGAGGAGATGACCTAGGAGAGAAAAGTTTTTTATTTAAAAAGTGTATGAATCTTTTTTTCTTTGTCTCTATTCTGGGTCTTTTAAGCTACAATATATTAAGCTTTTGTTATTATTTTTCTATTTCTATGTAAATCACATTACTGGAAAATACCTTGATGCTTGGAGGAAAGGCTTATATGCAATGATATTCCACTCTTCTTTATTAGCTGAATAACGTGGTTCAAGCGATGTCTCTTCATCTATGTCCAGGTCTACTAAGTAGTGACACTGCCTTAAATCCACCTGCGCAGAGCGGAAATGTCTCAATTAAAATGCAGCTACTATTAATTATATTGCGTTGACTATGTGTCAAAAAACAAGCACGTCTGAGTGACTCACATATCTGGTAGGCTCCTCCAGGTTCTGGTCGTTCATGTTAGCGGGGATGATCTGTGTGGCCAGAGGACCAGAGGCGTACAGCTGAGGCAGCTGCCCCTTAAACTCAGACTGAATGAAGTGCAGTTGCCAGCTGGAGATTAGAAACAGCAACTTCAGTCACTAAAGTATCAGTAACTATCAAGTCACATTCAAACTGACTTTAAGTTTGAATGTGACAAAAGTGGTCTTGGCTTGGAGATGTTTAAAATCATTTAAGACTTGTGTACTGTGGGAACGTGAGATACTAACTTGTGCGGTAGAAGGAAGCTGCTTGGGAAGCGGTACCACTCTTTACCCACACAGACACTCACAGGTCTCCCTTCAGGAACTGAGTGAAGAGTTGGATCCTTAGCGATGCGATGAAACTCTGGGTACAGGTCCAGAGGGGCGTGGTAGCCTATAGACACAGACAAAAATGTATTTCATACATCTTCTGATATCATTCTTGTTACATGACACTGGTGCTTCACAGAAGAATAGCCCCTGTGTGTACACGCACCTCTAAAAAGAGCGACAGAGCGAGACAGTGACAACACTGTGAAGACCATCACTGCACTTAGAGCCAACCAGTTGGAAGAGACCGTGTAGTGCTCCAGTCTGTATCGCTGGAACAGGAAGTGGTAACACTTCTGCAGGAAACAAAATGAAATCTTCATGAAAAACCTTCATGACTAAAAGTGGCCTAAAACAAAAGAAGTCAACTAACACAGACCTGTAAAGAAGAAAGGGCTACTGCCCCACTGAGGCAGATGAGAGGGTAGATGGGAAAGAGAAAACGCTCTTCTTTATGAGGTCTGGTGAAGAAAACCAACATCCACAGATACATGGGAGACAGAGTCAGCCAGTACGGACGACCCAGGTTCTGCACTGCAGAAAACACGTGTGCACAAGCACATAAAATCACATTAGGAGCTACTCTGATAATAATTTTAGCAAAGAAAAGCTTATTAAAGGTGTTACAATAGACACATTTCTCTTTTTGTGATTTCATTGCATCACATCAGCATTCGATCTGTTTCCTAGAATAACTTGTTGGACCTGTGCTGATAAATGTAAACAGGAGAGCACCAAGACAATAAAGCCAAAATACCTGAATTACCCCTGCACTTCACACACAAATTGTTTGCTGAGGCAGACACCACCTCCCTCCCCCCCAAAGACGACTGTAACAACATATTTAAAATATCAACATTTTAAGTGCTAATGTATGAAACACACACAGTCCTCACCATTAAACCTGTGCAACAGAGTTTCCATTAGAGTAGTGAGAGGCAGAGAAAACAGTGCCAGAACAAACACCAGGTTGAAGTTCAACATCCCATTTACAAAGTAGAAATGCCATGGCTCTGTACCTGAAGAGGCAACAACACAAAACATGCATCACCATTATTACAGATGATGTTACTATCACAATAAAAACAATATAGATACTGAAATAATTAAATTAAAGATTTGAAAAGAAAATCCACAGATGGGATTGTCAGGCAATTTGTCATGTAAGACAAAAGCCATAAGGCCCAACACATCTCTCTGTGAATTAATAATTATGTGAGTTATTTCTGCCAGCTTACTAGAGAAAAACGTAAACCTACTGGCACACTTTCAATTGGTTTGAAATGATAGAGTTGCCAATTGGTACTGGATGTTAGTGTTTGCCTGACCTCTAGAGTCTGGTAAAAATACTGCAGTTTGTCATTTTCATTTAAGATTCATTTGCTCCAATCTGTTGCTTAATTAATATATTTCCAATCTAACCATCACTAAAATAAACACACAACCCTTAACGGTCTTTAGAGAGAATAAAAACAGTTAAATAATGTTTAAATGTAGGTATGCAGCCTGTCAAAACTACTTGGGATTACTATTTCCGCTGCTCTAGGAAATGATTAGCTCTAGTTTTTGGTGTGATTTGACATTTTCCACTTATAAGAATTATACCTCATGTTCTGCACTGTGCACATAAAACAATGATCACTGCTTGTAAGCTAGTGGCTGTAATATAAGCTGGTGCTGTAGTACATAATGCAGCCTTAGTTTATGCAGCCTCTTTGTTTTGTCATTGTAGTGAACACACACTATTTTGTCACTACAGTGGCAAAATAGAAGTCAAATGCTTTATAAATAAATCAAGGAAGCATGCTCCCCCCAAGTTAAATGGGTAACATCAAGTCAGAATTCTGGTATTCTAACTGATCTTAATGCTAAATAAAAAATGATACATCAGTGATCCGTGCTATAATATAAAATGCTATAATACCATACAGGTCGGGTCCATGTGGTGTGAAGACGTTATAAAGTAGAATATTAAGTGGAGCAATGACTAATTTGCCATAAAAGTAAGAGTCCACTGCCACCAGGGGTACCTGAGAAAGACACAGCACAAAAAGAGGCACAGTTAATGGAACAATTGTTTGTAAACATTTGTCTCTGAATTCATCTACATGTACTTTTATAATGTAATATGTCAATTTAAAACCTTATTCAATCTCCATGCATAAATAAAATAGCTCTCACCAGCAGGAGAATCAGAGCAACAACTGACCAGGTGATAAAACTTTTCCACTGACTCTTTAAAAACAACAGGTCAAAGGCAATCGGAAGCCTGCAGAGAGAAAAAACCAAAGCTGTGTAAAGAAACAGTAAAACATTTTGATAAGTCTGTCTGGGAACGGCTTTGCCAACAACTATGTGTTTTCATTTACAACTGTACCCAATCAAAGCAGAGAATGGCCATCCAACGATGGCACCGGCAGCCACTCCCATAATAGCTAACGGCGTTGAGTCCTGAAACCACCCGGTCATGGCAACCAGCGTTGTATACATACAGAAGGAGGAAGGCAGGAATGCTGAGGAGAAAGAACAAAACTGGAAGATCATTACTCATAAATACCCTAAAAGAAATATAATATTTTATGACACACTGCTTACAGAGCAAAGTTTTGTTCTATCAACTTTCATACTACTATTATCAAGTTCTGAAGAGTGAACCTGCATATCAGGAATGTATCCCAAATATAAAATGCTCCCAGTAAAACATACAGCACAGCTTGACAAAAGATTTTGCTTCACGTTTTTGTTCAGTGTGGCGATTTGGGAATTAAGAAGATGGAGCTGAGAAAAAAGGTGGATAGTCCATGGTAAACACCAAAGGGGATTTTATGGCAATGTCAGAGGTCAGCAATGTATTAGAGTCATACAACAAAGTGAAGACATAATATAAGTGGCTACAAGTGTACTAAATGACAACAAAGGCAGAACCGATTTAGTAAATAAATCTGACCAACCTGCAGATGAGCAGAACATTCCCGTGCTCATGACAAGGAATGCCAGCATCAGACGGCCGACATGCAAACCAAACTTCTTACACACTGCCCTGCATCACACACAAACCAAATGCCTCACTTCCACATCATATATACAAAAATGGCCATAAACAGCCCAAACATTTGTGAGCCACAGCGTCACTTGCACTTAAGAGGAGGGTAAACTTACTTGTAGAAATAAAGTTCACAGACACAGCAGCAGAAAGCTAGAACACAGCGTACAAAGTAGAACACCAATACCTGCAACACAGTCATAATACAAACCAGAAGTTATGACAAATACTCCTGAACACAGATATAATGATAAACAGTCCTAACATAACGTAACATAACAGAAGAGAAAACGGGGAACACAAAATCAACAGTAACAACAATTACTGAAATGATAGCAGGTTAGGAAGGGTTACCTTGTTTGTCTGTAGAACATGGGCATGCAAACAAGCAGGAAGAGCATGTAACCATAAATAAGCGTACGACCTGATGGCATACAGGGGAGAATATTCCCATGTTTGCATCCCTGTTCCGTACAGCAGGTAGTGCATCTGTCAAAACAGTGACCATAACATATACAGACATAAACAGTTAAAAATAGCTATTTCCTGGAATGGACAGATGTTGCAAAACTATATTATTATAATATATAAGACAAAATATTAGAAAATCCCTCCAAAGGTCACAAGTATTGTACTTTAGATGTGGTGATGTTAGTGAGCACTACTCACTGGCTCCCAGTAGTTGAAGGTCTCATCGCAGTCTGAGATGTTGCTGAGCAAAGCTGCACAGAACCGTGCGGAGAGCAGACATTTAAACGCAGTTGAACCTTCTGGAGCCCACACCTGCCCACCGCGACTTACTGACCTATTAAAAAAATTTAGATTTGCTTCAGTATCTGAGGCATTACATAATAGTAAAATGCTGTACTTGAATACTGTATTTGTGCATATTTAATAGAACATGACTAATTTGTCTGATTATCCACCTGTAGGAGACAACCTAATGAACCTGCGTAGTGTCTTTTAACTAATGCTTGTTGATGTGTTTTAACATATGCAAGCGTAACTAGTTGATGTTTCTAGTGCAGCCGCTTTTGATAAAGCACTAATTATGACCACATTTATGGTAATCATTTCAGAGCCTGCTAATTAATATGCCCCTAATTACAAAGGTTAAGTGTTTGGTGGAACAGATTCTGAGTAAATATTAGCTCAGAACAGAGAACAGACAAGTCTTAATTACTCAGAGGAGCCACAGAGAAAATCCAAGTGAACCATGTCTGAGCGCTGTCACTTATTGTATCTAAAAACCCATTAAAACTCATTTGGTTGCACACTTGTTCTCCACTGCTCTTCCAGTTCCAGACAGTTTGTCGTCTTTTTCCAGCTGGAAGCTCTGTCCTGCTTATTTAAGTTATGCCTAAATGTTTTGTTTAAATCATTTCAATTTCATGGATGTCTTTAGCGATTATCCTACTTTTTAATCTGACTTGCACCACAGTTTTTCAGTTCCCATGATTATGATTAATGTGATTACCATTCTTGCTATTATTAATATTAACATAATATTTTATTATAAATTAGTATTATATTAATAGTATTAATCCAGTATTAATCCATTAGTCTCTGAAATGTCAATCACAATTTTTGCAGAGCAGAAAATGATGACATGTTTTGTTTGACCAAAAGTCAATAGCTGAATATATTTCATTTACAATATATATGGCAAAAAAGCAGGGAATCATCTCATCTGAGAGGCTGTAATTAGGCAATATCTGACATTAGTTTACTATTTTTGTTTCAAATATGATTAATCAATCATCAAAATAGTTATCAACGTATCCTCAATGTATCTCAGCTCTAATTATTATGAAGATATAAACACAGCTAACATCCAGATATACATGTTGTCTACATATGTCTAACTGGATTTAATCAGTTTCTGATTAGCTCTATTGTATCATTTGCCTTAAAATAGTGACATACTGTATATACTTAAATATATACATAAATAGATATTTTTATTTGGATATTTTTTAACTATTAGTTTTCACTGTACTCTTAAAGACAATATACCACATTGCAGTTCTCCACATATTGTGTTTGTGTGCAGTGCTCAGTGCTTGAATCTTTAATCCATAACTATATAATTGTTGTATTATGTGTGTGTGTCTATATCTGTGTTTCTTTTCACGCCCCTCACCAGATTAGACAGATTAGTCTGCAGCTCAGCATTGATCCTCACTGTACGTTTTATGACACGTCACCTTACAAACTGTAAACACGCCTTTTAAAGCACTTCTGCAACATGTCAACTGCACCAACCACTTGGTTTATAACAGACATCTAGGTCCGTGCATGAGTTGACCCACTGGTGACTTAAACTATTGTCAGGAAACTCTCATAAATCTGACAGATGTCAGCTCGGGGGAATGAATGAACCGGACAAGGTGACTCAACTACGTTATGCTGCTCTATTAAAACATAAGCGATGCAACTACTTGTTAAATGGGACCTAAATACAACTGAATAGCCATTGTTGTTTTAATTACTGTTAACACAGTGCTTTATGTTGTAGGAAGACGTCATCAGTCGCTGGTTATTGTGTTGTTATGGTAAAAACTTGCCTAACGTAAGGAACTAGCTAGCTAGCTTCCCCGGCTCAGGATGTCAGACAGACCAAGGATGGAGCGTCTGGCACCAGCGATGCGAGAGTCTAACGTCTCTGCTCCCGGCTCATACTCACTCCTGTCGGGTCTCTGTGCTTTCATCGACGCCTTTCTCTTCTTTCGGTGGCCGGGCTTCAGCGGAGACGTTCACGTTGTTTGCATCTTGCCTACTGCCTCGCCTGGTTCGCTGCCGAAGCGCCTTCGCCGCCATGTTTACCGACGCTGCTGCCGAGTCGGACTTCGTTAATTTTCGTCTATGTCCGGATATTGACAGCTGTCTCTAGAGATAATACTACAGTTGTGTGCAAACTATATATTTTGATTTGAAAAGACGTTAATACAACTACTGCAGAACAGTCAGTGTATTGTTACTTTTTAATGTCATACACTAGAAAACATTAGTCTAACTAACAATACAGTCATACAGTCTTTCTATTTTCTTGATGTAGGAAGTATCACCCTATCGTCCTGCAGATCACTTCAAGTTCTGAGATATTTTACATACATGTTTATGATCTGTCAACAGGTTTTCAATTATGATTAAGTCAGGGGAGTGTCAGGACCAAGTGATTTCTGGATGACTTTGAGGTTGTTGTTTGATGTTTGGACAATCTCTATAGTTTTCACATATTGTCCATGTTTGAACACATACACGTTCCTTTTTTTTAAACTTCATAAAAAATATGGGCTTGTAGCCCTCAAATTAAGTGTTGCATGACAAATTAAAAAAATTAAATTAAATTAATTTGAAGTCAAATAAGGTGATAGTAACTATAGGTAAAAATATACACATTGTGTTTAATCCATTCCAAAGAAATGACTTAAACTAGATTCCTTAACTCTGCAGGAGTAAAATGAGAAAATGTATTATAAATTAATAACTCATTAATTTATAGCTGGGTTTAAAGGGAGTAGTTATTTTAGGAAAATTCCTCTGGAAAGAAAAAAACTGCATATAAACTCAACACATTTAAATCATAAACATCTTATAACATCTGTATCTGTTTTATTTCCAGGAAACTTGAAACTAGAAAATTACAGATTTGTTGTAGTTACCCTTAACATCTCAAGTATATAAGTTCAGAGTAATAAATGAACTATGCTTCTTTACATATCAGAGCTGTATCACTGCAAAATATTTAGTACTATGCTTTATAACATTGACATTTACTATTTTACAATGATTACAACAACCCACAAATGTATGTTAAATAACAAGTTTACTGAATGATAACACACAGACATCACATTTCATAGACAAGGTACAATAAAACTTCTGTAAACACAGTTCATCTACAGTTTTGCAGGTTATATGGCCATCATTTGATTAACAGTCACAAACAGACTTAATTATAATTAATTCAGTAATTATAATATCTCTGGAAAAATAGGAGGCTGTTCCTCTGAGAGACGGAAATGTAGCTACCTGATGGTGACTTCCAGCCGAGAGGAAAGTAAAGACTCCAGGTGTTTGTGAAACTGCAGGGCTTGTGTGTGTGACAGAGTGTGTGTGTGCGAGTGGTAGATTAGTCTGTAGCAGTAACTAGTCTGGCTCAGGTCAGGATGTGAGAATGTATCGATGAGTTTAACTTGTTCCACCGTTCCACAACTGGCCTCTCGAACCACAGCGTGGAACATCTTCTCCTCCCATGTCGGGCCTGTCCAGAAGCTGATGTCAAAGGTGAAATGCTCGGGGAACAGAGAAAATGGCTGGAATGGAGTTCCTGGTGATGGGCATGATGCAAACTGTTTCAAAAAGCGTTGGTCATGTGACCACAGCAGCCGCCAGTCAGGGAGCGAGAACAAGAGCACAGCAAGAAGATCCAAATTTAAGGACACAGTTATGCTAGTATGGCTTAGGTTGTCACCCCCATTGTTTGCAAACACCTTACCAACCAAACCCACCGGCTGTGCCATCAGACGCAGAGCTTCCTGTTCTGTAACCAGGCAGATCCCATAGGGAGCGAGCAGCGTTTCCAGCCTTTGTCCCAGCAATCTGATTGGCTCACATTCTGATGGGAAAATCCCTGTCAGGAGAAGCTCGTGAAAAGCAGGCAGAGCCCACAGGTTGACGGGCACGTTCTTGAACACGAGACCACTAATGCCAAATAACAAGCAGTTAACACCATTACAGCCCCCACAGCACTTCTCCTTCTCATTTCCTTCACCTTCAGTACTTTTAATATTTTCATCATTCTCCCCAACACTCCCTGCATTGTTGGTGAACTCCTCTTTTTTATTTAGAAGCTCCCTAATCTGAGGGAGCAGTGATGGACGCAGCACATAAAGACCACTTTCCCACTCAGAATCGACATCGAGAGAGCATACAGACCTTAAGCTCTCAGCTCTCAGCCCTTTACTCTTTACCCTGTCCACTTTATCTGAGGTAAAACATGTTGCTGATGGAGTTTCTCGTGTGGCCTTGGGTCCATGACTGTCCAAAACACTCAGCTGATCTTTCTGTTTGTCTGTGGAGGTGGTGTCATAGTCTTTCTGAAGCAGGTGGATCCAGTAGCACTGTGTACTGTCCACATCATGACAACACGTCTGCAGCTGTTTGGCCGTCAGGAGGAAGGGAACGTTCTCTGTCATCGTGGTGACCGACCACTTCTCTGTCAGTCCATTGAGAATAAAATCTTGAACCAACCTGACAGGGTGGACTGAACCTGAGCAGAGGAATCCCCTGATGAAAGAAAAGAGATGTGGTTATTAAACCTTGTTTGTGCTGGTGGCTTATTACTTAAACATCATGATAGTATCTGTGTTGATGTACCTGAATATGTAATCGCTGAGCTCTGCTGGTATGTTGTACTGGACTTTCCCCCCTTCAACAACCTCCTCCACCTTACGCGTTTGAACAGTGGTGTAGTGGAGGCTGCGAGTAAACACATGGACCAAAGCTTTCTCCACGTAAAAGCCCTTATCCTGGCTCCTGTACAAAATAAACACCATTATTTGACAATCTCGGTATTTAAACACACATTACACACAGGAACACAAAGGGATGTTTCTATTTAAACACAGTAACACTCACCTTTACTCCTTACCTGTATCCAGTGCACTTGTAGCTGTGGTATTTCTCACTTTCAAAAGGATGGACGTCACTAAGAATTAGCTGTGCTTCTGCTGCCATGGCAGCCACCTGCCAGCTGTTGTGCCACTCTCGCTTCGGCTGGTCTGCTGGTGTCCCACCCTGTCCGCTGCACAAGGAAACATGAACCTCTCCATCTTCAGCCAACACCTGAACACAGCTGCAGGCACATGAAAGTAAACAGAAGTATTCAGCAAACACAAGTAACCCAGTTGGAAGAGAAGCTCTAAGTTGAAAATGATGTGAAAGGATTTTATATCATTGCATTTGTACCTGAGGAAGAAGTTTTTGAGAAGTTCTCTGTTCTTTTTAACCCCACTCTTCCTGCCACAGTGAGGAAAGTTGAACACTACACGGTCAAATACGCGGCCCTGCAGAGAAGCGCACTCCCCCAGCTTTGAGCAGTCCACCTCGAAAACAACAGTGCCACCTAAATAACACAATGAGAAAGAAAATGATGTATATTTATGCTTAACTCCATAAAATCCAATTCCGGACAGTTAAATGAAAGCACCCACAAACACGCACCGGAGTCCTTGATGACCTGAATGCTATTGGCTGCACCTTCATGCCGCAGTGCCTCATCCTGCTTCTGCAGACAAGTGGCTGTCACGGTGGTCTCTGTCTCAGAGTACAGCTGGCTCAAAGAGGCAGAAAAGGAGAAGTTCCCTTCTCCCACCAGCAATATGGACCGTGAAGGAGACATGTCCAGTGCAACTAGAAACGTGTCGACACACAAAAACTGAGTTTGCTGAAAGGCTGCTCCCAAAATCTACTCACCCTCGACAGCAATTGTGAAAACAAGAGATGCGTGTAGGAGCGACAAAAACCACCCTCGGTCTTCTTCACAGTCTAATATGATGATATTATTACATATTTTATGAAGTAACGTCCATATCGTGTGTTTAACACTGTCACACGTCAATAAAGCAAGTTATACCGACTGTACGGCAAAATGACGCCGCTGACCTTCTGCGGCAGTACATGAAAGCTGAACGATAATAAGCCACCTGTAGCCGCCTGCGCTGAACACGGTGTCGCAGGTACTGTAGTCCGACGGGAAACAAAACTCGTATAACGTTACACCGTTTACACGAGTTCCCAATGTATCAAAACAAATGTTTTTTAAGTTAAAGTTAGAATACATAGATACTATTTTAGTAGTATTAGCACAGAGGTACCGGTTTTATACTTGTAAATGTAATAGTTTAGCTTTTCAGGCCTTAGGATTAACAGTCGTGTTTTCAGGGGGACATATTTGCAGTGCTGCGCATCACATCTGGAGGAGGGAGCTATTTGCAGCATCAGTTGATTCCAGCATCAATTGCCTGAGCTAATTACTAGTTTATTTAATACGAAAACACACCTCGCAGTTTTTCTAATGTGCAGTTATCAGTTCCGTTCGGGATTTTAGAGTCTCCTGATAATATCGAAAGGAGGTAATAAAACTGCTCGCGTTTTGCTGATGCTAAGGTCATGCTAGCTAACGGATTTGCTGCACCTGCACAGAAAAACAACAGACGGCCTTACATGACAAATGCAAATAGCTGTAACCACCCTTGCGACTTCAAAGTTTCAAATTCAGTATAACCCAATTTAAAGTCCTAGCAGAATAAAAAAAATATGTTTCCATTCCTTATTTTGTCTGCATCTTTGATGTCGCTTTGTTTTAAGTAATCCTTTGTAGATATGTGTACAAAAAGGACCTTTATATATTTGCTTGATATTATTTGTAGCCAGTACACTATATATTACATGTAAACGCTGTGACACATGTCAGGTTAAAGGCTTGGTAAAAACATCTGGCAAAGGAAAAGGTGTGATTGAATGACAGCATCATCTTAAATACCTCATTTTCACTTTTTGTCTCCTAGCAAGTGTTGAGCCCACATGGGCAGTGTTCTGGCATTGTCTTCCAGCCCGGGCCACCAGAACTGGCCTTTCTCCACCCCCTCCACCACCCCACCTTCTCGCTGGGACACACATCCTGCTCACTGGGACAGTCCGCCACGCTGGGAGAGGAGAGATGGCCGCCTACCCAACCCAGGCAGCTTTCACTCTCTCCATAGAGGCTGCAAAGGTATGCTTGAAAAAATGCAAGACCTCTGGCTTAAACACCAGGCAATACAAAGTACCTATGCAATTGTATGCTCATTGCAAAAAGCACTTTGTGCAGATGTGGCGATCTCCCTGATATGTAGCCAACCTTCCTGCATGTGGTCACAAGAGGAAAATTGGAGCCAGGTTGAGTGGAAGTACAGTTAAAATGGTGGTTAAAGTAAACTTTAAAACAGGGAGAAGGCACCCATCAAACCTGAGAGATCTATAAATGTTTGCTCAAGAAGAGTTTATCAGTAAGATCTGCAGAAAGTGTTGGATTACAGTGATTGCCTCAAAAGAGCGTGATACAAATATTAAGTTAAGTGCACCAATATTTTGCCTACAACATTTTTATTTGTTGTCTTACTAATCATGATAATTTTACATTGAAAATGAATGTACTGTATAAACATGAATTCTTTCGTCTCAGAAATCGAAGCGATCAAACTGCAATAACTCAAGACATTGTAACTGCTTCAGTAAAGATACAAATGGGGGGAAAAAATGACATTGAAATTCAAAAGCAATATGTCTAGTCTATTAGATGGGAATTGAGAATAGTTTGATAGTCAGTTTTAACTTCAAGTGTGATAACATGTCTTTAAGCAACACAATCTCTTGTGTTAAGACTACAGCTGTTTTTCTTGAAGGCATTGGCTGCCAACAGTGACAAAACCAATGCCAGTATCCTATTTATGGTACGCTGTATGTTTACATCCACCCCAAAGTTTTCTCTGCCATAAAAATTAAATAAAAAGTGTAAGATAAAAAAATAAATAAAGATCTTCAGCCAGTAATTATGTTTCTTGAAATGAAATAAAGACATCTGTACTGCAGTTACACATAATCCCTTAATCTGAAAATGAAAATTAGATTATTACACAGCAAAATACAAAATGCGTTATCAATGTTTCTGATATGTTTTTCCTCCTTATCTCCTCAGATGTTTTTCCTCAACAGATCGAGGGAGTTAAGATGATCATCAATAAAACTCTGAGCAGTTTCTTCAAGGTAACTCTTACACCGCATTCATTTACAGGCGAAAAATGTTTTGCTTGTTAAGATGTTTAACATGGTGCGTCCGTTTGCTTTCAGGTCAGTCATACTCTCCACCTCAGTGCTGTTAGTCCTTCATACTATCGATTCCACGTCGAACATCTGCAGTCTGATGATTACAGCAAAGACAAGGTCAAGCACCAGTCATCAAATAATAATGTGTTACCACTGCTTTATCTTTAATGCTTACGTGTAAAGAACATTGGAAAACTCATGAAGCTGCTGCCTTTTTTAGTATAAATATGAGCCTTTGTCAAATTTTAGGATGCTCCAGCATTGATTGGTGAGATGGACTCGTCAGGTAGCCTGAACGCTCACGCTCTGCTGCATCTCACCGAGCGTGTACGAGCCAGAACAGTGTTTCAGGTGAGATTCCAATGTCTTTTCCTCCTTTCCTTAAATCCGTCTGTTTCATCCAATGTGAAGTTGTTGTCTCTGTAAATGACAGGTATCATTCAACATTTTTCATTGTGTTTTTAGACCCAGCAGTCTCAGTTTGTAACGTGGCAGTTTGAGACTGAGTACAGAGGGAACGACTTCACTGCTGCTGTGACAGTAGCCAACCCAGACATCCTCAGAGAGTCAGGTGAGAAAGGACAGGTGGAATGATAAGAGCCTCTACTAACCATAATGTATTGGTTTTTACGCTGATATCCCCCATCTTCTTTTTTCTGCATGGGGTTTTTACTGAATAACTTATAAATTAGTAATCTGTAATGTGTTTGTGTGTTTCTCTTGGACAGTTATTCTTGTGGCACACTTCCTGCAGAGTGTCTCTTCTGGACTGGTGTTAGGAGGGGAATTGGTCTACCATCGAGGAAGAGCAGAGGAAGGAGGAATTCTTACTTTAGCTGGACAGTACTCAAGTGAGATTTAGTTTTTATTTGTGAATCCACTTGAAACATCTGATTTAATTCAGCTGGCATATTTTCTGATATGTTTTGGTTGATTTATCAGCTGCTTTTCACCTTTTCTCATTCAGGACCTAACTGGGTGGCAACGCTGAATGCTGGAAAAGGAGGTGCCCATGCTAGCTACTATCACAGAGCCAACAAACAGGTACAGCAAACACTGCCCTACTGTATAAACACAACATGTACTTTTGTGGAATATTGCAAAAATGCATCTGTGCATTTTTCACCAGATCCAAGTTGGAGTGGAGTTTGAAGCCAGTACCAGAACGCAGGAGACCACAACCTCTTTTGGATACCAGATGGAACTACCAGAAGCCAATATGGTGTTTCGAGGTAAATTTCTTTCTATAGTTTTGAGTCACATGTCATGTGAAAAGATACAGTATAAAAGACCTCTTTATGTGTGTGCATCCAGGTATGATAAACAGTCGCTGTATAATAGGAGGCGTGTTGGAGAAGCGTCTGACCCCACTCCCTGCCACGCTGATTATGGGTGCCTTTGTAAATCACAAAGGTGACAAGCTGCAAGTGGGCCTAGGTGTCAACGTGGGATAACTCCAGTAACTATTACAGCATGGCATCAAGACTCATAGTCAGGATAATCATCGAGATCAAGAGACTTGTTTCAGAAGCCACAAAGCGACCTGATCTTCATGGATTATTTGGGTGTTGAAGCCCAGAATGTTTACTTAAATCGATGCATCTCATCTTGCAACCTACCTCTTAAAATGGAGGTGATGTTTTCTCCCTGGGTGACAGTGGGATTACACAGGGGGCTCAACATATCAGACATGAGATAAGTTGTTGTCTCTCTGAAACCAAACTGTGCATCACCTTGTAGACACTGGAAACAAAGGATAAGAGGCATTCTGCTGTGGAAAGTGAAAATGAACAAAAGTTTTATACTACAGGTAGTCTAGTATATAGATTGTATTTAAAGATTGTGTTGTTTTTCTGTTTTCACCAATTAATTAGAATTTATGTATCTGACCTTTCTGCTGACTATTTATAAAAAGAATATGTGATTTTCCATCTTCCAGGCAGCCATTGTTTAACATTTGAGCAAACATCTTAGCCCACCAATGCAAAACTTTTTGGCATCTGTCTCCTAAATCCTTTGGAGCTTCTGATAGCTAGAATGCACCAAAATTAAAAAACGGAACGGTGAGGTTTGAAACAGCTGCTGCCCTAATCATTGCTACATGACAGACTACAGGGAAACTATAAGGTTGAGGTGTGTAAGTGGCAATGCACTGACTCTGCTGAGCCAGGACTGTACTGTATGTACAGTATATAGATGAAGACATGTGGAAACACTGACCTGTATGCAACCTGCACTACTCACGCTGCTTCTGGGCATTTCCAGTTTAACATATAAAATGTTGCATATGTATTATTTATATATTATGTAGTATAAGCATAGAAAAAGATTGTACAGGATGGCTGTCTTTTGGACTTAATTTATTAAAGATGTTATTTCTATCATAGTTATTGAGTTTTTTCTTCACCTTTAAAATTTGTATAGTATTAACGGTGGATAAAATGACTGCATAATTGGTGAAAGGGTTCACTCACAGAGACAAATCAACAGAAAGTTGCACCTAGGCGCTTTTTAGTCATCTTTAGCTCATTTTTAAAACTTACCCTAAAGGAGAATGAATATGGGAACATTTAGCAGGTGACCCTTTAGCAGGTTGTCTCTCTTGCAAATTTACACTGTTCCACCTATAATACTCTCTCTGAACACTAAAAGTGACTACATACATTTAAAAAAGTGCAGCTTTAAGATACTGTGGTGAAAAACAACCACCAGACTGAAAAACACCTTATAGACTTGTTGGTGGCTTTAACTTTTTAATGCAAAGTCCTAAAAACTGAAATACTAATATACTGTTACAGTACATCCATATATATACAAATATATTTAAATATATTCTAATATGAGCTCTGTAAACATTTCATTTCTGATAACCTGTTACAGTGTGTGTGGCAGCATAAGCTCACAGTGGCAAAGATAAAGGCTGATATTCTATTGACTTAAAGTCTTGCTCGATGTTATTTTTTCTCCTTGAAAAAAGAGAAAAATCCTTTCCCTCCTTCTCCCTTCACTTTCAAAGACTTGCTTCTTTGAAACCCAGTGCTCTCTCTCTCTTTTCCCTTCTGTCTCTCCTCCTCTTTTTGCTGCACCTGTTGATTGATCACCAAACGCATGTCCTCCTACAACAAGATGAAAGGTTCAGATGGCTTGCACACTACCAGTATTTTTTATCTAAAGACATGAATTTTAAATTGTATATCCTTGCACACAGACTCACCTGCCAGGCATCCAGCTCTTGAGACAGCACCACCTTGTGTTGGATGGTGTTGAGAAGCTGTTGTGTTAATGATTCTTTTTCCTGACGCACCATGGCCAATTCACTCTCTAGGGAACTGTACATATATATGGAAGTTAGCAAAACATACAGTGTGAAACTGTGGCTTCAATGAAGTTAAGTGAATTAAAATCAACAAATGTGTTGTTGTGTACCATTACCTGTAGCTTTGCTTTCCAGGACTGCTTCTAAATAGTGTGACTTCCTTCCTCAAAGACTCTAGCTCTTCCTGTTGAGATTTCAGCTGCAAGGAGTGAAATCAGACAAATGTCAACAAATCAGACAAAGAATCAAGTAAACCCAACAAATAAATTACAGTATTTTTTAAATAAAAGTTAAATTGTGTTTGTGAAACATGTGTTTGAATACAGTTCAACAGACCTCTTCTTTCAGTGCCTGTATCTCTTCATCTCTCGCTTGCAGGACTGTGGAGTGAGCTAGAAGAGCCTCTTTAGCCTGGTTATATACAGAGGGATGTACTTAACAACACAACAGTTCTAAATCTCAGTAAGGTCAAAATATGTATTAGCTGAAAGCAAGTTTGGCTACAGAGAGGCTGCAAATTTTGTCAGATGTCAGTACAGGCTTGGAATTAGTATACATTAGCAAAAGTTAGCTATTGTGCACCAGTTAGTGCAGTTACTTTGTGTGTTGTGTATGTGTTTCTGTGTGTACCTGTGATTGCTGTATTTCACTAAGCAGAGACAAAGGTTGTGTGTGAGTACTGTCCAGGATGCTCTCTTCTCCCATGTTTAAAGCTTTTTGCCGGAGAGAGCGATTCAAAGTACGCAACTCAAACACCACTCCTTGCTCCTGCTCTATCTACATCAATACACACAAACACACACACATACACAGTGAGAGACAGACACAAGCACACACACACACACACACACACACACACACACACACACAGATTAAGAGCTTTAGTGGAGTGATTTAGTGGAAATTAGTGATGAGTAATATCTCCAGCCACAGTCATAAATCTTTGAAAAATCATTGCTACGTTTCATCTTACATACCACTCAGTTTCATTACTGACTCTCACCTCTGCTTCTTTCTCTCTCAGTTTGATCTGGAGTTCTGATGCTCTTTCTCGTAGGGCTTCTCTTTCCATGCGGAGTCTGTCGGTGTCCTCTTGTGAAGCTTTTAGTTGTACCTCCATGTGCAAAAGTCGACCCAGTAAAACCCTGTTCTATATGCAAAGGAGAGAAAGATGCATAGACTATACTTATTTTCCAGATATCTTTATAACATAACTTTTTGGTGCTTTGAAATATGGATACCTGTGGCCCTGAAAATGTTAAATCTCAGTATTTTTTACTGAATATTCTACTAACATTTAGCAGCAGTGCTGTAGACTGAAGTCAGATGCAAGCCACCCAAAGAAGACTTGAGATTTGATTTCCTGTTTACTTACAGTATCTGAGTCTTCATTCCTTAAAGGCTTGACCTAACATTTATTTCTCAGTGTTTTGACTTGGTAAAAATCCCAAAAGAATAGAATATTAGACACCTACACACCAAAATACATTGAATTATTGGGCATAATTCTTTAATAGGTTTTATCATGGACATTGACACAAACACAGCTCTGGAATTAAAATCCAGGACACAAAGACCTAAAAGATTTGCACTACAAGACTCAACACAGCTCCTTACTTTCATGTTGTGTTATAATTTCATAATATTTGACCAAGTTAGGAAATCAGAGCTGTTTGTGTACGATTTACTATCCTAAAGCATTGAAGATAGCATATCACTGTCACACTATACAGTAACTGCACCAGTTTCTTTGGTATTGATTTTCTTTTCTGCCAAACATTAAGAAGTGACTGGTGTAAGTAAGTATACCTCTGCTTGTATATTCTCTAATTGTGTGAGGCTGATGTTTCGGCTAAACGATGATTCTTCCACCTCTTCTCTGAGGCAACGGAGCTCAGTCCTCAGGGAGTGTTCCAGTGTTACAGCCTATAGATGAGAGGGAGATAAAAACATTGAGAAAGACTATTGTTCAAGACATGAACCTCCCTAAACCTGCTAGTCTGCATAGTTCCTACGACTATGACATGACACCACATTCTGTTCATTGTAGCAGCGTCATCATGATGTTTTCTTTGGTGGGTTAGTAGCATCTAAACACAGGTTTGAATCTGGTGGCATGAACTAACCTCTGCTAGCTTCTCCACCAAGCGTTGGTTATGATTGGCTAACTGAGTCAGCTGTTCGCTCTCATCTCTTCGCCGGTCCTGCCCCTGGCTCTGATGTCGTTCCAGCTCAGCCCTCACGGCAGCTAGATCTGCAGTCAGCTCGGCCTCTTTTTGCCCAGATGCCAATTCATTCATCTCCAGCTTCCTCTGAAGAACATGCTTCTCCTGCTGTAAAACCTAAGACATTACACATACATACATTAACACACCATAAACTGTCTTCAATTCAACATGAAATAACTATTGTAATACTGGCACAAATTATAATATCTATTTTATATCTTTTTACTACTTAACATAATAATATCCAAATACAGATACATTTATTTTCACAGCAATGTTGTAATGCACTATACTGACCAGCACCACACTTGCTTTCCACATCTTTCCACATTTACATCCCTATTGTTTTTAGTCGTATTATAAAGTTTGATGAAGACACAGTTATAACACTGTTCACATAGCTTTATCCTTACTTCCACCTCCCTCTCCCTCTGCTCCAGAGAGGCAGCCAACTCCTCATTTCTTTCCAGTAAAGCCTGTCCCAGCTCTGCAGCAAGTATCAGATCTGTCTCTATCTCTCCTCCACTGTCAATGCTACCAAGAGAGGTTATGGATGAAGGAATAGTTAAAGATAGAGAGACTGAGGAGGATGAGGAGAGAGGGAAGAATGAATCCTCCAGGCTGGGGGAGGGAAGACTGTTTGTCCTGGGTGTGAACATTGTTCAAGTTGCAGTTTTGTATAGTAGGACTCAGTTAGAAAGACACCGCTGTTCCCATCTTGTAATCCACACTCATTCAGATAGCATCCATAAACACTAAAATCAGGAATACGTTTCAGTTTCTTGATGTTGGAGGGTCAGTTTTGTAATCCAGTATGTCTCCGCCAAACTTGTTCTTCACTGTAGTACTAATGTCCGTAGTACTGGCATCATTCAAATCCCCTGTTCTTCACAGATAACTGTGGGCAAAGGAAAAGACCTTCAATAACACAGCTGATTTATTAATTGTAGCTATGAAATTTGTGACATATATGATAACCTGAGTCAGTGTAAGACAAGTTGTTTTCTAATAATATAATGTGATATCTCCTTTAAGGAGGTCTTTTGTCTGACAGGTGTTTTTGTTACGCTGACCGAAATACCAACTCGACTTTTTTGTTCTGATCCTCTCCCTGAGGGTATTTTGGTAAGCTATTTCATATAAGTACAACAAAATGTTGAAAAGCCACCACACTTATCCAGTCTTAATAATAAATAAGGCTTGATAAAAGGCTGCTACCACATATTGTTATTTACAGTCCGATCATGTCTATATGAATTCTGTCTATATGAACTAAATTTGGTAACAATATAGTTTCGCTCTGTCTTCCCTGCCACCTGTTAACACCTCTCACTACCACGAAACCACGCTGTCATTACATTTAAAAGCATTTAAAAGCAAAGTATTGAATTCATTCTTACTTTAACATTATTTTCTCTCATCATGACAACTTACTGAATCTGTTTTAACTCAGAACTCTGAAAGAACAAAAGTGAAGTCTGTCTTACCTGACAGTTCCCAGCCAGTTCGCAGGTATAGTCTTCCTGTTTGGTGAGGCTATGTGGGTGTGTTTGTGCATCTGTGTGTGTGTGTGTGTGTGTGTGTTTGGGAGTGTTTGCACTTGAGAGACTCAGCTGGTTTCCTTGGCAGTGGAAACATACAGTATGTAAATGCAGCCAGTGGCTCCACCTCTTGAGTTAAAAGGGTAAAGAGCACACACAGAGGGAGGAATACACCGAGAGAGACACAACAAGGAAGATGTGAACAGCGGTGTGCAGTAAAAATGCTGCATTTGACATAGTGGCTGAACAAATTAGGGAAAACACAGGTTAACACACACACACACACACTGAAGAATATGTTAACAAAAACACTGTTCTGTTTGAGTGGGGCTGACTCTGTGAGAAAGACAGAGAGGGGAGGGTCAGGGCACAAACAGGGGTCTGTCCAATCTGGCCCTCCTCCTCACCCCCCATCCTGTTTACCTGCTCTATGGGTTTGAAAAGAAGCTCTGTGTGAGCTAGGGGGTAGGGAGAGTAGAAAGTGGGCCATCGCCACACCTATTTTTTAGAGACGACAAACAGACAACAAAGGGCAACAAAAAGCTCACAAGACATTCACCAAGCATAAAGTAAGATCACTGGTTCAGTATGCGTTCACATATGGACATGTCTTGCAAACTCTGGCTTGCTCTTTTGCTATGGCTTTTGGTGCCAACCTCTGAAGCTGGAAGGCAGATGCCTAAACTCTCTGACAAGAAACTCTGCGCTGACTCTGAATGCAGCCGTAAGTAGCATACTCACCAGCTTCTTTTTACTGCTAACTGTGGCTGCTGTGATGACTATGTTGAATTGAAATAATAATACCTCTCTTCCTTCTATTATCCACACAGATCCTATTTTAATAGCTCGTGCACTGCAGGACTACTACCCTGGAGACTGCAGGTTCATCCCCATCAGACAGGGGCAGCTTGTCTATGTTTATGCAATGCTAAAAGACAGAGGGAATCTCTTCTGGGCTGGCAGTGTGAGTAAACTGTCTTTTTGGGAGCTAATAATAATAATTGTTTTTACATGGCTCTTATCCAGAAGTCCTTAAAAGGTCATGAAGAGATGACATATAAATGTGAAGCTCATAATATTCACATCTCAAGCAAGTATTACCTGTTTGCAGGTACAAGATTCCTACTACGGACAACAAGAGGCTCGCATTGGCCATTTCCCCAGCAGCATAGTGGAAGAGACACATCCCCTTTTGCCAGCCAGCACTGAAGTTCAGACTACTGTAAGTGAACACACACATCTATTACCACATATGCATTTTGTACCGCTTTCTCCTAATTCTACTGCTCCTCTTATTTCCAGAAATGGGACTTCTACTGTTACTGATGTTGCCTTCACTAACAAAAAGAACAACAACAAGAAAGAGACAAATCCTCATCTCAACTACATTACATGATAATATTGTTGAAAGTATATATCTATATCCACAATGCTGATAGTCTGTCTCAAGTCTCAATAATCATTGCTGCTTATTGCTTTGTATTAGAATCCTTCTGTTATACTGATGGTTTACAACATCTGTAATACTGCATTATTGAGTAAGTTTTGAAGATATTAATATGTATTAAATAATGAGCTTTGAAAGAGAGAGAGATAAAAATTCTTTGTGCATGTCCACTTCATACAGTTTGTACTGCTACATTATTATTTGTGCTACTATACAACGCTTTCCTTGCTGATTGTATCCCAAAAAAATGTGTTCAATTAATACATTCTAAATAAAGATCACTTGTATAGTATTTCACAGGAATTACAATAAAATGAATTGAGACTGTGTACAGATAGAAAATAGAAGTGCTGGTGTTACGGCTACTCTGTTAGCATGTTTTCTGTTAGAATAACAATAAATTTCAATGTGGGAAAATAATATATTTAAAAATTCCCCAGATTGACATGACAGTTAAACCTGCTTTTATATTATTTTTATATTTTTTCTTCACTTAAATGGGCCAGTTGGACTTATTTGTGACTGAATGATTAATATGATGTCTATATGTCCTGACCAAAACAAATAAAGACCTTGATGCATAATATTTTTGCCCAGAAAGTTTCACTTTAGATGTTATCTATTTGATGTGTGAAGTTCTTCTGAAAACAGAAACACTACATACGTAAAAAAAATAAAAATAAACACACAGTAGGCCCATGAGTTTCAACATTTATTCTATTTGATGTGTTTTGTGTTAATATGCCTTCTATATATCTACAAGCACATATGCACTTCCTCTTACATCCATACACACACTATCCTTAGCAGCTCAGAGGCCATGCTCCCCAGCAGGAAAGGAGCCCTATGGTAAAAGTTGTCCATCTCCAAGTATCAGTTCCTCCCCCACCCGCTACTTTCCCTTCTGCTCATTCACCCTCTTTCTTCCTCTCAACAGAATATAGACCTGGTCCCAAGTCCTTGGTGTCTTTTTAACTGAACACACTGAAAATGACTGCATATGCCTCCAGAGAACACCCTTCTCCCCAAACATACGGAAACCAACACCATTCTCAAAAAATAAAGTACAGTTGTCACCTTACTCATACCCACCCAGACAACACGGTGTACGGCAGATAAAACTGAGTAGAACCATTTTAATCTGTCATCATGTGGGTGTCTTAACATTTCCTGTTTCTCAATTTGATTAGGTGCGAGCTAGTTTGGGTTCACCTGTGTCAAGCGCAGGGCCAATAAACACATTATATAACACTGAAATGGAAAAGTATGCCCTCAAATTACATGCTTGTACTGTTCCATTTACACACATGGCAGGGTGAATAATTTTAACAAAAGGTGTACTGATTCTGGCTTGTGATAGAAAAATGAACTCTGACAAGTTCACTATACTGCAGCTGTTCATTTTGCCTATGAAGAAGGTAAATGTGCCGCCAAAGAGACAGACTTAACATATTAGCTTTGGATTTTAAATCACCATTGTCTTGCTGAGACATAAAGATAACAGTGCCTTACGGGTTAGATACAAACATCTAGAGATTTATGCCCCACCTATGTTTGTACTGAACTGCCAACAAAACAGGTTAACAAGTTAAGTGTAATAACAAGTAGCACTTGGGGTTAGCAGTGAAAACGGTGTCAGGAGTGTTGTTCTCTGGTCTACATTTTCTGTTTCTGTGTTCCATCTTCACAGGAAATAGGAATACTGCGCTCTGGGCCAGGAGAGAACCGAGGTGCAGTGATTGTCAACACACCATCAGATGACAGATTGGAGGTGACCTCAGCACCTGAGACACCAGCAGGAAGCCTGTACTTTCTCAGAAACTCTCTTGACACAAAGCCGTGATCATCCTGGAAACAGAATCACGCATATCAGTGAAGTGTCACCAAATCAATTTTGTTTGACAGTTTCTGCAGATCTCTGTAATCCATCTGACCTGTCTGTCTTCATGTTTGGCGTGTATTGTGATGTACTCGTCGCTGACGTTAACAGACAGCTCATCAGGGGAGAAATGTTTCACATCCAGATAAATGACGAAGCGATCCTTTTCCATGCGCATCTATACAGACAATAGAGCAGTTAGGAGCAAGTAATGAGAAATAAGTAAGCTGCGCATAAAAACACGCAATCACTTGTTATTGTCACCACAATGCAAGACTCATACTTCTAAACTCTACAGAGTCTGGCATCGGTAGAACAGGACAGGCCCCAGTGGCATTTTTTACTCAGCAATGTAAAATCATCAATACAAATGTCACTGAAGATTTGTCTTCATTTTAATGCATCCAATACTCTGTTGCATTATTCTACATATTACATTATTGTAAATTAGTTATTATCACTGCTTTTATAAGTATTATAAATGATGTTGGGTTTACTATAGCCGTGGTTTCACATGGGACAGTTTGATTACTTTAAGGACACATTTAAATTTACTTTACCTCACTGTATCCATTGTCGGGCCAGTTGAACCAGCGTGTGAAAAAAGGGCGTATCCAGGGGAAGGACCAGGAGAAGGGCCACATTAGGGGCCAATCGGTGAGAGGTTCTGTCACGGAGAGGTCAGCCAGTCGATGTGGGAAGGCCCGACGGTACCAGGGATACTGGATGGGGATATCCATGATGAGATTCCAGGAGTGAAGTGAAAACAATGGGTATGAGGGAGACTCTTTTGAGATGGGTGCTGCTGTGCTCTTCTGCACTGCATTTATAGGCCTTTCTGTCCCATCCCATCTAGGCTCTGCCTCTGTTCATGTCCTTTGTACCCCCATCCCCTCCAAAACCTCCCATACACACTTGCATAGTGACTCTGCCAACAGGCTGATCTTTCGGGAACAATGATGTCAACTGTTTATCCCTCCATTGCCTTCATTGTTTCATCTGTCTAACTGTGACTGGTTGTCTCTCTATCCCCTTTCTCTAATTCTGTGTCTCTGTCTCTCTCTTCCCCTGGTCATGAGGTGACACTGGCTCAGACTACTGCTGATGCCCCCATGCTCATGTCCCAGGAAATGCCCCCGCCTAGTGTGTGTGTTTGTTTGAGGAATAGCTGCCAGAGCATTAGCCTGCTGGGCTTTGAGTGCCAGAAGCTTTAGATTTGTGAGCCGAGTGGAAGTGTGATTGAATGGGAATTGATGAGTTTGTATGGGACAGTATTAGGTGATACTCTAAGCGTGTATCCTTTTGCTGTGAGCTCAGATGTAAAATACGAACTCCATTCCAACTGTGAATTGTGCCAAACACATTTCTTTCAGTCTTAGCTTCATTCTCCCACTCAGGTTGTCTCCAGTGTACAACTGCAGTACATTTATGTTATCTGCAAGCACTGAAACCTTTAATCACTCATCTAGTGCCTTTCACGCTTGTCTCAGGTGTTAGTGTGTGGTAATGTTTGTAATTCTACTAACACATCAATTTTATTTTTCAATGCTGAGCCAGAGAGACATCCAATAGGTTTTTTTATCATCAGCAAATTGTGGGTTTCATAATTGTCCGATTTATATTTAAGGAGAAAGAGGTCTCATTTGGACAGATCAAGACTTTAAATGGCTAACCAACAAAGTCACTGCAAAGTACTAAGGACAGCTTAGTGTCTAACAACAATTTAGCAAATACAGGATAATGGTGACTGCTAAAAAGATCATAGTGTAATAGCAGCACAATTAGAGTCAGTTAACTAACTTAGATGCATACATATTTGTATATATCTATATATACATTAATGGCCTGTGGTCATACCAGACTTTAGCAGTGAAACCTCTGGCTGTGTTGAATTCAGGAGCTGCGTTTATGAATATTGAACATTTGCAAGAGAAAAAAATTTGTTACTACTTCTTTCATAAAATTACAGTTCTTCTTTAAACATAGTCATGTTTTCATCTGACCTCTGGTTTTGCAAAACTCTGCTCATTAGTTGAATTGTGTTCAAATTGTAATAAGAGTTAATAGAGGTTTTTGGGTAAGTACTGTACGTGCGGGGGGTACAAAGCCACAGATACAATCCGCCACGGTTCAAGTTATTTTAGCCACGCCTGCTAACTAACCCTAACCATAACCCATTTGAAACTATATTCATTGGATAATTTAAACACATTTTCCCTAGTAAGTCAAGTGAGGCTGTTTTTTTTTTTTTAAAGCATAAATACCGCATAAATAAATACTTACAGTACATTTTCTTTCCAAAAAAAAAAAAAAAAAAAAAATTGCTTTCTGTCTCTGTTGCACTGTTACCATGGCGACCCCCTGGTCGCACTGAGCTGGTTGTTTGCTGGATAAAAGTTAACTATGCGCTAGCTAACAGAAATTCGTTACATGAGGTTAAAATTACATTTCTGCGAGCAACAATGGACTTGCCAGCTTCATATTACGGTGAATTACATAAGAGAAACCCAGTTATTTTAGCTTTTGAACGAGACATTTCCTCGTTTATATCACTGATGAGACGAATGACATCTTCGACTTCCCAAAACAACAACGGCTCGTTTGCTAAAGGGTAAGGTATTAAAAGCGAACTAGCTAACTTAAAGGGGTTTAGTTTGTTGAGCAGCTACAGACAGTTGTAACTAACGTGCTAGTTGGCCTAGTTCACGTAGCTAACGTTAGTGGAAAAGGCTTCACTTCTTCCTGCAGGTGCTAATCATATAAATTATGGCACAGCAGAAAAGATGATAATGGCCATGTTTCAGGATTTTACAAACAAATCAATTTATTATTTGGGAAAAAAATAGTCTTAAAATACTTTAATTCAGCCACCTCACAACAAACTACAACAGAAAAAATCCTACTTTTGCATTGATGCACTAGTAATAATAATATAATAATACAAAGCAATATAACAGCACAATGTGCAAGCAAAGTAAAAAAAACTTTTCTTAACTATTTAATTTAGTTATTCAGTCAGTTGCAAAGAGTGCTTGCTATTTGATAGATATACTCAGCCCATGAAACAGCTGCTCTAGCTTTGAAATAGATATACAATAAACTGTATAGTGAATCACCCATATTAGTTAGATAGTGTCCTATCTCGTGTCTTCTTACATTGTCAGTTTTAACTTCAGCGTGTTATAAATTTCATTTTTAATCTGAAGGAATAAAATCCTGGTGGAGTTATGGATAAAGTACAAACCTCGACTGCCTTCAAAGTTGTACTGGGAGCGCATGTTGCAGACTGCAGATTTTCTCTTCGAGATGAAGGTAATTACAAGTTTCCACAGGATGGATTTCTTGTTCAAGTGCATTTCATCAAAGACTAATCCTGATACATAATTTTACTAGTTAACATAATCAGAGCAGTGAAAGTTAGTTGGTTGCTGTGCACAATATGCTTACTAGAATATTACACAGTGAAATTGATCTCCTGCCAAATAATATGTTTATTCATAATTTGTGTTAATTTATGTTATAATGTGATAAATGTAATCATTCTTGAGATATAGATACGGACCTGTACATGGTCTGGTTCATTCTACATTAACAACCTTTCCTTCAGTGGCCTCTGCAACTGCTTGTCTCTATGATTTTGTTAGAATTTATCAGTGAATCACTGTTTGAGGACACATGAACCAATTTCAGTTTTTGCACCAGTAAAACCAACTACAGCAGTTGGCCAGAGCGTCTTCTGGACAGTACACATTAACAGTTAAATCTTCTCTTTTCCTTTTGTATGCAGTTGTACCAGCTGGCTCTTTGGCATGGCTACGGTCTTCACCTGCAGCAGTTTACCTCAGTGAAAATAACTGATATCACAGATGTTGACCACTTTATGGCCTGCTTCTTTTCTGAAGGTTTTGATGCAGACCAAGACGCCTTTGCCATGAAGGTAGGCTGTGGGGTTGAATGAGTGCAGTGTGTCTCTGTGTATGATACATTTGACTGTTTAATTTTTTTTTGATGTTTGCACCTAATTCCTGATATAAAGTCTCTACTGTATATATGTTTGTGTGTGTAGATCCGTGCAATGCAGGGCTGTGCCCTGTGTGCATTTGAGCAGGAGAAAAGGCACGGTGTCCTAAGCCAGAACGGAATCTGTAAACTGCTGTGTGTGCTGAACTTCATCAGGATCATGATGCAGGCTTTTCAGCAACATGAGCACCTCTGCTGGCACATATATAATGGTATAATAGTACAACTTACATAATTTTGTCCAGTCTGGAAGATGAGTCATGGCAACTCGACTTGTTAGGTTAAAATGTTTCACTACTCATCCAAGTAGTTTCATCAGTCTGAGGGAAGTTGGTAGAGACCAGAAATTTATCCTCCAGGTTGGTTTCACTTGGCAGTGGTGAAGTGGTGACCTGGATCACTGAGAATCTTCACAGACTTATGTCCTGAATTGGCTCGTTAAGTGAAACAAAGTAAGGGGAGGGGTGTGGGCAGATGTAGCCCCATTAAGTGTGTGAATTCACACCTCCTCCAGGTGTTACATCTACCCACACCCTCCCCTTACTTTGTTTCACTTAACGAGATCATTAAGGGCAGTGGTAAAGTAAAACCAACCTGGAGGACAGATTTCCCTCAGACTGACGAAGCTATTTGGATGAGTAGTGAAATGTTTCAAACTAACAAGAAAGAAGTCCAGTTGCCATGACACAACTTTTAGATAACTTCACCTGGATGACTGAGAATCTTCATAGACAATTTTGTCCAGTGTTTGCATATTATGTATTGTAATCTATGAAGAACTAGAGTTGTCAAAGTGTGAGATGGGACAAGACAGGTATTCAAACATGAAGAGTGTAAGCGTGTGAGGTTTCAGATGCCCTGGTCTTATCCACTATTTTTGACTTAGTGAAGAACATTTAGTGAAATTACATATTCATATCATCTGCATAATTATAGTTAATCTGTTTTGTAACATGCTTTTTTATTTTTTGTCCTCATTTTATCCAGGTTCATTACATATATATCCTATCTGCCGTTACCTGATGACATTGAATTGCAGTGCACAGGTACAATTTTTTCTATAGTATTTATACTACAGTATTTCTTGATGCAAGTCAAGTCAGACTGTTGTTGTTCCAAAGCACCTTTCTTTTGGTATATCTGATATACTCTAAAGCAAAAGATGAAATGGAGGAGACTGACGAATGTTTCAGTATGTGATTTAACACAGTTTGTCAATCTGACTGGAGCTCAATGTTATAAGAGTTTGATAACAATACTTTAGGAGATCTGCAAAACAGACTGGTAAATGTGTTTTGTGCTTGTTGTGACTGAAAACCGATTTGAGTTTTAAGTGATTCACTTTCTTCTGCACATTGATTTTCTTACCCTCTTACCCATGACTAAAAAAAGACAATGTGCAACTCCTCAATCACACCATTCACTACTAGGTTGTACTTTTACTTAAGGATTGATGTGATAAAGCCAGAAATTTGTGTGAATTGTAATATACATAAATTGTTTGTCTTAATGATCCATTATGCCACCATTTTTGATTCTGTTCAGGCACTGGAGTACCTTCTGTGGGCAAGCATCAGTTTAGAGCTATCCATCACTCTGATGACTGCTAAGTATCTGCCGTGGATTGTCACACTCTACTGTGCAGTCTGCCACTGTTACTATGACAACCATGATGCAGTGCAGGCAGAGGTGAAGCACACATTACCTGCATCCAGACACTTACAAACAGACAAACATCCATTGTCAACAGAATTTTCACATATATTAGGTTATGAATACCAGTTGTTACCAGTTGATTTTCGGTCTGTCTGCAGTTTTTGGGTGATCACATGACCAGCAGTCTATTTAATGTTAATTAGCTTTAGAGAAAGTTATCTTTGGTGTTTATGCCCTATCAAGATACAGTATTACTGCTCCAGACATTGCTCAAAATCTTTTCCACATGCTTACAATGTGTAAAAATAAAATACTTAAATGTTTATTATGTGATATGGACATTTATGCAAATTTTGTGTGAAATTTAATATATAAAACATTTATTTGCATTGAATTTCTTAATTGTTTAAGAAAAAAGTCATATTCTCAGCATTTGTGGTTGTTTGTCTCCAAATGCTTTTAGGAATTTGCCAGGAGAGCACTTGGAAAAATCAATGAGCTGGCAAAGCTGGAGGAGCAGAGTGAAGTTCCTGCCGCCAGCGAAATTCAAAGGGCTTACAAAGAAGCCTCTATCAAGGTACATCAAGATACACTCCTAATACTGTTACTGTGTTAAAATACTGGAGAGTAGAGATCATTCAAACCTCCCAGCAATAGTGTATTTCACAGACTGCAGAGGAAAATGTCAAAAGAATGCAATCAACATATAGTACATGTATATACTGTAGTGTCATTTGAAGTCATGTTAATCACAGAGAAGCCACATTTTATACACTACTCACAAAAAGTTAGGGATATTCGGCTTTCGGGTGAAATTTCAGGATGAACCTAAAATGCACTATA
>JAUMHL010000006.1:10092975-10113528 GCA_032362345.1 Sandelia bainsii | reverse complement strand
CTCAAGGGCACATGACACGTTATTGAGACACTGACATTTTTTGTTGTGGTATACTCACCACTGTTGTTGGCTTTTGAAATTGTTTGAGATGAGGAAATCACCATTGCATGCTTCTACTTAAATGCTCTACTTTCATGATATAATATCACTGTACTGTGAACTTTTTACATTTTCCATAAATTTTACCCGAAAACCAAATATCCCTAACTTTTTGTGAGTAGTGTATTTCTCAAGTCACAAGCAGAAAAAACAAAAAACAGATCTGCATTCATACAGTCTCTCAATAGAAACTTCTAAATGGGTACGATTATGGCAGGTTCACTAATTAGATGGCCACCACTGTAATACAGATACAGATTGTTGCTTTGTGAACAAGTACAATCTGATCTTATTTGATTGGTCAAATTAAAGGTGACTCTGATCTTTTTTTTCAGCTGGGTGCCATGGTGTTCAAGCGGGCGGTGTTTGAGACCAGAAAGAGACCCAAAACCATCTTTAGAGTCAAACCCAAAAGCACCCTCAAAGAGATACAAACTGTAATAAGATGGTTTCATGCTCCTATATCATATCATATTCATTGTTAAATATAATACTGTCATTTAAAAGGACATAATTAGTGTTGTAGACATACTACACTACAAATAATTTATTTACTGTTAAATGCTTATATAACAAACAATATTGCAATTTCTCTACTTAATTTAAACCTTACTTTACCATATTTATTATAATGGTTGTTTTCTCACTCAATTTTGTTGTTACATTACATGAAAATGTATGTTTACTTGTATGTAGGTGCCATGGCCTCATACTACAACAGAGCGCATGCTAATGAGCCTGTTTGACAGCAGCGCAGCACATTTCTTTGGCATCTTAGAAGCACTTTGGGACAGCACCAAACACCCACTGAGAACAAGGATGCCAGATGAACCAGAGCTGCAGGAGGTGATTCTGGAACTCCTGTCTGCTGGCATTAGTATATTATCTGGTTAGTGAAAGAAACACATAGCAGAATAACACTCTGCATTGATTGTAGTAAAGGGAGAAATAATGTGAGTAATGCAGTATGTGTGCATGTTCTAGGTGTAGAAACTACCAGTGAGCAAAGGTGTGATGGCTACCCAGCCACGTCTCTTAGTGCAGTGACACCAACATCCACTTTAATTGATTCAGCCATTGCAGGTTAGTTATTTTGTTTATTATGTGTTACAATGTGTTTGTCCTGTGCAGCAATTTGGAAATAAGTGTGAAGTAATGTGATGTCTTGTGTTGGTAGGAGAAAACAAAGTACCCGTCATGTCTGCGGTGAGATTCATTAAGCTGTTGTTTCAGTACAAGCAGCAGGAAGCATTCACTGAACTTGCAAGAGAGATGATGCAAGTTTTGTCTGTGAGTAGCACTCAAGTAATGTACTTTACTTCTCATTATTAAAAAAAAAAAAAAAAAAAAAATTATTTCTTTCAGTTCTCATCTGTGTGCTTTGTGATCTTGAGTGTGAGCATCTCTTTGTGTCTCTCTGTGTTAGGGTGTAGAAGGTCAGTCATTCAGGAGGGCAGAGCGGGAGCTTGTTTTACTTGACAGTTTCAACAATCTACTGTCTTCCCAGAAGAGGCGCCCTAAAGACAACAGCATGAGTGATGGTAGCAACAGTGATATTGTGCCTCTTATGGACTGATTCAGATCTTTAGGCTTCTAAATCTTTATGTAGATAAGTTGACTGATAATTTATAATATTGTTTTGTCCGCAAAGTATTCTCATAATCCATTTGTTGCCATTATTATTCAGATTGATCTTGAACTGCCACCTGGCTTCTTGAGTGGTTGCTAGTTTCAAAAGGAAAATTTGATGACTGCTACTGTTTTACTGTGTTACCAAGCTGCTATCAGATTTTGTTACTGCCTGTTAAATATTATTTAATATGCTTTGAGATGTTTCTTCATGTTCATAAACTCATCACTGTTTGACTACAACTATATATATATATAATACAATATGATAAAACACTTATCTCTTAATTATAATGTGATTTTGTTGTTTGATGTTCCAACAGACAGACAAAAGCCCTTATTGTCAATGACAGATGAGTTCCTTGACCTGGTAGCTACCCTGCAGAAGTCTGTTTGTGGCTCTGCTCCAGTAAGTTTGTGTGTGTGTGTGTGTGTGCGTTGGGGTTGATCTGCCAAGGATTAGGGGTCAGATTAAAGAGAAGAAGCGTTTTTAAATCTATATGTTATGTGTGTTTGTATAGGAGGTGCAACCAGATGGGGACCTGGTTTTGGATGTTGTGTTATTTCTCTGGGGTAAAGTGAAGGTGGTTGTGTGGAGGGAAACCCCAGAGTTTACACATTACACTGGGAAGGTAGATTATTACAAGGTAAGCAGTTAAAACACGTAAACATTACTTAAAACTTAAAACATTTGGCTTTTTAAGGTGACCATGAGCACATTCTTGTGGAATAGAAAGTTGCTAATTTTATCATTTACAGATAGATTTTTTGCATATTCAGATTTTAGGTTGGGACTTAGTAAGGTAACATCTATTTGACAGAATTAAACATGTCCACCTAAACTTGCTCAGTTTTAAGCTGTGTAGTAAATTAGGCTGATTGATACCGTACAGTTCTACATGCAGTCAAATTTGTTTTAGCCTGTTCATAGCAAGTAGTGATTAGCAAACAAGCTCACTGTGGTTAACATAACAGTGCATGGAGGCAGATCAGATGTTAACGTTATTCTTAGAGTTTCTGCCTGTTTAACAAGCATTTCAATAAGCTAAATTTATTGGCTTTTTACTCATTTTTGTCATGTGTACAGTAACAAACTAAAGTCTCAGTTCACCAATACATTCAATATTTCTGTTCATATACATGCAGTATTTTTGGTGAACATGTTTGCAGTGGCTGTGGTGTCTGTCTGTGCTGTGTGACATTGCCTTTGTCTGTGACCTGGCTACTGTTGACTGCATAATGACAGCAGAGATGATCCACATGTTGGCCTACCAGCTAGAGAGTGCAGCTGAATGCTGTGAACTTTCACATTGTCAAGGTGAGGAATTAGGTTCTACCATTTGCCCTGATTCTGTCTGTAGGACATCTGAAATCATGCATTATTTCTACTTGAACATGTGTAGTTTCATGGAAAATATCTCTGGCCTTTTTTCGTAGGTAAAGTCCCACCCCAGTCACACACATGCGCACACATCATGTTTTCCAAATTATACTTCAGCTGTATTATTATTCTTATTTCTTAGGTCTAGCAGCTTGTGAAGCAGATGGAGTTGGCTATTCCTCTCTTCTTGGGGTATGAGAAATGGATTGATTTTCTATGCATAGCATCAAATGATAGTTCTGTATATTTTAAACAATATGTGTAATTAAAGAACAAATTACAGCAGTTTTGTAAAAATATTGCAAACAAAAAATCATTGTGTTTGTGTGAACTTGCAGAGTTCAAGTACAGAGCTGCTTCAGAGAGAATGCGAGGTGGTGGAGAGGGGTCTTAAAGCTTTGGCAAAGGGTGTAGCTAGAGTGATGCCTCAAGACTGCTCAGCAATCATAGACTCTGCTTTCATGCTGGTCAGTCCATTTAAAAGTTCAGTGTGTCATTTTTTTATTCTATACCATTCTATGTCAGGTGGAGCCTTACATCTTGAGGACTTGAGAATCTGTAAGAATGGATACTTTAAGACTGTAAAATGGTAGCACATACAGAGAAAATTATACTGACAGTGTTAATGATAGTAAATCAGTATAGACTGGGAATAAAACCAGATTTCCACTTTTTTTTTGACAGAAGTTTTGTCCCTTCACTCCATCAATTCTGATACTGTCAGAAGAAGCAAATAAAGATGATGAAATAATTCAGAAGGAAAAAGAAGTTGGCACAAAGGCAAAATCCGATATTGAAGGCTCTCATGACACTCAGTTTCAACGTTTGCCTCTGCTAGTCACAGACCTACATTTTGAGCTAGACATCGTCCACCACAGGGCTTCCCTTAAGTTACTGAAGCTAAATGCAGGTAAGACACACTATCCCACAAACAGATTTACTAAGTGGAGATGTTAATATGAAAATATGAAATGAAAATTAATTAGCATTTTCCCTTCGGCTTGTGCCACTGTTTGTGTATGTGCAAAATGGTGGACCCAGTTACAGGTAGAGAGGCAGGTTTGGTGCTGACTTTTATTGAAAACCAAACGGTGACTAGGCATAGAGGTAATTCAGGCAAACAAATCTACAGTCATTAACAGGCAGATGTTCACAAACATAGCTATGAATTCAACAGGTTCAGACAGTATAATAGCAGGATTGTTTAGCTTTAGAAAGTTAAATAACACTTACAGTCGAACAAGTAGTAAGTGGCCTGGTTTAAGTAGTTGGAAGCTGATGACATGACCTGGCAGGAATCAGGTAATTAGGACTGTTGGGAAAATCCAAGAACATATGTTGGACTGATGAAAAATAGGAGGTCTGGAAATATAGATCAGTGGGCAAGTGAGGAAGTGGCTGAAGGCAGGGACAGAGGCAGAAATTAGATATCAGAAATCATACTCAACTTTATAGTAATAGAAATTGTGTTTCTTAATCCTGCACTTGCTAATTTATGAAGAGAAGTTGAAATCTCTGACAATAAATAATTACTGGTTAGTTTAAATCTGTAGTAAGAATATCCTGCAAAAAAAATAGGTCTGTGAATAAATCTTACCATAAAGTATAATGGGTCTCAACATGGTGGCTTGTCCTGAGACTTTTTTCTTGCGTCTAGTTGTAGAGTCTGAACTGTTGAATCGGATCAAGAAGAACAAGGTGTCCAAAGCTCTTTTTCTGATCCAGAAGGCTTTGCTAATGTACAACAACATGGAACTAAATAACAGCGGCAAAACCAAGAGTCTGCTAGAGGTAACACATGCACAAACATTCATACTTCCTTAGACACACCTATGCATGAAATCTAAAAATCTGATGTATCTATTGCCACCTACTGATATATTGCCACATTATGTAAAATCATAAAATTTAGCACAGAGCCAACATTTTGTAATGAGACATTTCTGCCTTAAGGCACACTAAACAGTGAAACTGACAAGTGAAATAAGTTAATGAATTTGAACCTTTTACATAGGACCTCTGTGGCACATTTCATTTCAGTACATTCTGTGTCAATGAAAGATGGTGGTTTAGGTGAGCTTTAATGAAGTGTAATGAATATTCGCCTTGTTTGTGTGGACTTGCCAGGAGGCTTCCTCTCTAATAGAAAAAGCAGAGGTAGAGGAGAAAAAACTGTATTTCTCCACCACACCAAAGACTGAAAATAAAGACAAGGGGTTGACAGAGGAAGAAGAAAACCCTCCGCCTCCTCCCATCTTACTGTCACGCACTGACCACTCCTTCACCTTTGCCCCGGCACCTTATAACTTGGAGGGACAAGTGAGATTTATTTTTAATTTTGATAATTTAGTAGAAAGTAGCAAACAGTCCTCCTCCACACACTCCCACTTTTCATATTTTTTTCCAGGTGTGCTGGTACCAGCTCTGTGGCCGTGAAGCTGAGGGCATTAACAAGAAAGTTCGTCTTGGAGACTGCAGTCTGCCCGGAACTGGAAATATGGTACAATTTCTTTCTTTCTTTCTGAATAAGAAGATGGATATGTGTTGTGTAATAGGACATAATTGTTGCCATCTTTCTTTATCTGGTGTTTGTCCGTGATATTAGGTCTAACTTTGTGTATTTCCAGGTACCAACAATATCTGGTGAGTGTGTTTTGAGGGTGGAGGGGCTGGTGCCCAACCAGAAGTATGTGTTTGCCGTTGCAGCCTACAACAGCCAGGGTAAGCTAGTAGGCAACACCATAGGGGAGACGACATTTCAGCTGCTGGCATCCATGCCTGTGCCACTGCTGTCTGCATGGGCTCACTTGGCTCAGGTACACTACACACTAGTCCAAACAAATACTATATAATACTAGATATTTGCGACTTTTTGTCACCTTACCACACTCATCACTTGAGTCCAGGCACTGTGTAAAAATAGAAGAAAACTGTACACGTCATGCCTTTTTGACTCTTTCTTTAGGTGGCATTTCAAACTCTGCAGTATGCCATAGCAAAGAGAGCTTGCAGGGAACTGTGGAGCCACTATACCTTTCCTGATCCTGGGACTCACAGCACACAGGAAAGACTTGCTGCCACAGGGTGAGGAGAGCGCATTCACACAGTTGAAGTCAAAGAATCTGTATTTCTTTGCATTTTCTTATGTCACATTCTACTCTATCCCTATTCACCATGCTAAAGGCTGAAAAAACAGACCCTAAGACGGTCCTCGCCTCACCTGTGTCAGTTGTTCCTCACTTCCATCTTCATAGAGACAGAGATCAACATTCAGCAGGGATCACTCTATTATGACTCATTTAGCCACAATGGACCTTTTATCTGGGAACAGGTATCAGTTGTAGGGAAGTATGTGTGTATTTGCCAATTTTGATTACATTGGCATATGTTTTTCTTGTATTCTTGTGAACAGGATATATCTTTTAAATGAACAGCAACAAAATATTATGTGCTTGTATGCGTATGTAGGAAGCTAGACTGGCAGAATGTGAGCGAATGTTGGTGGCCATGGACTTGGCGATGTGGTTAAATGATGGTACTGCTGCCATACAAGCTGTAGTAACCTGCTATGGCCTCTTGGTTCCCCTAATTTTCCATCAGATCTTTTGCAACACTGTGGTTCAGGTATTCAGTAACCTCATCCATAATATTTTACTTTTGATAATAATTTTAATATTAATATTTTATGCATGTGTCTGTGCTCTGATGTTCAGGTGCTTAAACGATGCCTGCTAGTTTTGGAGGAGAATTTAGGTCTTCTCAAACGAAAATGGACTGGAAATACTTCAGAATCATTAATGCACATGATAGCCTGCATCACCTACTACCTGTCAAAGGTGTGTCTACATGTGAATATGTTAAATTTGTTCTGTTTATGTCTGTGCAAACAATAGAAGTTTTAAAGCATGTGTTAATTTTTCAAGAATTCTATCACAAGTGTAATTCAGTCAATTTGACACTCACTCTGAAGCAGATCAGTGTATTGTTACTTTTGCTACCAACCTTTAACATAATTAAATACTTTTCACTATGTTGTCATGTTATGTATGGTGTATCTGTCACTTGCTTCACATTTGCACTGACCTCTAATTCCCAAGTATCTTAAATGATTATAGGGTAAGAAGCCCGCACAAAATAATTTCTCATACTTTCTGATCAGGCATTACGTGTGCTCAGAGAGCATCAGATGGCTTCAGCGGTGATGGACTGTGGTCGCAAGCTGCTCCAGGAGGTCTACGAAGCCCAGGTGCCGATCAGTAGGCTTGCCAAAGAAATAGTGGAAAAGAATAGATTTATTTTATGATTTATCCTCACTCTTAAAATGATGGTTGATCATGATTGATGGTGATCATATTTTTAGATTTTTACAAAGGACTGCAATGTTTGTCAGTGTTTTTATGAGTACAAATAGTTGTAAATACAGACAAACTGAAGAATGTCTTCCTCCACAGTTCGAGTGTTTGTGTGTTTCTCTGTGTGTTTATATATGTTGTATGTGTAGTCTAACACACTAGATCATACTGCAACCAAGGGCGAAATGAAAATAAGTCTTCAGCTGAAGGCACTGCATGCAAAGAACAAGAAAAGTACCAAATCTGAAGCAGCTCTAATCACAGACAATGGTAACACACAGACACACACAACAGTCTCATTAAATGTGGATGTTGAAAAGTAATTTTTTATTTTTGTTTGTTTATAGCATGAACTTTACAGTTTTTTATTAAATTAAAACCATGTCTAATTAAAATAAAAACAACAATAATAATAATAATAATATAAACCATGCTAATACATAAAATTGCAAAGTAAAAGAGGAACTAATTAAGCAGCTGAAGAACGTAAAAACAATAAAGCACTAATTGAAGGTCAAGACATTAGTTTTTAGGTTTCATTTAAAATATTCACCCTCAGAGGACAGCGGCATCATAGGAAAAGGCCCTACAATGCCTTTGGTTACACAATAATGCAGTACTGACACTTTATAAAATAAAAATAAGACAAACAATAAAACAATAAAAACAACTAAGTCAAGATTAAAATAACAAAAAGGCATTAAAATGAGAATATTTCTTTAGCAATTTCACGTCCACTGACTGGCTGTGAAGATCCCACCATACTGTATGACCTGATCTCCAGCAGCACATTAAAGGACGCTTATCAAGATGGTAATCAGCACATACAGTACTTAAATACTTATTTTCATGAATGTTCATTCACACCTGTGTATTTGTGTGTTCTTGGCAGTGATGAAGGTCAGACGGAAAGCATATTTTGTTGAGTATGCTGGACTGCTGCTCCAGAGAACTATGGAAGAAGGCCATCCAGATCTTGTGTTAAAGTGGGGGCAAAGCATGTTTGAATTTCTTTGCAGGTGTGCTTTCACTAAACCCCTCTCTGGCAATATTTGAATAAAAAATCATTTATGGAGCTTAGTGTAGTTTATTATTATTATTGGTGAAGATTTGACAGCATGTAAATGGTGCCCTCTTTGTCAGGCGTGATGAGGTGATGGGACTCTCCACAAAAGGTTTGGATCCAAACAGTCAGAATAAAAGAAGGGGTAGTGTTCAGGCTCTGAAAGGAAATGATCCACCCCAGGTAAAAATACTCATCATTGGATTCTGACCTTGCTTTGCTTGTTTTAAGAGATAGTGTATATTAGGTTTTTGCTTCACATTTGCACATACTGTACAGACAACCAGTCTTATTAATCTTATTATTTAATGATAATTAAAATGTGCAGTTGGCGGTCTTGCCTTAATATCAAATACCTTATGCTGCTTCTTGATGCAGAACAAGAACATAAATTCTTATGATGATACAAGAAAGAAGATAAAACAGAAAATACCGCACAGCCTGCTTCAGACAGTGAGAACTAACAGGTACAGTATGAGTGTGAGTTTATCTATGTGTTTTTGTGTAATAGTGTATGTGGGTTAACGAAATGACCTTGCCAAATGACATGCACTACACTTATCTTCATGTGTAGGGAAATGCAGGCTGTGGAGAACCTGCTAACCATGTTGTCGTCTGTGGTGCATCGCCACAAGAAACAGCTTCAGCTGAGGAAGATGTGCAGTGAGGAGAGAGTGTGGAAGTCACATCTTAATTACACAATGGCTCAGGCACATTTAGCACAGCTTTACCAAAGCCTGGACAAGCATGGAGGACCCCTGCAGCACAGGTTAATAAGAAATGAGCAAGTTTACTTGAAGTGAGATTTGTTGTCATAATTGTTAGGATTAGCATTAAAAGTATTCATTATTCTATATATCCTGTATATATGTGTGTGTTAATGCCCATACTATTATGTGTTTTATGTGCTTTGCTCAGATACAGCCAATTGAATCCCTTGTGTTTCTCCTTGGCCCACTCTGGTATCCTGGTGTGGAGGAACTCACAAAGACAGCAGTCTTCTAAACACGAGCTTGTCTCAGAGCAAGACTATTCTCATTCAAACATCAGGGATTATGTGGCTGCACACAAAAAGCAGATCAAAAATGAAGGTGAGGAAAATGTCAAAATAAGAAGATAAACTATCACTGGGTCTGAGTTCATCACTTGTCTCATCTTGTCTCCATCTTCTAGCAGTCAAAGTTGATGACTCTGCCACAGATGACAGTTTTGATGAGGGAGAGGACTCTGCTCAACCCGTGGAACAACAGATTGAGTTGCACAGACACATTACCTTAGTGCTTGACTCACTCAACAAAGCTGCCTTACATCTCCGGAGGGCCATGGTAATGTTCACACTTTTAGTACATAAATGCTGACATTATATATGTAAATCCAGGGTTTGGATTTGTGTGTGAATTTTTACTCTGTTCCAGGTGTTGGCCCATCGTGGCAGCCATTGGACTACTCTGCAGTGTGTGTGTCAGACTGTGTGGGACCAAAGCTCCAGAATTGCTGTCTTTGCACAGAGGGCTGCTCAGCTTGAACCTCCCTCTGTCATCACAGCAGAACAGCTGCAGACCACCTTCACCCCACTACTGATACTGGCTACTGACCTAATCATGGACATGTTAAACAGACTGCGGGTAGCTATATACACCCACCTAGCTGCTTGTTTAAACACCTAATTATTCCTTTCTAATATAGTATAAAAAAATAAAACCTCTAGATCAATGCCATCTATAAGCTGCCACTGTCACTACACTCTGCTTCTTGTCATCACAGCACAACCAAATTAAACTGCAAAGTGACAAAGTCATGTTTTCTGACTTCAATATTTGTTTTGTCCCTACTAGTTGTGGAGTTTGTATGACAGCGATTTGACTGAGGAAGAACTAGAGTCCTGTCTCCAGTTCTCAGCCCTGCTGGATGACAGCACCCAGGTGGACCTGCGCTGGGTCCGCACCTTGGTGTTGCACACTCTAGAGCAGCTCCATGACAGTGGCAAATGGGAAAGCCTGGCACACTTTGCCTTACTTTACAACTCATACACACGGTGAATTAAAATATTTGTTGTTTGTATAAAGCGTGCCTGTACAAATAACTTAAAGTACATTAATAAATTAAATAATCATTTGTATATCACAATTTAAAGAGACAGAGACTAGTAAAGTTGAGTGACAGGTTCTTATCGTTAAAATGAATTTAAGTATTTTTAATTTTGAGGCAAAATATATAGTCGGTATAGGAACACATGAAAACATAATTCACAAGAAACATAAATCACAGGCAGATGCATTGTAGAGGTAACATTAGTGAAAGGATGAACAGGCTTAATGACAGACCAGTCAACCAAATGCTGACACGTAAAGTGAGCAGGCAGTCATTTGTATGGATTTCTCAGGCAGGTAATCCATACAAACCCAGGCGGGTAATCCATAAAAACATGTAAGAGTCAAAAGGAGAAGGCAAAATGCAAAAACAAGCAAGAGATCCTAAATAAATTACAAAGTGTTTGGTGTTCAAAAGGCTGTTTTTTTTTTAAAGATCTAACATTGCCATAGTTTGGCTAATCATCATGATTTGTGTTTGTGTGTATTGCAGGGAACGTTATGCCTTGATCATAACTCCTCTACTAGTTCATGCTCAGAGGAGGCTGCTTGAAAGGATTAGTTTTTATGGAGGACCTTCAGTCCCACAACCACATCATGTCAAGACACAGAAGGCCACGGGCAAGGAGGTAGCACACACCCACACGCACACACAGTAACATGTTCAAAATCTGTACTAAAGTCAAAATCAAAATATTAAATTAAAAATTGTTTCATTGAATTGACTAGCAAGATAAAATAAATTCCAAAATAATTTTAAGGCTTGTGATGTCAGATAATATCCCACTATTATTCCACAAAACAGTTAAGAAGTAAATAAACTGTGCATGAAATCTCATGATAATTTATACATCACTATAGAGTCTAGAAATATAGTTACATTATGTTTTGTAAAAACACTATGCCAACAGGACCCAAATGCAGACAAATTAAGAGACACACTGTACTAGCAATTTATTTTCAGACACACACACACACACACACACACACACACACACACACACACGCAGAGTTCAGGTGAAAAAAAACAGCGTACCAACCAGCAGCAAGGTCTGAGATATGTGGCAAAGCTGCTTGTGAGGGTGGCACAGGAGCCCGAAAGAGAAGAACATGGAAGGCTGGACCCCTTGGGAGGAAGGAGGCTGACAGCAAAGTTGGAACAACTCTGGAGGAGAAGAAGCAGGATGCAGGGTTTTGAAGGCAGAGGACAAGCTAGCGGCCAGCAGTGCAGGTGAGACCTCTCCTCATTGCCATGGAGGACCCACCAGAGGGCAAGCAGGAGGCCATGGAACCGGAGACTGGGATTCAGGACAGATTGGAGAACAGGTGGTGAGCTAAACTTCAGAGGGCTGCTTGAAGCAGAGCCAACAGGTGGTGACCAGCGGTCAGGAAGGCAAAGAGATGACTTAGGCATCATCCAATTGTCTACCAGGGAGACAAACTCTGGAGCTGGTGTGGCACCTGCTCACGAGGCAGACTCTGGAGCTAGAACAGACATGACATCCACTGGGATGGTGGATCTTCAAGTTGGCGAGATGTCAGCTAGAGGAGCAAAGACAGGAACTGGCTCTGAGCTGGCGAGGTATTGACCTCTGGAGTAGATGCATGTGCGCAGATGGCTCTATCTCTAGAGCTCTGCTGGAGATGAGACTGGAGTACGAGGCAAACAAAAAGCTCCCAGCCTAAGAGTTTGTGTAGTAGGCCAAGAGTTGTCTAACTGGAAAACAGGCCAGTTGTGATCAGGTCTGGTACTGGCTAGAGAAGTAGTTGACAGGTTGGTAGCAGGATATTGTCAAACATGTGCTGTCTTAGCTCTGTGGAAGACTAGAAGAGAGCTAGCAGGCTTAGTGGTAGCGCTAGAGTAGTGTAGTACTGTAGAACTATCCTTTGGGGAGCACCTTTGCTACAGACAACTGTGTCAGACACACAGTTTTGAGGAGGGTTGTACTGTGGAGGTCAGGGAGGTAGTCCATAATCCATTCATGTGTGTCAAATTCCATGATTTTTTATTTTCTCCCCAAGCAGAGCAGGCTAGATGGAGTTGAATGTATTGGAGAAATCAAAAACATAATCCTCTCTGTTCCCCTAGGTTTATCCAGGTTGGTGTAGTTGTGTTGGAGCAGGCAGATGATGGCATAATCCACTCCACTCAAGTTAGGGCTGGCAGGCGGACTGCAGGGGGTCAAGTGAGGGTTTTACCATAGTGGTAGTGCTAAAGACAGATGATCTGACACCAAAAGAGAGATGGCATCCAACAGTGTGACATTGGTTGATCGGAAGCCAGTTGAAAGGGAAGATGGGCAGTGAGAAAGTCTGGGGATATCTGGTGGTAGAGTGGAGGACTAGCAGGGAGTAAGAGGGCAGACATGAATAAAACACAAGCGCCAGGGCAGAGACTCTGAAAGAAAGAATAATAACTAATTTAGTAATCACCTTTTCTTACACTTGTGCATTATATGCATTGTACTATATGTGTTTAGATTTGATGATTTCTTTTCTGTATTTCAGGTAACTTACAGGAGCTACGCATGCTGCCAGCTGCTCAGTGGGTGGACCAATCACCACCATAGCATAGAACCACCCATTCGCAAAAAAGCAAATTCCACTCCTCGAGATGCAGTTGAGCTTAAAGGTTTGGACAGAGAGCTTCAGTCAGAATATTTTAATTTAATGCATTTACTACAAACAACTGTTTACAATAAATGTTCATGACTGCCGTATAACTGAAACAGTAAAAATATGAAATAATATAGAAATGATAGCAACACATGAGTTATACAAAATTACCAAAATTTTAAGTATTGTAGAGCAGACTGAACAAGTGCTGACAGGTTGTGTTTGCATGTATAATGTTTTCATGTATGTACTGTTTGTTTTGTGTTTAAGGTGCAGAAATAAAACACTCCATGTCCCATGTTTGTGTTCCTCTGGATGTAGAAGATACACTGTACTGTTACCGCCAAAACCTTGAGAAAAGACCACATTGTCTTCAGGTGTTCCAGCATAGTCGCTCATTACTGCTGCTGCTTCTGGCATACACACAACCCTGTGAGTTCAATGCTGATTGAGTGGACACAAATACATGCACTGACACAACAATTCAAGATTAAAAAAACTTTATTAATCCCATTGGGAAATTGATTTGCCTTGTTACAGGAAAGACAGGAACCACAGCCAGAAAGGAACAACACCAACACAAATACAATTAACACAAAGAACATGATCAACAACATCTGAAGATGGATAAAATAGGTTATAGTAATACTAACTAATATAATAGTCGGGTGGGATGCAGAGCAACAGTGATGATGTAATAATGACTTAATTAATGATGATGTGAGCATGTGATTATGCAATAGTTATATGTTCCTCATCCAGTTTTGGTTCAGTCCACCTTCCCCTTACAGAGGGGGAAGGAGTTGTACAGTTGAATGGCCACTGGGAGAAAGGATCTCCTGTAGCACTCTATGGAGCCAGATTTGTCTCTGGATTGAGAGGAGTTTAGACAGCATCCTCCTCTCAACCACAACATGATGAGAGTTGAACACCCACACCCAGAACAGTCAGCCTTCCTGAATAATTTGTCAAGCCTTTTGGTGTCCACCACCATAGCATAGAAGGTGATACTTGGCACCGCAGACTTGTAGAATATCTGCAGCATAGTGCTGCAGACATTGAAAGACCTGTGCTTCTGCAAAAAAGTATAGTAGTAGTTTTGTAGAGCGCTGTGAGTTAGATGTCCAGTCCAGTTTATTGTCAAAGTAGTCTCCCAGGTATTTGTAATCTTAAACAAGCTTCATCTCCTCATCTCAGAGTGTGTGTGTCAAATTCCATGATTTTTTATTTTCTCCCCAAGCAGAGCAGGCTAGATGGGGTTGAATGTATTGGAGAAATCAAAAACATAATCCTCTCTGTGCACCTAAGTTTATCCATATTGGTGTAGTTGTGTTGGCAGGCAGATGATGGCATAATCCACTCCACTCAAGTTAGGGCTGGCAGGCGGACTGCAGGGGGTCAAGTGAGGGTTTTACCAGAGGTCGGAGGGACTCCAGGAGTACTCTCTCAAAAGCCTTTATGATGAGTGACGTCAGTGCCCTGGTCTGTAGTCGTTGGAGACACACACAAGTTGTGATCTGATCTGCACAAAGGGGAAGGGAAGTGGAGCTTTAGGCCTTTTTAACATTATCATACATCAGGTCCAGTGTCCTCTCCCCTCGTATGACAGTTTACAAACTGGTTAAGGGTAGGAAATTGGTGAGGGTGACATGGTTGAAGTCTCCGGAAGTCATAAACAAGGCGTCAGGGTGTCAGGTATGAAGTCTGGCTTTGTGTAATTGTATCACGTCACATGCACCAGCGGCATTAGTGGAGGGAGAAATGTAAACAGCAATTAATATGGTGTGTGAAAACGCTCTAGGCCTATAGTGTGGCTGGAGCCCCTCAGCCAGCAGTTCAATACTGGGGTTACAAACATGCTCTTTCACAGTAACATGGACCCCGCTCCATGGTTCTGCTGTGCACTGGTTGCAAAGAGCAATAAAAGCAGTAAAAACTGCAATAAAAACTCTGTCGATCAGCTAGATTTGAGAGGGTAGAACTTAATTCCCTAGACTAGTTATTTGGCTTAACCACAAAAAAATGGAATAGGAAGATAAATTAAGGAAAAGACACGGCAAGAGGGAGAGCAACTGCTATGGACTCGTGCCTGTGAACATAACAAATAGTTGTTGTGAATTGTTGTGAAACACTATTTGACTGTACATGTCTCTCTCCAGGTTTTGCAGAACATTTACGGCTCAGCAAAAGTTTCAGCCATTCAGCAAACCTGGTGGACTTCAGTCCCATTGTTTTGTCAGCTCCAAACAGCCAACCTTGTGACCTGACAGTGGAAAACTTCAATACTTTGAATGCTGTCTACAGCCTCCCGATAAGCCCTGACCACATGCCGACTGTCATTGCTGCATACTCTACCTCCATTAGTAAGAAAACAAAATACTTTGTAAAAAGTACCCAGGAACATGTCTGTAGCACACTTTACTTAACAAAGCAGGTGCTGACAAGTTGTCAATATTTGGGACAGTGAGTTGATGCGATATGAAGGTATGTTTCAGATAGCATTATCATTATCAGCAGCATTATCTTATTATTTTAGACAATAAGATAATAGCATAGGTTAAAAGATGTGTCGGGATGTCAGGGTCTCAAAGATCTTACTTTCCTTTTTATATTTATCCAACGTTTCCTCAGAATATCTTCAGGCCAACAGTCTTGACTCCCTTAGTGTTTTGGTGCTGCATGAAATGGGAAACCTACAGTTCTACAATGGAAACTTGCGGTTAGAAATCTGTTTTATTCCATATGTATGTATGTGTGTGTATAAACAAAATCTACTGCCTTTTATTATGTGCATATACTATCAATTACAGAAATGTAACAGTTTTATGATGTAAAAGTTTTTATGATTTTGTTTCACACGTGTAATAATTTCTTTCCCGCCTGTGTTTTACCTCCAGAGCAGCGCAGTCATACTGGAGTAATGCTGTAGATTGTGCCTTACAGAGCTCAGGTACAATAGAAAAGTGGGATGGTGTGTCTTTTGGGAGTGGCTTCCTGCAACATACCCTGAAACAGGCTGGCATCTGGGGATGTTTACAAGCCGCTGGAATCACTGCTAAGATTGCACAGTAGGTTTGTTTGAGATGTTGACTGGATGTGCTTTTTCGTGTAAATTGCAAGAATCTGCCTTTAAAACCTGCTCCTGAGATATTTCTTTTTATGTATAGGTATATCTTAACTTCTGATATAAGCCAGCGTACCAAGTGCTCTCTCCTGTCTGCTTACCTCTTTAAGGTAATCTGTGGAATGTTCACCTCTTGCCACATTAACATGTTTTCTTTTCTTTTGCTGCTAAATACACTATTTAGAATGATAACAGAAGTGTCATGAATTTATGTTTTATTGTACTTTATTGTACTGTATGTGTACATTAATTCTGGTATGCTTATCTGTATGTGACCCACTTCCTTAGTGTGTGCTGTGTTGCTCCCCGGCTCAGCCCCAGGCTGACATCCAGTACGCCTCTCACAGCATCAGAGGTGAACTATTCCCTGGAGTCGACCTTTTCTCTGACACCCGCAGGATTCACCTCGACACCACTGTAGCGAGCCTCAACTTCATCTGCCATTGGCTTTTCACCAAAGGCTATCACATCACGGTACACAGAAAACACTGTTTGTACTCATTTTGGACTGCAAAACTAAAGATAAATTATTTACTTATTATTAAATTGTGTTTGTAATTTCAGCTACTGCCCATACTAGCACTTTACCTGCATTTTGTTGAGACTCTATGCAGAGATGCACAACGCACTGTTGAGGGCAAAATACTTAAGGTCAGGATTCGTCTTGTCACCTATACATCCTGTATATGTATTTTGGTTGAATTTTTAATCTGGGTTGGTGTCTTCTGCAGATACATGCTCTGACTGAATTGTGTCTGTTTACTGAAGCTGTTAAGGAGGCAGTTCAGCTAACTCAAGGAATAGGGGTTTGTTTGCCCAATGGATACTACATTGCCAAAGACAGTCTTCAAGTATGGATACACATGAACACACACATACTGCGTATTGCCTATTTGCTCATTTCTCTCTTAGCTTGTGTTAACTGATGGGTTGACTACTTGAATGGGCATCATGGTGAAGTAGCAGGTATCTCGTTTTGAGCAGTTAAACTTAGAATTTACCAATATTTGCATCTTCAAACATCCAGAATTTTTTAGTGAGATCAGAAAAAGTTGTGCTTTAAACATTAGTGTGACAAAGCTTGCAATTAATTTCTGCTAGTCTGCTATGTCAGCTTTGCAAGATATTTGTTCTAGTACTGTCTCTACACAGTATTGAATGTAATATTGTATTTGTACATGCCACATTCTAACTAGATTTTCAACATTGTGCTTAATGTGCAGCCAGTGAAGATGTTCTACAGCCACAAGTCTCTCATGGACAATGTTGAGGTATTTTCTGTATGGTATTCTTTAGATTTCTTACTTCTTTAGATCTGAGATCTAGAAGATCTGAGGACATTTCACAAGTAAATTGAATCATCATTCTACCAGTGGTGGAATGATGATTCAATGGTACATCTTTTCAAAAGTAGTAGTCTCTGTGCTGCTGTTTCACTTACAGTACAATAGAGTTACAGTAAATGCACAGTGCATACAGTGTTTCCTTAAAAATGTGTTTGCTAAACTTGATTGGTAATTTTTTTCCTGAACATAATATTTGTGTATGTGGTGTTTGTGGTTAGGCTCTAGAAGAACTTGTGAATTGTGACATTGCTCCAGAGATACGCACGGTGTATGGATCCACGCTGTGCCTCAGATTGAACTTGGCTCGTATTCATCTAGTCCTGGCACTCAGTAATACTGTAGATGGCCCTCCTGCACCAGGTATGTAGACAAGAGTGTGTTCTCTTACATTTTTTGGAGTTATTTGGTCTCTGCATCACAAAAATAAATTTGCTTATACATAGGCCTGTAAGACTAACCCAGTTCTATTATATTCAATATTTTTGTTTTCACTGTGCTGGATTTGTGTATTCATATTCACTTTAAAACACTAGTAGTTTGACTGCATTCTTAAAGAGTCACTGGGAAACAAATGTTATTTACTGCACAATGTGGGAACACTTTCAGATTGTGGTGAAGGAGAATCTTGTGTCAGCATAACAACTCCAGTGAACTTAGAACACAATGAACCGGACAGGCTGGACACAGAGGGATCCTGCCTGACAGAAGAGCCAAAAGTATTGGATCTTAGTACCAAGAAGGAGAAGCTCAGTCCACAAAGGATTAAGGTAAAAGTTCATGGGGATTTTTCAGTTAAGCTTTACTTTTGAGTTTTGTGACTTGTAACATCTGCATAGATTTGCTTTATTCTAGGCACTTTGCAATAAATATGGTGCAGCTTTTTTCCCCATCTCGTGTGTGTCATCTGTTGTAGTTCCTTCTGTTAGAGGGAGCATCCTCCATGTTACACTCAGTTTCGCAGCTGCTCGCATCTCACTGCTGTTCGGAAATGGAAAACTTTGAACTGGCCATAGAGACCAATCTTTTAAAGGCCAGCCAGTACCTGCAACAGGGACATGCTGCACTTAGGTACAGGCTTCTTATGCTTATGTGTACTTTGTGTGTGTTTACATGCTTATGTTTGTACTCTGTCTTACCTCTGACTATCCTAACAATTTTAATGTCCTCCTTCAGTTCTGAAATGGCAGTTTCATGCATGGTGCTGTTGCAGACGTCTCCTCTAATCACAAGACAATCCATACATGACTCTCAGAAACCTGTTTCTGATCTCCCACATCCCAGGACCAGGAATAAACAGGTAGCATGTTTATATAAGTTAGTTACAGAATCTCTATCTACATCCTGTGTCATAAACAAGACATCCAACAACCCTAATGGAACTGCTAACAACCTTAAAGACCTTGGTGTGTCACTGTATGATGCATGCATGTGTTTTATCCTTAATCACAGGATCCCAAAGTTTGCAGCATGCCAAACCCTCTGCCTGGAGACTGTCCCAGAGAACTTGAGGTCAGTGAGAGAATTGGAGTTTCTCTGTGGCTGCGTTGCCGACTGGCTCTGGTCCACAGCCTAGCTGCACAGGTCCCTGCAACTGCTGCCATTTTCGCAGGTATGGTCATGTGTTATACTATGTGTGCAATAATATTTAGTATTATAGCTTATTTATATTATTTACAAATTAGTAAAAGACTAGGAAAATGCACTTAATCTGTGCATTTCTATATGTGTGAATAAAAATGAGTGCATAACAAGTGTTCTGGGCTTACCTTTTTAAGGTAAGAACGTTAATGAGGAGGCAGCTCAGGTGTTACAGGAGGGTCTCGATGAATGTGCGCAGTGGGGTGACCTTGATATTCAAGCTCTTTTGATGGTCGAAGGTGCAGAATTGGAAGCCCAGAGAGGCAAGACTGATTACAGCATGGCAATGTTGCAGGTACAAATGCACACACAGACACCTCTTCTCATCTTTGTCCTGTTACTTTTATTTTTAAGTAATTTAGTATATTTTACAACATCAACAGAAAGAAAAAATAAAGCACTGGAGCCAGTAGTTATGTGTTTCTTAGTCTGTTGAGTTTATGACCTTTGTCCTTGGATCTAGTTTACGGTATGACGGGATCCTCTATCTTTTCTGGGGAATATCTCAGCGGGGAAAAGGTCTTTTCTATCACATGCAGTATGTGATATTTAGAATGAGAGTAAACTTGAATACTGGCAAATCCAACGTTCATACCCTTTTAAAAACAGCAAGAGCCTAGCTGAGGTCAGCGATGCAGAATCTGAATGTTTTCCTGCCCACCATCACATTCCACGTTATGGAAAAGCAGGGCCTGGAAAGCACTGAGCACCAAAATCAAGCAGGTAGGCCTACTCCCACTGCCGTGACCCGGATTCGAACCGGGGTTGCTGCGGCCACAACGCAGAGTACTAACCACTATACTATCACGGCCGCAGACATATTGCGCTGCTCGGATGTTACAGCGTCTTTACAGCTCTTGACATCCACAATGGTACTTTTCAGGAGCAATGTTTTCCTGCCCACCATCACATTCCACGTTATATGTTTATTTTAAAGCTGTGTTGTTTTTCGGAGACAAGTTGTGCCCTTTGTTTCAAGAGGTTGCTCAAGTATGAAGAAATCAAGCTGAGCGGTCATTGTTAGTGGACTGCCTCAAGCGTGGTTTGGAGACGTTGAAAGGCCACTTAACTATGATTTGTTTGTATTGACGTGTCCATGTATTTCAATATACAGTATATCTGTGAAGATTCTCAGTCGTCCAGGTCATGGTTATCTCAAAAAACGGTTTTCAATGGCAACTGGACTTGTTTTAGTTCCTTGACTACGTTTCGCCC
>JAUMHL010000006.1:9983468-10092875 GCA_032362345.1 Sandelia bainsii | reverse complement strand
CCAGCAAGCTACATGTCGAGGTGTCCTTGGACAAGACACAGAAACCCCGTAGTAGCGCTGACACAGGTCTAGCAGCTTTCCAAACAACAATTTCCCCAAGGGGATCAATAAAGTATTTATTATTATTATTAAGAGACACACTGAAATGTGGAACAAGAGACAAGCTACGGTTGCTTTTTAGGAGCAATGTTTTCCTACCCACCATTACATTCCACGTTATGTGTTTATTTTAAAGCTGTGTTGTTTTTCGGAGACAAGTTGTGCCCTTTGTTTCAAGAGGTTTCTCAAGTATGAAAAGATCAAGCTGAGCAGTCATTGTTAGTAGACTGCCTCAAGCGTGGTTTCTATGCTTTGAAGGCCACTTAAATTCGATTTGCTTGTATTGACGTGTCCATGTATTTCAATGTATAGTATATATAAGAGACACACTGAAATGTGGAACAAGAGACAAGCTAAAGTTTTTTTGCATGCTAGCAAGGAGTTGAACCTAGAATTTTCTCATCCGTAGTGAGACGCATTACGCATTGCGCCAGTAGCCCGGCAGTAGGAAAACACTGAGCACCAAAATAAAACAGCCAGGGCTAGTCCCACTGCCATGACCCGGATTCTAACGGGGGTTGCTGCGACCACAGCACAGAGTACTAACCACTATACAATCACGGCTGCACGCATATTGCGGTACTCGGATGTTACAGCGTCTTTCCAGCTCTTGACATCCACAATGCTACTCTGTTATTTGCTTTTTAGGAGCAATGCTTTCCTGCCCACCATCACATTCCACGTTCTGTGTTTATTTTTATTTTGTGTCTGTCACAGTGATCCATGTGACCATTCTTGCAGATTGTTTTTAATATGACTCTTTGTTTTGAGGCTGCTTGGAGTTAAATGGAGTATTTTGATCTTCAATCATATTTTTGTGCTCTATGGATTTATATTCGCCTAAACGTAAAACCAATAATCTTATGTGTATTTTGATTTTCTGTTTTTTTAAATTTAGCAATACATTTTAAATAAACATTTGTTTTATTGTGTTTTTCTTCCATTTGTTTATTCATAACTGGCACATGCTTATTCTTAGCTTATTCTTTAATTATCATTTTACAATTAACTTGCCATTCAAATTGTATTGAATGTGTAATAAAGTATTGTGTATATTTAAAGTAATCACAGCGTTGCTGTGTTGTCTGTAGGAAGCGGTAAGCCTGTTGTCAGGACGGACATGCATGCCTCCAAGTTCCATTTTGACTCTGGCTCGTGCCACTTTGCTGCTCAGTGACCTGAAAGTGATACAGAGTGCCACACTATTAAAATTCACACAGAAACTTCTACAAAAGCAGGTATTGTATATAAACATTCCCGCTTTTTACACACACACAAACAGTTACAACTCAGTAATCAAAAGATAGGCAAAGCATCAACATTTTGTCCTTTTTCTCCATTTCTTTCAGCTGCGTTTTGTTTTTGGTCAAAATGTTGAGTTGGATGATGGAAAAATATCTTTCTCTCCCCCTGCTCTCAGTAACATCTACCTCCCTTATCTCAGCATGCTGATTCAGACCAGTTTGCGAATTGGTAAATAATGACCTTCAAGACAATACTACACATCATTTTCCATAATTAAAATGTTCACAATGACATGTTGGCTGATCAGTCCTATTCTCTTTGTTTATACAGCACATTAAGATACTAACATTACCTACTTAGCACTCAACACAGAGGTCATCTGAGACTGTTGGGAATGTTGGGATTTAGAAATATTTAGTCATAAACCAAAGTCATTGATGTGCTTTTAGTGCTTGAGGAAAATATTTAATGATATAAAATATCAATGAGCATATAATGACAACATCCTGTCATTTTCTCAGAGCAACCAACTGACGAACCTGCTTGTTTCTTTCAAAAAACAGTTCAGAGGAAGACTAAGAAAACTGGTACATTTAGCATGTAAAAAATCTGAACTAGAGGTTTTTTTTGGCATTTTATCTGATCTATAACTACTTAAATGATTAATCAATCATAAGAATTGTTCCAGATTAATTTTCTGTCAAATGACTATTTGATTAATTGAGTAAAATTTTTAGCCTCTAATCTTTAGTCATAGAAGTCTCTTGTTGGCTATATCTATTTGCATACATACAGACCCAAAACCCTGTTTTATGAATACATAGTCCAGTGATCATAGGCACTGTTACCACAGTCATAATTAAGTGACTTCTTGTAAAGGTTTTGAAATATTAGTGAAGTCTAGGTACCTAGTGTTATCTGATAAGATAAGGAATCTTGATCATGTGAGATTTTCTGATGATTCATATCAGCAATGCAATGTAAGGCTTAGGAGTAAGTCACTAATGATGTAGACTATATATTAAAGATCAAAAGGCATTGATTACTGAACAGTTATGGCGAACATGCTCAGGAGCCTGTAAGGTCAGAGGGGCGCCTTAGCCACAGTCTCAATATGAACTTACTCTATTTGTCAGTAGATAGAGAGCTCAGCTATCTCTCAAGACATAAACAATTAAAAAAAGACACAAAACATACCATTGTAAGCAAGAGAAATGTAATGTTCATGTTGCAAGGCACTTCTCCAGGAATGGAGAAAAAGTAGCACCAGATCCCACTTTTTTTCTGCACAAGGCTGCATCGTTTTGGTGGAGCCTTCCATGGGGACAGGTCCCGCCTGAACTAGTCCCCGTTCAAATGAATAAAAAGAGCTGTGTTTTTCTAAGGTATGTCAAATTTCTTTTGTAAACTTATTTAAACTTTAGTTTTCCTTGAAAACTAAGAACGGTATCTTTTATTTGGTTTTGGCAGGTTCATGCTCCTTTCTGCTGGACAACAATTAAATACAATACACCTCTTCACTATCTGTGTTGTGTTTTATTTAATGTGGAATGGAACTGAAAAACTATTAATTTAAATGATTATCATGTCATGTGCTCTCACATATTTATGATGCATACAGTGCTGTGAGAACATGTTTGCCTCCTTCCTGATTTTTAAATTTTTATTTTTATTTTCTTGGAGTAATTTGTAATTTCCCAGGAGCTTTTAGCATGCTTCACTTTGTCATGTCATGCTTCTGTTTAAGTGATTTCTTTATTTAACAGGTCTGACTGACTAATCAGGCCTGGATGTGGCACTTGAATTTGAGCTCACCCTTCCAAAAAATGTTGTTGATCACAGTTCATTCATGATTTAGCAAGGGCAGGAGATGACTTTTTCACATAGGGCCAGTTGGACAGCTTTTTTCTTTTCATTTATTTATTTATTGATTTTTGTTGTTGTTTTAAAGCGACCTTGAGATTGTATAAGGCACTATATAAATTATTATTATATTAATAAATGAAATCATCATTTAAAAACTGCTTTTTGTATCTACTCAGGTTATCTTTGTGTAATATTAAAATTTGTTTGATGATGTGAGTCATTGAAGTGTGACAAATTGGCAAAAAAAACAACAACAGTAAGGGGGCTAATACTTTTTCATAGCACTGTATGTAAAAAGCAAATACAAATAATGTACTGTATATTGTATTTCATCTCTGTGTGTCATTTGTTTTCATTTAGCCATGAAAGATTGACAAAGATTTATTTGACACCTATGGGTGGATGAATCAATCCCAAACGTTTCAAGACTACCAGTAAGGTTTCGCTGAGTATTGATAGTAATGTCAGTAGCACTGATAACACAAAAACAAACTAGAAAATTTTGTCATTTTAGTACCATCAGCTGTGTTGTTCAATAGCCAGAGAGCTCAGTTTCGACTGGAAGTCTATGACAGTCATGATCAGCACTCTTAATGCGTTCAGTCCAATAGTCTACTCAATTTAGCCATTTAGCCAACCATTTTTATTTTGAAAGTCTGAATGTTTTTCAAGGCTTTTATGTAGTCTTAAATGAACCTCCTCTTAGTAACTGTAGACTTTTCTATATTCTCTGTTCAGAGAAGACAAAACTGCAGATATTAGACTTTGCCTCCATGGTTGAAATAGTAGATATGTGATATAGCTTTTTAGCCAGTATATATTTACCAAACATCGTACAATCTAAATACCTTGTCATAAGAAGAATTGTCCATTTCTTTCAGCAACTGACGATAGTGACCTGGTGCCCAAATAAATGTGGGGTAGGGGTAGTATACTCCTGGCAATTTTTGGTGTCTGTATATTAGTCTAATAGCAAAATAGTATCATGAGCCAATCAAAGATGTTTGTGTATTTCTGCCCAGCAACTGGTGGAGACTGGGGCTCCAGAAGAATGAGAATGTGGAAATACATTAAACATGGCTGCTATGGCACAGAACATTAATACATACTTACCAACTACCCTAGTCATGAGCCTGAGTCATAAAGTGTGGTCGTGTGTGGATGAAGCTGCTGTCTACATTGTGTATTAGGAGTTTGACTGACCTGTTAGTTCAACTGTTTGTAAACTGTAACTGTTTGTATCTATGTCAGTTAACATGACAGTTACTGCTTTCAGCTTGCTGCGTCACCCACAGTGTAAACAGGATCAGACCTCTTGAACTTGGTACAGCAAAACCCTAGCTCGTATCGCCAGAAACTTGTAATCTGTCAGACAGGAGACCTCTATGAGCCAGTGTTGCAAATTTTATGTTTGAGGAATGAAAATTGTGACCACAGGAGCGAGTTTAAAAGCCATTCCTTCAGCTTCTCACTAAAAAAGCGATGAAAATGAACATTAAGTCAGTGGAGGAGCTGGAAGTAACAGCTGGCACTTTGAGGCTCACAGAGAAAAAGCTCTTTTTCCATTTCATATAACCTTCTCTGGTCCCTGATACCAGTAATATATTTTATCTGAAAATAAAAAATAAATATAATTAACAATCTATCAGACTAGTGTGAATGTTCGCAGTTCATCTAAGTAAGAAATTTCAGATTTTTCAAATATCCTAGTTTAAAAAAACTCAAGATAAATATCAAGATGAATGCTGGCTATAATTGTCAGGTTTAAGAACACTCAGTTCATTGCAGTTTCTGCATATGAGCAGGTGATCTGCTCATCACAACATTGAAAACCTTGATGGTTTTAATGTTGCGGCTGATCAGTACAAGCTAGAACATGTTGCCTATGTGTGTGGTTGTACCCAGTGATGATGTCTTTATTTTTAGAATTTTAGAATTCACATAATAAACTTTTGTAATAAGTCCTCTTGTCTGCATGTGATAAAGTACACTTGTAGCAGATAAAATGACTGATGAAATAAGGTGGTGATATTATATATTCAGATATAGAACTATTATGAATGCATTCAGCTTTTAAATCATAATGAGCTCATTCCAAGCTAATAAGCAACTTAAAGAAGCTCGATATGCAGGCTTATAAATTTCTGCACATAAACAATCAATAGCCTTGACGCATAACTGAAGATAATCTCTGACGCATAATTCCGGAAGGGTTCGTGAATGGCAGTTTTATTCTGAAACTCTAAACCGGAAAGTGTTTACAACGGTCAGCGGTCTCCGCCGGAGTAACGGTAGTTATCGCTTCCGATCCTTCAATGGTCTTGGTTTGTTGATGTTTCCAGGAGTACGGCAGTAGTTGGCAACTGGGGTCTGCCCATTGTTTCAGGCGAATCGTCTGACACTCAATGAAGCTAGCCAGCTAGCTAGCAGCTTAAATGGATTTTCATGTGAAAAGATGATCGCATCACTGTCCAGAGGAAGTTTACTGGATGAGGTTCTTCATGGGGGCTTTAACGAGGTAACGTTTACTAAGCGTTACTAATGTTAATTGTCATTTAGATATGTAGCTAAGTCATAAATTAGAAAGCGAAAGAACGTCAAAAATTGCTGACCAACTAACATTTGGTCAAACAAACTTACTTTAGGTAAACCTAAACTAACGAAGTTCTGCAGTTTGTTCTAATTAATTTAACGAGCTAACTTAATGTTGACGTTATCTTCAGCTAGCAGATATTAATATGCATATATGTGGACCGAAGTCGGTGTTAACGCCAGCAGGAATCAAAGTTACCAGGCGGCTCTAGTATAAGTTGTTAAAAAGCCACAGTCGAAGCAGACATAGCGATTAACGGTAGATAAATGAAAATGTGTGTGCGGTGTTTTAAAACGAGCTGCGTGCTTTGTAACGTATCCCGGACGACGGGACGTCACGTGACCGATCTGAACTGCACCGGAAAAGAGGGAGTAAGATTTAAGTAAGAGTGAACCGTGTGAAATAAAGGGTGAAAACACCCAAACATGTACCTGTGGACTGAACACTTTTATCGTTAACATGCGCAACAATAGTAAAAAATTAATAGACCGTGGGACAATAAGGTGAACCCCCTCACCCCTGTTCAACTGCGCCAACATAATAAACAAAGGAACCCATTTGTTGTCTCATGGTCTCAGCCTTATTGGACCCTCACACTAAGCTAACTTTGTGCGCGTGGGTGTTGCTGTGTAATTTGTTGGATTTGTGTGTATGTGATTGATGCATTGCAGCAGCAGTTGGCAGCATATGTGTCCTGGGTGAACTCTCAGCTGAAGAAGAAGCCAGGTCTGAAGCCTATCACAGACCTCAGGAGTGACCTGCAAGATGGGGTGGTGCTCACACAACTAATAGAGATTGTTGGTAAAAACACACAAATGGTTCTCACTGTGTAGTAATAATGGATGAATAAATTCTGTAATACAATTATTTTATTTATAGGTCAACTTATTTACAGTACCTGGTTATTTATAATGATTAATTTTTCAGTGAAGAAGATCTGATATGCTTTTCCTTGAAAACTGCTTCTATAATGAAAAGTGAAAACTGACCTTACAACTTCACTAAGCTAAGTGTAATGTAATATGGTTTCCGTTGTAGCTGAACTGTACTGTTGTATTTCTTATTATAGTATTACAGGAAATGCCCAACCAGTTGATTGTATCATCTATTAAAAACAGTTTTTATTGTTTATTATTTTGTCTCTCTCTCTCTCAAAACTGATTCTAATTGGCAGCTGGAGAAGTGCTTCAGGGAGTGTTTGTGGCTCCACAGAACAAAGAGGAAAGCAGGAAGAATGTGGAGCAAGTCTTGCAGTTCATTTCTTCCAGACACATACGTATGCCACACATATCTGCAAGAGGTAACTCAGATATTTCTATGTACTCTCACTGTCTTTCATTTTATGTTGAGTTCAGATGTTCCAAAGCTTTTCAGGTTGATGAACTACAATCTGAACTAAATGCTCCCGTTGTGCTTTTAATTTATTAATTCACATTGTTTTCAGAAGGTGGTGATTCAACTGTATGATTATTTTGGACAGTGTAGTTTTACACTGTACTGCATCATACAGAGACGTATGTCTGTAACTCATCCCAGCTCCACAAATAAGTGGGGTGGACAGACCTGTCAGTATAAATTATATATAAAAACAATGCAATTCATCAGCTCCACAAGCTGTATTTTGTTGAATCAATTGCTTCCTAAAACAGAAAAACATTATCACCTTCAGAAAGGATTTATTGAAGAATCACTGTATTAAATTGCATTAATTTTATCTAGGTCTACCTAATACAGATAAGTGTATATTGTCAAGTCAGAAGATCCCCCAAAATTTAAACACTTACTTTCATTATGTTCACTGTGGAACAAATACACATTTCTTCATGTTCTTGAGTAATGACCCACCTGTCACAGAACATTGTTTTATTATGATATTATCATTATTTATGATAGTGTATTAAATATTTGTTTCTATAGGAAAGAATCTCACAAGAACTTAATTTTTAAGATGGAAATAAAAATTAATCCAGGCCTGTTCCTGTCATACCCTTCTGTTGATTAACTCTTTTTGACATTTATCACATTCGACAAACATCCAGAAAAATCTAGTGTACACGCTTCTGTTAATAACTAAGAGATGTATATTATTTCAGTGGAATAAGCTTGGACTTTTTTTTAGCAACTGAGCTCAGTCCTGAAGTGGAATTCAGAACTCTGGGGAACTCAGCTATTTGGTGTAATAGACCTGATACATAAAGGTCACATAGTTTTTCTTTTGAATTTGAAAGCTTGTATCAATACAATACATTCAAGTTAATACTTTACACGTCTAGTTTATTGATGAAGGACAATACTTTATGTTACTTCTCTGTCTGCAGACATTGTTGATGGTAATCTAAAATCTGTAATGAGGATAATTCTGGCACTGGCTGCCCACTTCAAACCCTCAGCCAATCAGAGGACTGCTACAGGACGTGGAAGGACCTTGACAAGAGGCAGTGGCAGCCACAATCCTCTCTCCACTGTTGCACTAGCACAAGGTGCTGTGGCTGCCCTAGCATCAGCACGACTCGATGCTTCACAGCCTGCATGTGTTGCACGTATCCACAGGTATAACAGTCATAAACATAGACACATTTACTTTACCATAAATTCCTTTCAGTGTCTTCCTGAAATACCCAAAAAGTTCTCTGCTGCAGCAAAAATTTATTTGATACAGTTTGGTCTTTGCTGACCTCTGGTGGACAAAATTAGATCACCAAATTGCCATTCTCTGTACTGCTGAAATACTGCCAGTCAAAACTGTGTACCTGTGTTATCTGTGCTTTGTCTGCCATCTTTTAGTGGCTGGAGCTTGGATGTGGAAAAAAGCGTGTGTGTTCGCACACTGGTTGAGCAGTATGAAAGAGGAGCTCCAGATGAGCAGGATAATCCTCTGCCTGGGAGGTAATCTGCTTTTACATAAGCTCAAGCTTCTACTAAATACTCACACCTCTTTGCATTCTAAATACTGCATAAGAATTGATTTAGGTGAATATCATATCTTTAGAAGAAAAAAATGACCATCCTGCAACATAGAAAATTTGAAACCTGTTAACCATTTGCAGTATCTCCATCACAAAGTGAACTCCTTCTACCCTTCATATACTGTACACAGTATGGGCTGGATAATGTTGTGAGGTTGTGTCATTTTAAATAATGCTGAGCTGTGATAGTAGTCTGAAGACATTATAAAACAAAAACTTTACTTAGATTAAATGCATGCTTGTATTACTGGCCTAAATTCATTAACGTGGTTACTGAAGTTAAGTGACCTAAGGGCAAGTGGTTTGACGGTGTAATTAAATTTGTACATTTCGGTACAAAAATATTTTTATTTGGTTTATTTTTATAAAATACTGTGCAAATCATTGTTCGGGAGAAAACAAATTCTATTTATTTCAGTTCCAATTTTTATCGGAAATTATGTAAATTCTCTGTTATCGGGCCATCTTCATAATTTACCTTTCTACACTTTGAAAACAGTAGATTCGATTTTGTGGTTTATGTGTGTGTGTGGGTGTGTGTGTCACTGCCTGCCAGAGCATATGACTTTGGTTTTAGTACTCCAAACTTCACTTTTGCTGTTTGTGTGTGTGTGTGTGTTCATAGACATCTGGGCAACAACACACAGGGAGATGAGAGAAAAAAATAATAATCAGTCTTTATCTTCTCAAATCACATGTTCAGTTTTCAGTTCAGAGTCATGTTCTTTGACTCCTTTATCAGCATTGTGTGTGTGTGTGTGAGTGAGTGAGTGACTGTGTGTTTATTTGTTTTTTAATGTGAATACAAGCATGGGTCTTAGAGAGAGGTGCATTAATTTATTTTAATAGAATACTGTCATCACATACAGTTGGATTCAAATTGAGCACATTGAAAATATGTTATAGTTTTTTTAAACTTGGAAATAATTAGACTCTATTAGGATTTTGAGGATAATATGAAACATTATGACATTTAAATTGAAGAAGAAATATTCAAGCAGTCTCCAAAAGCTATAGAGACTAGTAGTCGTCCTCTGAGACCACTAGACAACCTGAAGTGTTTTGATTGTGCTTTTGCTTGTTAGAGTCTTGTTCTTTATTTAGCAAATTCTTCATGGTGGTGTGGTCACTTTTCGTCTGCCTGATCATGCCTTAGGTAAAACAGAGCGTATTAGGCCCAGCTTAGAAAGCTTCGGCCTAGCCATGATTTGCTACTGAGAAATCCCCTCTGACTTCTAACACTTCCATGTAGTTCTGATGCCATGTTTCCCACTATCACAGCCACAATAAAACACCTCTTCAGAAGAGGAGACAAAACTCAAGGAGATCTGACCTTTTTGTATAAAGGAGTTAACATTTGATTTCTGAAACAGAATTAGTGCAGAATCTTTAAAATGTTGTCTTAATTTTACATGTAATATTTTTTCTGTCTCTAAAGTCACAAACTTTCTGATTATTTGTAGGTTTACTGTAAAATATATTATAATATGTTAATACATTTTTTGGACTTTTGCAGCCCACAGTCTTTTTAAGTGAGATGTTAAGCAGGGTCTGCTGATTTGGTCGTCCTGGTAACATTTTGCTCGCTGGAGGGCAAGGGGTGGTTACATATGGGTGAGGAAAATCACAAACTCATGAGTTTGTCGAGATGCTGTTGCTCGACCCCCACATGCAGGGTCTAACTTGGAATCACTGGAGGTATTTTGCACAGTTAAACCACCAGAAACCCATTATGGGTGGGACACAGATTAAATGGTAAGACTAGACTCTGTGAGAGAGTGTAGATGTGTGTGTGGATTTCGGTGTGTGTTTTTGTGTTTATAATTTTTTTTACAACATCAGCTCTGCAGTGCTTCATGTAATGTGAATAATCAAAGTGCTTTGATTTGCAAAGGCATGCAAGTAATGCAAGTATTTGGACTTTTCTTTGGAAAATATGTATCATATGTTACTTTTTCTGTATGTCCCTTTTTCTTTCTGACAATCCCTCTTTACAAATATTAGCCAGAATTAGTTACACAAAGTTGTCAAACATTGTGGCACTATTTTTATTGTTATACAGTTCAAATGTATAAACTGTTTATGAAAATAAGTAACCTTGAATTTGGTGATTGTCTGTGACTTCTATAATTATCAAGGCCAAAGACAGTGCTACTTGTATTCATAGTGGTTGTGTTTCTGTAAGCTTGCTTTATACTTATTATAATCAATTGTAGCACAGTTTGTATTAACACTTGGTGTTTGTCTGTGTTCTTGCTGATGAGTGTTTACATGTGCACAGTTGTATGTATCATGCATGTATCTGTGGAATAAATTGATTAACTAGTGTTTTATCTCTCGAGCTTCAGCTCTGTCAGTCCACTGTCATCCCCAAGATCTCCACCCAGCCATCACTCAGAAAGACAGCAGGAAGACGATCAACAGCAGGAGAGCAGTGGTGAGTTCTGCTGTGCCACAAATCAGTTGTTTCATTTATAACCCTTAAACTTTCCCATCCAACGCATGTAACATTGTGTGTGTGTATGTAGCTAAATCATCTCATATTGTGGTGGAGACGGCATGGGAGGATTCTCTTAGTGAAGCTTTGGAGAAGGAGGTGCAGGAGACACGTAATATGGTGTCTGCTTTACAGGTATGGGCATATTTAGGTTTCAACTTGATTCTGGAATCTGTGTTTTTGTTTTTGTTTTTCAGTCAGCTGCAGGAAACTGACGTAAACCTTGATGCTCATGTTGTACTTGATACACATCAACTGTGTTTGAGTCCAAATCATGTCTTAAAAGCACAAAACTAGTAAAAGCATATCATCCACTGTAAGTGATGTGTATCCAACAAGCGAGTCATGTCAGACGTCATGCTATACACTAGTACTGGCGTTGCCGGTACCTGTGTAAAATTAACACTGGGGCGCCTTTAGGGCAGATTCTTTTCAGTGTAAATAGGAAAAGACGTCTTAAATAAGGGGCCACCTTCTTAACAACACGGCAGGAGTTCTGTAAATAGGGCTAGAATATCTTTTTGCTTTCATAGTGATGGTATGTTGGTCCTCTTTTTTCTCCTGCTGGTTGGTAGCAGCACCTGTCTACTAGTTGACTCCAAAGTACAAACTGGTGTCACATGTTATGCCCTTTTTTAAGGCTCTGCTGCTGCATGGGTCAGTGCCTGGGGATGAGCAGGATGCATCTTTGACTTTCGACCAAGGCAATGCTGAACAGCAACTGGTAATGACAGCCACTGCATTTATTTTTATTTTGATCTTTTATCAGTCTTGATTTTATTTTCCATCCTTCTGTCTGTTCTCCCCTTTTCGTGCCATTCTCTTGTTTGCTCTGTTACACCAGCTCATTGTGTTAAGCTCAGATCACATTTCTTTTTCTTAACTGCAGGTTTGTTAGTGTGTGTGTGTGTGCACGCTTATGTGTGTGTCAGAGGGTGACACGGATATCAGTTTCCCTTCTTTCCCAGTCCATTGTGGTTCTCACACACACTTTTTGCTCTCTCTCTAGGTAGTCATTCGCAGTCGTTTGGATCAGAGTATGGGGGAGGCTCAGGAGTTGAAGGTAAATCTTATAATGTGTTTTCTGTCAGTATGTTCTTTTCTTCTTTTGCTAAGAATAAAAGTGTTGTGTTATTACTGAGAGAATAAACTGCACTGTGATTATTATTTAATTCAGAGTTGTTTGCTTTTTACTTTAGAGGGAACTGTTGTGTTGTAAGCAAGAGATAAGAAACCTGCAGGGAGTCAAGGTGAGACAAAAGCCACATCAGCTATCGTATAGCTAAAGTAAATATCATTTTTATTGTCTTACAGAAAAGTTGCTGGATACGGTATTGACGTTCTGTTGGTTTGTAAATGTGCAGGACGCCCAGCAGCAGAGGCTGTCTACTCAGGAAGCATCAATACTGCAGATGAAGCAGGAGCTTCTCAGAGCCAGCATGACGAAAGATGAGCTCAACAACCTGAATGTATGCAGTATATAAATGCGTGAATTAAGTTCAGACTCACATACAAGTCTGTTTTATTTAAAGTGAATGTAATAAAACAAAGCATTAAAACTGTTACAGTGGCTGTATTACTGAAATTTGAAATCTGTATTACTGGCTGAATTCCCTTCTTCTGTGAAAATGTGTTGTAGGCGGATCTACAGTGGAAGCTGGACGAGTGCAACAGGCTGTGGGGCGAATGCAAGGTGAGTCACTCCAGTCCCTGTCTTCTAATGGTTTGCTATTTCATAGTTTAATTATCCTTACTTTATGTTACACCGGATCAGTTTATTTAGTTTATACTAAATATTGAACCTTGCCTTTTCTCTGGTTGGTTGGATACAGAAGGAGATTGGACAGAAGGACAGACTTCTTCAGCAGTTCAAGCACAAGCTTGAAGAAAGTCAAAAGCAGCAAGTATGTTATCCAGGATTTTAAAATAATTGTAATGTTTATCGGCAAATGAGTACTAAAACTTGCTTGGATGCAGGAGAATATGCCTAAATCACCGGTGTACATTTTATTATTTCCTCCATCATTCATTCAGTAAGTACGTCACTCACCATCTCAGTCATGGACTAGATCTGGATCCAATTTGTTTATATATTAATGCGTGTTTTGGTGTTTAATTGTGTGTCTTTTTGGCAGAGTGAAATTCAAAGACAGTTGGAGCATAAAAACTGCATGTTGCAGGAGCTAATGAATAGAGATTTGCAGCAGGTAGTACTGTTGCTTTACTGGTACTTTCTACACTAAAACCCTAATAAAGTTGAGTTTTAGGTTTTAGGTTTCATATTCAGTTTGCACAAGTCTTGTTCAATATCAGATATACATTACACAACTGTTGCTTTTTTTTCAGATTCCCACTGCCACAGAAAACAATGGATATTCTTACTCTGAAAGTCCAGCTCCCTCTATGTCAGGCGTGAGTAATGTTTCCATTAAAAAAGACACTCTGTTCACTCATTGTTCATTGTCAGTGTGTTTATTGGTGTTATTCATACCTATTATTTTCTCTTGCAGTATTTATGCTACATACTATCATTTGACCACATGAAACACTAGATCGACAATCTAATTTCCAAGAATAAGTTAAAGAAATGTGTGTGAAGACCATTATGAGTTGTAAATTACCTGGAATACAGTTGCTTTCAAAGTACATCATTTGATGAACTGAGAGAGAGAGAGACTATGCTTAAAGTACAAAAAAAATCTATTAATTTACAAAAATAGCAGAGTAAGACTTCAATCAAACACACAACTACTGTCTATGTTCTCTGTTAGCAGGCAGAGGAGGTTCAGCTGCTCAGAGATGCACTTAAGAGTTTGAGGAGCCACTTCAAAGACCATGACCCACAGCACCATACATTGGACACCCTGGAGCAGGGCATAGTGTCGCTCATTGACAGACTGCATGTTCTGCCTACACACAGGGTACAGATGCCAATTTGTTTGTCCGAAAACTTTAAAAGCTTTTGTGTTTAAGCAGCCAACACTGTGGTGTCACATGAACTGATGGTGAGGTTAGTGTGTAACTGGGATTAGCCTTAGAACTGTGACAGAAATTTAATTGATAAGTACTGACTTGTTATTTATCAACCAAAGCCACATTTGGTTGTGTAATTGGTTGATATAATAAGAGTATTTTACTAAAACTGATTTATACCATTACATTTCTTTTAGATTATGTTATTTTTGACAAAATGTAGACGTTTAAAAATCATAAGGGGCTGCAGTGAGAGATATATTTTAAAAGAATTCCTGATGCAAAGAAAATGTCACATTCAGCATTTGTCCAAATCCTGCAGGGAAGAGGAAAATCGCCAAGACGCAAAGGTCAACACACAGACTCTGACTCCTGGTCTTGCACAAGTAAGTAATTCTAACATGTACTCTCCAAAAGCACATGTCCACATAATACAACAAGCAGAATATTTATACTTTTACTGTTGTGTTTTTTATTATTACAGAGTCAGTTTGTCAGTCCCACAATGGTCCTTCCTCCTCTACTAAAATCCTTTATTTTACTGGAAAATCTCCTACACCTTCCATGATCCATATACCGAAGAGGTTAGTGTGTGTATTGAGATGTTTTCTATCTTAGAGATGTTTGTGCTCTGTTAGGCTTTACACTGACCTGTGGAAAGCCAGCCTGAGCCGAACGGTTCAGTATGTGATAAAAAGAGAGACTTGACCCAAGCACACCTGAGTAGACTTAAATATAATTACACCTGATCCAATCTCTTCACTCCCGTAGTGATGGTAACGAACCACGTTATCAGTAGTTGACAATGCGCAAGCTCGAATCCGTTCAGATCCATTTAGGTCCTGGACGTATTGACACAGAGACCTGAGACCCGAGAGAGGAAAAGGAAACCCGACCTGACCTGACACGATTAGACTGAGCAGAATTAGGACCAGACCTGACTTGGGTCTTTTACCCTTTAACCCAATCACATACATTTAGACTAGCAGGCAAAAGTCATAAGGTGCTAAGATGAATGAGTCTTTGTCTACTTGTTGTACAGGCTGGGTGAGGTAACTCTCAAGGATGTTAAGGCAGCTGTGGATCAAGAGGGAAACTACAGGTACCACTTCAAGGCCCTGGACCCTGAGTTTGGCACTGTGAAAGAAGAGGTATGAGAAGGACAGAGAAAAGACAATGAACAGATATTTGTTGCACTCTAGTCAGGATGAAAACCGTGTTGGTTTAAGTTATTGTACTAAATACACTAAGTAGTCATTTTAACTTGTCAGAGTATATGCAGTACATAAAAAGTCTAAAAGTTTTAAAAAGGACTGAAGCCAGTTTAGTCAAAAAAGCCTTTATCGAGCTTTCTAGCTACAGTAGCTGTGGAGCTTATTGGGTCATTTTTAGCAAAAATGTAAATAAATTTCTTCTGATTCTCTTTTATTCTTGGACAGGTATAACTATTAACACATTCATAAATAGCATTCTATGTGTAATAGAAAGGTCTTAAAATGTCTTTACTTAGGTGAAACCTGTAGGAACCCAGTCAGTTTTGTGCTTCGTGTTATAATAACAGCTTAAGTATAAAGTATCTCCTAATGTTTGTGCAGGTATTCCTGGATGGAGCAATTGTTCCAGGCTGGGAAGGAAAGATAGTGGCCTGGGTAGAAGAGGACCGCGTTGGGGAAAGGTAACAGCATGTTGTTTCTGTATCTCTGACTTTATTTTCCTGATTCTCAGTGGTAAACGACTCTTTTATTTTTTGTGTCTTAGGCCATTGTAGGTTCAAGCAGAGGGAACATGACAATTCATGATTTTGTTTCTGGTTACTCTGATCCCAAAGGCACATCAGCAAGAAAGCTGTTCAGAACAGAGGCACAACTGGACACTTTTTGAGATCTTATCAGCAAAATACTGTAACACTTGTCAGCAAGGGATTTGGGTTGATTAGCAGGTACTAAACCTTACTAGAAACTGTAAACCTGTGAATTCAGTGCCTTATTAGAGAAAGCTGTTTCCATCATGTGCTCATTATTATCAGGCAGTAACTGTAGTTTCAAAGCTGGACTAGTAAGTTGTTATAAACATAATTAACTTTTTCTGAAGCCACAGTAGTGTTGTTGTTTAATTTCTAGTTAAGGACAAAAGTCTGTATGATGAGTTGGAAAAAAAAATGTGTTCAGTGTTCACTATAATATTATTATGTATTAATTACATATAAGAGGTAACAGTAAAATTGAGGATAATGTTGGGATGTCCAAACAAAATGTTCTATTGCAAAAAGAAAAAAAACAACAGCAAAATGTGTTTGAGACAAATCACATTTACTACATAGAACCCAAATCCAGGTGTGGGTTTAAATGTCTGTAGCACAGCAGCATGTAAACAACAACATGCTTACACTGAACTGCTGTTATCAGAAATGATGCAGAAACTTTGTTGTAGATATGCAGAAGAAAAGGGCTGTTATTTTGTTTACGTTATGAAATAGTTTTGTACATTTGTGTAAAATGTTTTCACCATATCCTTAAATATTTTATGTTTATGTTAAAAAGATGCTGTGGATGTCATAGATGTGAAGAAGAGTTTGCATAAAAAGACCATGCCACTATTTATACTGTGTGTGTTTGTGGGCGGTGTATATGTTTTTCTGTAGTTGTGTGGACAAATTTAGGTTTGATACCATTGTTTTATCTGACATTTTGGGGCAGTGTGAGTACATTTTATTCAGTATTCACAACTTAATTTTAGGGTCTGTTTAGGATTAGGGTTTGGGACAGACATTTACTAATGATAGGGTGGTGAGATAGGGAGTGCATTATGTCAATGAGTGCCCTCACAAGTATAGAAAGACAAATGTATGTATGTATATGGACTGATACCATGAGATCGTTTTTCTTCAACCTGTTTCTGTTTTCCTATTTGGGATCAGTGTGTTTGCCTTCACTAACACACCAACAGAAATTCGCATCAGTCCACTCTTAACTAAGACCCATTTGAATGCCATACCTGCCTGTACTGTGTATGTAAATGTAAGACTGTTATTTTGCATTTGTTTTGTTTACTGATTTTTTATTTTATTTTATTTTTTACAAAACATGGATACTGTCTGTTTAAAAAATAAAAATGGCTTTTGTTGGATCTTAGAAAAACTAATATTTTGAAATAAAACCTGAGTTTTGTTTTTAGAAAAGATGTCATTGTTCCAGTTTTTATGGTGGTTGTAGGATTGAGGAAAATCACCTGTCTGGTGTTGTTTTGAAATGTCTGTTTTTTCCCCAGAAACAGTCCAATATCCCCAAAGTTAGATTTTTTTTCTTCTCAATAAATATAGAGTAAAGCTAGATGACTGGGGGTTTTGATGAATAGGCAACACAGATTGTATAGTTCTTGGTAGACAGTTACATCTAGTGACTGTTGTCTGTCCAAACATTCATTCAAATATTGTACTGACACAGTGTGGTCGCAGATATAATTGCAATAAAATAAAAACTTACAGCAGCTTAGAAGGACTAGCTTGAATCCTCAGGGAATTTATAAATGTCTTTTTTATTTTTATTTAAGTAGGTCTGTTTTGTTTCAGAGAGGTGGTGGGTATTGATAATTGAAATGTGAGTCACCACCGTTTACGACATCTCTTTCGGAGCGACGGTAGGCAGAGAGGAGAGCCGTAAAACGTGTTTGTGGAAGGAGGAGGTCATTAGAAAGTGAGGAGTAAGTACGAATCGGTTCTCGGGGTACAGAGACTGTCGGTGCCAGTGTATATCTGATGCTGGTATAAAACAGATATATTATTCAACATCTCTGTATAGTGTTTCAACCGCTGCGAAATGCTTCGTCTCATCCTGCGGCTCAGGCCGTCCGCCGGGCTCTGCTGTCCCCGTGCCCTCCCTGCCAGGCCTGTTGTGCTCGGCTCCCGCTCCGCACCCGGAACCGGCTGTCTGAGGCGGCTTCACTGTGGAGGGAGGTCCCAAACCGTGAGTTTGGGCTCCGGCTTCAGCTACAGGGGGACTCCCCTGCGTTGTTCCCAGTTGACAGGGAGCTGTCAGGGCAAACGTTTCTACAGCCTCCCGCCGCACCAGAAGGTAACGTTACCGGACCAGGGCTCGGGTTGCCATAGCGGCGACGTTCACGGTTATAGTTAGCATGACCTCCGCAGATAGCTTTAGTTAGCACTGATATGTAACGTTACCAAACAGCTTCTGTCACAGCTCTAAAAGTCAAATACAGGCAAAACATTTGGTGGAGAGTATTTAAACTGTAGACCCAGTTTTTGCAAACACTGTGTTTCTTAGCTGAAACTTAAGAGCATCAGAACATTGATGTGTCAGGATATGGATTAGAAGTGTCCCCATACTCCAATTAAAACACTCTGGGTATTGTAATTGTTATGATAATTAAGCTTGTTCACTTACTCCAGGATTGTTCTCTGTTTGGTGGAAACTTGAAATGAGCTGTGTGGAGGCTGACTTGTCTCAGGATGTGATTTCTCCTTTGTAATGAGAAGAAAGCTGCTTTCAAGTGATGTTATATGCAAAAAATGGAGACCCTCGGGGACTCTGAGGACTTTAAATCAGGCTAAAAGAGATTTTTTCCCCACATATTTCATACTTATGCCATTCCTCAATTGTCATTCATCTATGGATGACTTGCCTAGTACTGTGTCCAGAGTCCACACTGCATATTAATCCTATTTGTTGTTTTTGAGTATGTTATGTGTAGCGGTGGAAGAAGTACTCAGTATATAGAGTTTAGCAGAGAGAACCATGTTAATGTTGCTGCTGTTAAAGGTGAGGGTTTATTTGTATTACTGTAATATACTACTGGTCATCTTGTACCATTATTTCTAGTAGATTAAATCTAAAAACATAACACAATTAAAACTAGCAAATAGAAAGTAATGTGTATTCAATTACATGTACTATTTAAGTGGAACACTATTAATTTTCACAGCTGTTACATCCCTCTTGTATGTTCAGTTTCTTCCCAGTACAACAATTATTTTGGGAGCCCCTCTCCTGCCCTCTATCTGTTTCTGCACTGGTAGCATTTGTGTATACTGATATCAAAGAGCATTAAAAACTACCTCAAAACATCACAGATGTGTTGTAATACAGCTAAATGTGGGTCATGTATTGAGCAAGAGGATGAGGTGATGATGATGTAGGAACTGCAGTTACAACACCTGACATTTGGCAGTATTTCAATGCGCTGTCATGTACCTAAGTGATGGTACTCTGAAGTGACAATGGTGATCTTTGGTATATTTGGTTAACTACTATAATAATCATAATAATTTCTTTACTCCTTTAATTAATTAATTTGCTATATGTTCATCAGGTGGAGCTTCCTGCACTGTCTCCCACCATGCAGACAGGAACAATCGCTCGTTGGGAGAAGAAGGAGGGAGAGAAAATCGGCGAGGGAGATCTTATAGCTGAGGTAAGAATAGAATAGAATAGAATAGACTTTATTGTCATTGTACAGAGAGTACAACGAAATTGTGGGTGCTCCACCCAGCTACGGTGCATTACAAAAAGAAGAAACAATGTATAAATATGCAATTTAAAAAAGAACAAGGCAGAAAAAGCAATAACAATATATACATAATGTGCACAGAGTGCAGACATTTACAGATGGTCAATAATTTACATATCAAATGAATATTTACACATTGAGTTTAGTACTTTGCTGTGTATGTGTGTGTAGTGATGGTGGTAGGGGTGGGACGGGAAGTTCGAATGGCCCAGGGGAAAAAGCTGTTGTTGAGTCTGGTGGTGTGAGACCTGATTGACCTGAAGCGCCTTCCAGAGGGCAGCAGGTCAAACAGGTGATGGGCGGGATGTGAGGGGTCTCCTGTGATGGCCTTAGTTCTCCTGAGGCAGTGGGATCTGGATATGTCATCCAGGGAGGGCAGAGGGCAACCAATAATTGTTTTGGGCGGTGTTTACATCCTCTGCACAGCCTTCCTGTCCTCAGCTGTGGAGCCTGTATACCACACACCCAGACAGTATGTGAGTACACGCTCCACAGAGGAGTGTTAGAAGGACAGCAGCAGCTTCTTATCCAGATTGTTTTTCCTGAGAACCCGCAGGAAATGCAGCCGCTGCTGAGCCTTCTTCACGAGGTGTTATGAGTCCAGGAGAGGTCAGCAGAAATGTGGGTGCCCAGAAACCTGAACGTGGTGATTCTTTCCACACGTTCTCCATTAATGAGCAGAGGAGTGTGGTCTTCCCTGTGCTTCCTAAAGTCCATAATCAATTATTTTGTTTTAAGGACATTCAGTGTCAGATTGTTCTGAAGTCATGAGTGCATCGGTGTGCAGCGTTTCACAGTAGAGAATCAAAACTACATTATTTTTTTTATTGTTCCTTTCTATAGGTGGAGACTGACAAAGCCACTGTAGGTTTTGAGATGATGGAGGAGTGCTATCTGGCAAAGATCTTGGTTTCTGAAGGGACCAGAGACGTGAACGTCGGATCCGTTATTTGCATCACAGTTGACAAGTAAATATCTGTTGGTTATTAATGTAAAATACACGCTGAAAACCAAGATAGAAAGTTGTTGCTGGGTGACAAACCAACAGAAAGTGTTTTACTAAGGTGTTAGGGCACCATGTACTGCTAGAGCAGCCAACCATTTGGTGTTTTGATGATGGTGGTGGAGGGTGCTGCCTAGCACATTCATCCAAAATCTCCCATAGGTGTTCAACTGGGCTGACATCTTGTGATTTCAAAGGCTTTAGCATATGATTCAAATAATTTTCATACTCATCAAACCATTCAGTGAACCCTTGTGCCATATGGACAATGCCATATGGATGATGGCATTGTCATCATGGAAGAGGCCGCTCCCATCAGGATAAAAAGTTTCATGATAGGATAAAGTTGATCACACAGCTTTATAGTGATTTGCAGTGACACATGCCTTTAAAGGTGCCTACAGATTGATATTTCCGCAATCTTATAAGTTTATTTCAAGTGCGACATGGATTTAAATAAACCTGGGCATGACATCAACTTTGATGTATTTAGACTGTACGATGATAACTCCTTTCTCAAGTCAGCATACAAGAAGAAAATGTTTTTAGTGTGAGTGACCTTTCTGGACGCGACATGAAGTCTAATGTCACGTTGATCACTGCATCATTGAACCTCTCTTACAATGCAGCTTAGGACCACCCTTTTGAATCCATATTGGTTGACCTCTACAATGATTTTATCCTGATGTGAATGGTCTCCAGAATGACAGGGCATTCTTGTCCCCAGGGCACAAAGAGGACAAACGCGATAGACAGTGCTCCATCAAAACACCAAATGAGGGCATATCTTTTGGAAGACAGGGATGATGTTCGACCCTTAGTATAATTCCTGATACTTGTGATTGCACGTGGTGGCCCAGAACTATACTAAGACACTTTGTTTTTCGTTTAATTTTTCATCTGATTTAAGTTTATCTTATAGATACTGGAAACGTTTTCCTTTTACAGTCATAACAAAAATAATGACACTGATTAGTCGATCAACAAAAATTGAGTATTTTAATGAAACTAATTTAACAGCGAAATAATAAGTTTCTTACTTGTTTCCAAGCTAAAGCACTGCAGATTTGATTAATTTCAAATATGATATATGAAAATATACCTTGGGTTTTATACTGTTGGTTGAATAAAGCAACCCATTTCACTATGTCATTGGGACCTGAGAAATGATATGTTTTATAATTATTTAGACTAAACAAAAACTGATGAATTAATCACAAAACTAGCATTTCGATTATTTGATAATGAAAATATTCATTAGTTGTCAGTCGTGGATCACACACTTAAATGTTTAAAATTAATTTAGCTTAAATATTGCTGCTGGTATTTCTGCATCTGTACATATCTTGGTGTCAAATGGACATTTTACAGCTGAAAACTGAATTTTGACTTACTGATTTCTTCATGTATATTTCTCTTTGCAGCCCGGACCTCATCCCAGCCTTTAAAGATGTAACTTTGGACTCGATTAAAGCAGCTGGTACCGCTCCTTCACCAGCTGCCTCTGCTCCACCACCTCCTCCACCTACTGCTGCTGCTCCTCCTCCTCCTGCAGCACCAGGCAGCTCTTACCCACCACACATGAAGGTACATGAAGTTGTTACATGCAGTAGTTGCAAAGCACTTGAGTCAAGTAACTCCGTCATAGTGTAGCAGTAGTTTTATCAGAGTTTATTCATTCTGATGGACTGCCTGTTCAATCATTAGAGCATGTTACAGAGAATAAAAAAGTGATAAGAGCTGTAGTAGGAAGGTGATTAATTCATTTAATTAGACACTAGAAAGAAGCTCTAGTTTGTTTCAAGCCAGACTTAAACCAGTATTGTCAAAACTGACTGTTAAATAGAATAATAATGATCTGGAAGCAACAGAGATTTTATCTCTCTGCCTTGATTGCTTTAGTTAGTGTGTGTGTGTTTGATGTGTGTCTTACAGATTGCACTTCCTGCCCTCTCTCCCACCATGACGATGGGCACAGTGCAGCGCTGGGAGAAGAAGGTTGGAGAGAAGCTGAGTGAAGGAGATCTGTTGGCTGAGATCGAGACTGACAAGGCAACAATTGGTAAAAACAAAACCGACTCTTGTCTCTGTTATGAGATATTTGCTCTGTGCGCTGGTAAATGTTTGTATTTATTTTATCTTGCCATGTATGATATTGGTGTCACATATCTGAAACCATCCTATTTGGTGAACCTTAAATATCCAATCTATGGAAAAACTGTCTGGCATGACAAAAAAACTCAACATGTCCCTGTCATGTTGGTGTGTAGGCTTTGAGGTGCAGGAGGAAGGATATTTGGCCAAAATCCTGGTGCCAGAGGGAACTCGGGATGTCCCGCTGGGAATGCCTCTCTGCATCATTGTAGAAAAAGAAAGCGACATTACTGCCTTCAAGGATTATGTCGCGACTGGAGTGGCAGAGGTTTCGACACCTCCTCCAGCTCCAGTAGCAGCACCAGTGAGATTTTAAGCTTTTATTTTGGGAAAAAAAGTGAACATTGATTCCAGATGTACTAAATGTGGTCTCTATAACTGTTTTAGAATGGAAACTGGAAACGGATTTGTGAGTATTTTGTGTTATTTTGTAGATTGCAGCACCCAGTCCTGCTACTGCTGCTCCTGCTGCTTCTGCTCCAGCAGCACCCAGGAAGGGGCGAGTGTTTGCCAGTCCACTGGCCAAGAAACTTGCTGCTGAGAAAGGAATTGACCTGGCACAGGTTAGCGGTGAGTCACCAAATTGCAGGGGATTAAGATGCATCTTGGTAGAACATTTATTATTTCTAGTGAAATACTAAATATAAAGCTGGAGGATGCAATGTTAAAATATTTGCCATACATGAAGCTGTTTTCTGTTCAGGTTCTGGTCCTGATGGACGCATCACCAGGAAAGATATTGAGAACTTTGTTCCACCAAGGGTTGCACCTGTAAGTAAAGCCCCTACTATGTTCTGTATATGTGACTTCCAATTAGTGATGCACATTTAATCCAGTTTAATTGTATATTCAGCTTTGATTATTAATAATGTTTAGTGTGTATTTTTGAATATATGAGTGCAGAGCTGGAACAGTTTGTGTAATTGATTTAACATTTTGTGTTTTATGATGAAAAAATCATTTTCTAGCCACTTACATGCCAGAATTTTGAGCATATTAAAAGGTTTAATTTCATTTGGAATCTGTTATTGTATGCACAGATGTTAGTATGCTACAGTGAGCTAGAAGATTTTAGTCATCACAAAGTTTTTACTGTACTTCGAGTTGTCTCAGAATGTTGGTGTCATACTGTGTGTGACTGAAGGTTTTGTTATAATTAATTTTGACACCAAATAAATCTTTTTCATCGGCAGGCAGTAACTGCTGCTACCACTCCGGCTGCAGCTCCAGCTGCTCCTGCTGCACCAGCTGGGACCTTCACAGATATCCCTATCAGTAACATCCGCAAGGTGAGAGCAAACACACATTTTACTTTTGGTGGTCCACTAAGTTCAATAACAGCTTGTTCTATTTTCACAGTGTAGCTCTGTTATCGGTGACTTGTGCTTCCACATTTTGCCCTGAAGACTCTCATTCATCAACAGAGACTCAGTACTCCTCATTCCTCTGTGATAAATTATAGATCAAAGCTGAACAACATATATGTGTCTCTCATGCAGGTCATTGCTCAGAGGTTGATGCAGTCCAAGCAAACCATACCCCACTATTATCTGTCTGTAGACATCAACATGGACCAAGTGCTCGAGCTTCGGACAGAGCTCAATGCTGTGAGTCTTTGCTTGTTCATAGATATGTAACAGAATGAACAACAGGAAAATAAGGCAATTATCTATTAAAAAACTGTCTTCCTCTTTACAGGAGGTGAAAGCCCAAAATATCAAACTTAGTGTGAATGATTTCATCATCAAAGCCAGTGCTCTGGCCTGCCTCAAGGTTCCTGAGTGCAACTCCTCCTGGATGGACACTGTCATCCGCCAGTGAGTAAACACGAATTAACAGGCAAATCTAAACACATGTTTAGATTAGATACGTGTTGCTTGGTACCAAAATATAATAAACGGGAAACATTTTAACTTGGTTTGAAGATATGACCTGACCATTATAACAAAATGATTTTTTGTCACTGCAACACCCAGGTGAATGGATGTATTAGTGTTAAACGTTAATGTGACCTTACTGTTCAAACATATTGAGATTGTCTTATGATTTACTTAGTTATTTAAAGAAAGAAAAGACCAACAAGGGAGGGTGCACAAAAGAAACACAGCATTGTTGTTAGATTATAATAATACTGTAACATGTTGTCACAAATTTGTCTCTTAAAGTGTAGCTGCATTATAGTGCCAGTAGAGGGCACTCAAAGAACAGACACCTTTTCAACTCGCCTGTGTTTATAAACTGAGTCACATTGACCACATTTCTGTGCTCATCTGTTTTGTTTTATTTTAATTCTTGCAGGAATCATGTGGTGGATGTAAGTGTAGCAGTGAGCACAGCCAATGGTCTGATAACGCCCATAGTTTTTAATGCCCACACTAAAGGACTGGCTGCCATCAGCTCCGATGTGTCAGCTCTTGCTGCCAAAGCAAGAGAAGGAAAACTGCAGCCACACGAGTTCCAGGTACAAAATATTATGAGTGGCTCTATGTAGTTGTTCAATTTCAGCAATTTGCAATGTGCAATCTGTCATTAGTGAATCAGCAAACTGAAACATTCCTCTTCAACGTGTTTTTCCACCAGGGAGGTACATTTACCATCTCTAATTTGGGGATGTTTGGCATCAAAAACTTCTCAGCGATAATCAATCCTCCTCAGGCCTGTATCCTCGCTGTTGGTGGCTCAGAGAAACGGTTGTTGCCTGCTGATAATGAAAAAGGGTCAGTACTGTGGCTGCAGTACTATCTCAGCTTGGACATACAGCAGATTCAAAACTAAAATCTTATACAGTGTGTGTTTGGCTTTTGCAGGTTTGACGTAGCCAGCATGATGTCGGTGACACTTAGCTGTGATCACCGGGTGGTGGACGGCGCGGTCGGCGCGCAGTGGCTCGCAGAGTTCCGCAAGTTCCTGGAGAAACCTGTCACCATGCTGTTGTGATCAGACTGTACTGCCATTAAAACTGCAGCAGCAGGCCATCGCCTCACGCTAAAGTGCTCTGATTGGTCTAACCTGGTGTGGATCCTCCTGTGATTGGCTGGCCTGCCACAAGGTCACTCCCAGTTACCCTGAATGGGAAGAGGCAGAACTCACTCCGCTTAACTGTCTGTCTCACTGTCTCTTCTGTCTTTACTTTCTCTTTCTCTCCCACGCGTGTATTCTATTTATTGAGGCCCCTTCTCATGATACACCAGAATTAGGTCAAAGTTATCCTATAATAGAAACTGGCCATATGTCACTAAAACACTGAAAATGTTTTACAAAGGAAAGTGCTACATGTCCAACCAGCGAGCTTATTTATCCAAAAACTTATTTGTGTGTGTTTCATACTTTTATCTGTGATTTTGAGTGAATGTGAAAAAGACAGGAAGTGCTGGAATCTGTGGATTCCAGTTTTTTGAGTAAAAGGTTGTGATTTTTGTCTGCTTACAGACAAGTGGATTGAGCTAAATGACAGGTAGAGTCCAGATCTACACACACAAATCTGCCCCTATTAATGGATGCACACACACACACACACATACAATAAAGCTTTTTTTCTGTGGATTAATGCCACAGTGTGCATATTCTTCGCTGTGAAATGGGCACAGTACTGTATATACAGCACATAGTGGTGAGCTGTTTGGTTGAAACAACCAAGCTCAGATGAGATCCTCCCTTATAATTTAGTATCTGTACAAACCTGAATGATTAAAAAAAGACAAGAACTGAATGGTTCTGCCAGTCGCCGCTCTTTAGTGGGAATATTTTATTTTTTAGTCTCAGAGTAAAACACTTACCTTTTGAAATATTCTGTATTCCTCAGCTGAAACGCACAAAGCTGGTGCTGGATGTTATTTGAATAAATTGGGAGATGTCAAACTTATATTTGTTTTTTTTATAATTGGACTTAAGAGTCAGAAACTCAGATACAGGTCAAATTATCAGCAGGTCAAATTATTAGCAGTTATAAATAGTGGTATATAAATATATAATGTGGTCACAAAAATGTCATATAATTTGAAAATGTGTGAAAATAAATGGGAACTATGAGTTCAAGAAACTATTCAATTCTTTTACAATATTTTTATTAGTGCTACCTACCAAATACCTGCAGACAGCCTCCTTGTATATCTGTTGTCCACATTTTCCTGGAGTCAACTATCACAGATTATTTATGATGGCCCATACACAAATAAAACAAATCAACAGAACCTGGAAACAGGCTCAGTCTGCCTCCTTATCAGCATTTTTTTCCTTTTGAGTGGCTAAACTAATAAAACAGTTGTCATTTTTGTCCAATCAGTAATATACAAAACCACCATGGTAACAGGTATTTAGATGAAAAAAGGGAAATAGAAAGATCATATGTCAAACAAACCGCAGTTGGAGAAGCAAACTAGCTTGTATCAGCAACAGGAAGATACTGATCTCATTGAGTTGATGTAATAAAAGGTCAAATTTAAAAATGTGAAAAGGTCACGTTGCTTTGCTGCATTCACACCAGGAACCTGCTTTTGATTCAACCTGACTTGAATTTTTAGCTGTAATTTTCTTATTTTTATTTAATTTCTCAGGTCAGTTTGCTCTTAATTTGGTTCAGTGAACAACACAAGTGAACCACTGATGGTCACTGCTGTACAGTTATAATTGTTTTCTACTGAAATAGTTTTTTAATGCTGAATAAGTTCACTCATTTAGAAACCAAATGCTAATATGTGCACAGCTTTAGAATTGTGTTCTCATATGCTCCGTCGTTAAATCTGACAAATGTTTTGACTGCCTTGAATTTTGGCCCTCATGGCAAAACTGTTAGACAACATCAACATGAGACATTTAGCCGTGACTGATGGAGCCATTCGGAGTCAACTTCAACATATTTGGATGATGATCAATGGAGAACTTGGCGGGCAGATTGACTTACATGACTCACAAATATCTAACACATTTTATGCAAATCCACCAAAAAGCAGCAATGATGGCATTTTGTTTAGCCCATAGGTCATAAGTGGATGATGTCCTTATCACCAGATTTGTGTCAAAAACTGATCTTTGAACTTTTATTCACACTGGTGACAACCTTGGATCACCGACTGCCTTGAATTCATGAATCACTGTAAACAGAAAAGTGTAAAAACATGTTTTTTCCAGAAAGAGCTGATGTGGGGAGAAGTTATGTTCATTATTTTTTGTGTATGTCTGTACCACACAGTGATGAAAATATCATGTACTATACATGATATTTTCATCACAGCAAAGTAGCTTTGAGTGAAGGTCTTCATCCGTGGCTTGGTGTAGAATTTAGTCATTGCAATCTTGAAAAGCTAACAAGTAGAAGCTTTTTTTGTTGCCCAAGCTATAAATTCCACAAGAATCCACACAGTAACAGAATAAAGTGTAAAACAGCCAAATCATTATCGTTTTTATGTATTAATCTGTTACCATTAGTCTATAAATCTAAGCCAGGTACTACATTGGTGAAAAAAAATTTCTTTGTTTGCTTTAACCAACACTCCTTCCACAGATACCAACAGACAAAAATATCATATTTGAGGAGTTGAAATCAGTAACTTCATTTTCTGTTTTTAAAGTGAGACAATGTGGCTTTTAAAAACAACACAGGCCTCCACTTAGAGAAGCTGAGATGAATGTGAAGGGAAATTATGTTATGTTTGAGATGGTTGGATCGATTGCTACAGTGGTTGTTTGAAGCGAAACCTGTCGAACAGATTCTTGCATCTATGGCAACTAAAATTAGCTGCTATACTGTATGTTGACCTGCAGCATTATGGAAAGTTGTTTTATACCTAAGTGGTGATCTTTTCTATGAGGCAACTGCAGTTTTTCACATTACAGTAACTAATTACAAGTTACCACCACAGTAAGTTTAGATGTGAACAATAAATTTTTCTTAATAAAAATCTAATGAAAACTTTACCTGATTCATTTGCAAACAGGCAATGAAACAAAATGAGACAGAAAATAAAGTGAGAGTGGAAATAAAGAAGGGTGGGGTTGCTTGCGTCGCTCAATAGATTAATCACGCATGCCTAGTTTTTTGGCCTCCAGTTTGTACACGGCGGAGAAAGGGCTGCCTCTCTGCGTTTCCTCTCAGCTATGGAGTCGTATAGAAGATGGATGCTCTGGACTTTGTGTGTGTGGTTCACTGCTTGGGAAAATGGTGAGTAGGCCTGTTTACTGGCTTAAGCTTTGATACAAATTCAATAATTAAGTCAGGTAAGATGAAAAATCTTGGTAATGTACACACTGTTGAAGTCTTGAAGTGTTGTAAATTAACGTGCAGCTTCTTTTCTATACTTTTTTTACACAGAATCTGGTGGAAAAACTAGTATATGATCACTTGAATGACAATGATGAATGACAGACCTTTAGGCCCACAACACTGACAATATAGTGTAAATAAAATGACATCACTTAGCACTAAAAGTCCTTCTGTGTATGTGTACAAATATGTTTGTGAGATTTTTTGGCAACATAATTAATGTGGCTTTTGTAAAAATGTTAAACTTGGTCAAATGTATTTTCTCATCAAGGCTTTTTTTGCATTAATAAGCTTCATCTGATTTATGAGGCTAAAGTCTTTCATTTGCATTTAGTGTATTTGTTCATATTATTTATGATTTACTTAACTTTATCAAAAAGAGCAGTGATACATTTTTTGTCATATTTAGTGTCTTAATTTTAAAAAGTCTATATGAAACTGGGGATCTACTGTATATGAAAACAATGCTTTCCCCGTGAAGTAGGTTGTTGTTCCACTTAGCCTGTGATCAGTTTGATTCACTCTCAGAGCTGTCAGATGTAATTAACAACTAATATGCATGCTGAATTCCCCCACACACAAAAGGGGATGACAGAAAGGAGAGGGGGAAGGGTTCATTATTTCAGTAATGAAGGATGAGAAGATGCAGTCTGCACGTCAGCATGAAAACTACGGAAGATAAAAACAGAATAACAACAATAAACACCTCGAACTATGTGAGAAATATCTAATTTTCTATTTTGTTAATCGACACAGCTGCACTCAGAGTAACCATGAGGGAATCCAATCTGGAGGTGGTTCGAGGTGATTTCGTTGTCATGCCCTGCTCCTTTTTCACCTCCAGCCCGCTCTCCAGACTCAACGTTATCTGGACCCTGGCTCCCTTCTCCAATCCAGAAACACCAATGCAGGTGTTGAGTCCCACACAGAGAAAACGTCTGACAGGCTCTCAAGCAACAGCAATCTGCAGCCTTATAAATGATTCAGATCTAACTGGTGTGAGATCAGATTGGCCATTTATAGAGCCATAAAATTTGTAATATCATGTATTTCATTGTAACCAGTATTTTAAAGAGAAGGTTTTTCTGAAAGTTGTAGTTTTAAAATCACGTCTACTACTTTAATCACACTACAGCTTTTGGTAAAATAAACAACCACATTAAGCTCAGATGACCTTCTATGAAACACATCAAGCCTGTCTATATTTTTAATGTCTGGATTGCTCTCACTTCCAGGTGATCGTGTATGACCATGGACAGGTGATTGAAGACCCCTCCCTCATTGGCAGGGTGGGTTTTACAGGTGAAAACCCTGTTTGCTTCTGAACCCATGGTTTAGTTAGTTTAGTTGTTAAAAAATTAAAAAGGTTTATGAATAAATTTTGAAATTGAGTGGACGATGGAACCAAGATTATTTTCTGTAAACCAACTGCAGGTATTCCCTGGAGCGCAGATATTGTCTTGAATGACACTCGTGTATCAGATGCTGGTATTTACCGCTGCATGGTCAATAACCCACCAGAAACAGCAGATCCTGGGATAGGAGAACTGGTGCTCAGTATTCTGGGTAAGTTTCTCACATTGTTCACCTCTGCAAGAGAAAACCACATCTGTTGCACTTACTTATTCTGAAGAAGTCATGGTGCCAAACAGCTTATGATAATCTATTAGGTTTCAGCCAGGCTCTAATCAGTTCTAAAAATTACAATATAAGATACACAATATACAGTATGTTTGATTAAAATCTGTTTTAGTCTGAATTCTGATTCCTCCTCCTTCCTGTTGCCTTTGCTTTAATTACTTGATTAATTAATTACTAGTACTACAGTTTGTAAAAGTCACTATAATATGGAATATAATGGAAACATAAAAACATTGAGCTAAACTGAAATAGCAGCTCTAGTCTGACGTGCAGTTTCCAATAAAATCTAAATACAAACACTGAAATACATGCAGCAGTTTGTAAAAGATCCACTGCATTACATCTGTTCACAAATTCACCTATTGATTATTTTTGTAGCACCACCTTCGCTGCCTGTGTGCCAGTGGGATGGAGATATTTATAGTGGAGGAAGTGTTGCGCTGTCCTGTGCGGTGGCAGAGGGTGTACCGACTCCAGAGATCCACTGGGATAAACTGAGTCCAGAAGAAATCTCACTTCCCATCAACATGGAGGGTCAGTGCCACACACATTAGAACTTTATTTTAAGTGTTGAACAACTCTTTGGCAGAATCACAATTATATTATGTGGGGACCATTATTGTTATTTAAAAATCTACTAAGGATCTCAAAAATAACAAAAGATGTCAGAAAATTGTTTTGTAAAAATGATGCAGGACAAAATGTGTAAATAGATTTTTTACTTTTCATTCACAATGAAATATGTCAGAAAAAAATATTATTAAAAATAATGGTATAACAACATTTTTAAGGGAGTACTCTAGTGATTTACTATTGCAATTTCATAAAGTTAGGGGATCTGTAGGAGAAAAAAAAAGAGTATAGACAAGGGTTAATCAGCAGAAGCCTGCATCTATCAAAATCCCACATCTCCAGTTTGTATTCCAGGCAAGTGCCACGTCCAAGCTAAATCATCATCAGGGCAATTTTATTAAGCTTCACCAGAGTCACAGAAGACATTAAATAGTGGTTTTCACAGCATGAATTATACCATTAGGAGTATTATTCCTCATGTTCACTTTGTAAGACGTCAAATACACATTTACTCTCATGCTTTTCTTCCTCTTCAAACTCTTTCTTCTCTCATCAGTTCAGTGACATTATTGTGACCGTCTCTTCTTCCTCAGGGGATCTGTCAGGCTCTGTCCAAATTGTCAACGTGTCCTCTCAGACATCCGGCCTGTATCGCTGCTCTGCCACTAACCTCCTGGGAACAGAGAACTGCTACGTCAATCTGTCCATCTACAGCAGTGAGGGCCCCTTTGTTTGTACTTTTTACCTCTTACATCTACATGATTTTGTTTTTAATGATCAAAAACTGTTATATCTTTCTTTGCAGCTCCAGACAGTTCCTCGGGCATGCTGCAGGGTGTGCTGCTGACCTTGTCCATGAGCTTGGTGTTGCTGGCTCTGCTGGTGCTCCTGCTGTGGCTCCATCGCACGGGACGGAAGAGGAAGTGGAGAGAGGGGAAGGAAGAGAAGGAGGAGTGTTACAATGAGATACGGTATACTGCGTCTCTGATGAAGCGCTCTTTTGTTTGATTTCTCAAAATCATTCACAGGAATAAAAAAAGTGCTCCAACCAAGGTGTCAAGCAAAAGACTTCCAAGACTTTGATTCATGTAGATAGTGAATTTTTACCATCTACCCATTGCTCCTTTAACTCTACAATCTCACTGTACAGCATCACAGATTTGGAAATAAATCCTTATGTTCTGAGAGGTTTGGTACATTATTTACGACAAGAGTCTATGGTTGTACTGCATGTAGTTTGACATTTTTTCCCAGTTCCATCAAAATTAATAGGCTGTTAAACCTACACGATAGAAAACATCTGTAATCATGTAACCAGACAGGCCTATTCTTTACTTTTAGCTTCCAGCTCTTATCAGCTGCCAGTACAAAAGCCTTGACATCATACCCTAATATTCCAATCTGAAAACACTCAAAAGGCATCTTCAGTGTTTGAAATTAAAGATTAATTGCACAATTTAAAAAAAATATAGGTGTTGATAGTAACATTAATGATGCTACTCATGCAAAATACCAGAACTGCAGCTGCTTGATAGAATTCATTATTTTATTGAGATGTGATTTTCCTACTGTCAAAAGGTACTTTGAGACTACTACTTTGTAGCCCATTAGCAGTAGTGACAAGTGTTTAAATGGTCCCATACTAACAAAGACAATGAAAGTGGTGTTTTCCGTCTGTAAACAGCCACAGTGTTGAGAAGTCTAGTCAGATTAGTCAGGTAACATAAATTGAAAACACTGTAGGTCGATGTAAATATACAAACCTGCAATATTTTTAGCTAGTTGTCTTCAGTGGAGACAACTTGTGAACACAAATTACATTTAGTCACTTTTTACGACGATGTTAAACCTGTTAGTAAACAATTGTTTATGTACAAATCTGGTAGTTACAAACAGTTGTATTGATAGGTGAATTAAAGTCTCTTTTAGCTGTTGTGTTCTCTACCAGCTCCTGAGAGAAACACTGCGCCTTTCTGCTGTTAGTTGCAGAGAAATTAGTGCAGTTATTTTTTGTCTGAGAACAGCTGCATGCTGTGGCCAAAAAAAAAATGACACTGAATGTGTAGGAAGTGTACCAAAATAATAAATCTGAAAACAGCTTCCCTCAGATTTGGATGCTAATCTTAGTTAAAACGACTCCTTTTGTTTGAAGCCACTTTAAAGTAAATAAATATTGCAAATGGTGCAAAGTAAAGTGCTGAAATTTCACTTCCATTGGAGCAGTGCAGGAGAAATAAGTTACAATACACAGGAAACTAGTCTGAGTAACAGTGTTAGACACCAAGTTGGAGCCTAGTTAATGCTTGAACGTCACTTCCAAATTCATGAAACCTGTATTTTATTTATTTAAGCAACAAAAATGCTAATGTAAGTGCTAGTTTTAAACCATCTGGACAACAATAAGGCAGGTCTAGCTTAAAACCCCTACATTTGATCCTGGCCTTGGTTAACAGCTACACTCCGTAACAAACACGGTCAGATTTGTGAAACATTTATTCTATTTGTTAAAACACAAAAAAGAGGAGAGTTCACTTCCTTGTCCCATATAGGCCACATTGTTGACCACGTCTCAACTGTAAAAACACTGCACTTAGGCTGGGAGGCTGTAGATTGCGTTGCTGTTGAACTGTACTGTATTATACTGAGCTATGTTTTATTTGTATTTAGCCCAGTTCAATAGAAACTCATTAGTGCAATGAAACACAAATCAACATCACCACAAACCACAGTTTCCAGATTATGATCATACAGTTGAATCATCTCTAAAATGGTTTCAACAAAAACTGAACATTACCATCTTCATGAAGGACGATTTATTGCAGAACTCTATTAGTGTGTTTTGGATTACTGAGTCTGATGGTAATCATAGAATATTTTGGCCACTTTCTGGCTTTTATTTTTTTTTCTGTTTAGCTGATCAACAGCATATTACTATTGAATAATATGACTGACGAGCACTGTAGCATTACAGTGTTGAACATTTAAGTGTTCAAATACACAAATTAAGGCAACATGTCAAGATTCTCCAGATAAATAAACAGGACAAAGTAAGGTAAAATTAAATCAGTCACTGCAGTTGATCTGCAAACAAAGACACAAAAAACTTTAATTTAAATAGGAGGGGAAAAGAATCACATAAAAACTGTACAGAACATTGACTTAAAGTTCTTAAATAAAAGAGCCCCCTTCCAAAATAACCAAAACAGTAAAACAATAAAGTGGGATGGTGTATGGTACACTCTGCGCAAAAGAAGTATTAATTGATTCTTCCCAAACTGCACATTTAAATGTGAAGAGTGCCTCTCTCCACGCAGATCTCCCCGCTGATGGGTAAACAAGTCCCTCCCCTAAACCTCAACATAGTGTCTTTAATGTAAAAGAACCCCAAATCCAATAATAATAAAATAGATTTATATTTTAAATATATTTATATATGAAACATGCTGTACATAATTTCAGAGATTACGAAATCCCTTTTTATTGACACCCAGGTCCGTCTGTTAACTTGTGCTTTCCTCACTCCCAGAAAAACAAACAACCAAACAAACAAAAAAACTCCCTGTTGCTTTGGATACAAGATGAATGAGAAAAGAAAAACAGAAAACAGCACTTTATCAGAAAGTCTGTTTTTCCTGAGTCGAGGGAGTTGCGCGTTTCGAGAGGGATACTGACACACTTTCACCTGACGTGGCTCCTTCACAGCCGAGACTGGCAGAAATCTCAACAGATTTTAAAAAGGGGGGAAAAAAAGCTTTGTACTTTATGTGTCCCTTGTTCAAATGTAAGGAACTGAAAGTGGAAAAAAAAATGAGCTGCAAAGAGGAAGATTCAACAAATATGTGGATTTACCAGCATGCAGTGTGCAGTACACACTTAAACCCAGAGAGAATACAACATTTTAAGGGGCCATCTTTTATTATCTGTGTGACCCAGTGCACAACCTGCTTTGTAACGGTGACACTTACTCACTTAGACGAAACACTTCCCACAGAAAAAGTCGATTTTTCCCCCCGTTATAGACCCTGAGAACGCTGGCCTTCCTTCAAGTTAGCACCGCTTCTAAGAGATTTGGTGAGAAAACTAGCATAGACGGCCGACTTATAGTACATTGATTAATCCTATGGCACAATGTTATTTCAGAATTGTTCACCTACTGCATACAACGGGGCACACAAAGGCAGAGCCACTGGATCAGGGGGAATATTTGGGGCCAAGATGGGTCTGACTGCCAGCTTTGTTTTTTTTCTGTTGCATGATATCAGTGTTTTCTTTTGCTTTTCACAGTAGTGGAACAAACAGAGTGCAAGAGTGGGGAAGAAACCAACTTAAAGTGACTTCTCAGCAATGCTTCCAGTTATATTACACGTGTTAAAAAAAACAACAGCCATCAGTGAGATCATACAAATGGGATGACACCAGAATAACTGAGTGAGGGGTGGGGGTACAGTTGACAGAATGTAGATTTTCAATTTGATATATCAGCACACCATATAGACAAACCCCACTAAAGATATCTGTAAGACAATATTAATCAAATAAATATTCCACCTTTGCTTTCAGTATTTATTAAACTTTATTTCCAACTAAAACGTTGGATTTACTGTTGCAGCAACAGCAGTAGTAGTGGGTATATTAGTAGTAGCAGGAGATGCAGAAGCAGTAGTATAGTAATGGAAGGGGCCATACTGCAGGCAAAGAAAACAGAGCTCCCCACATAAAGCAGCCTGGGTCCCTGCTACTGAGAAAGTCATGAGCTGACTGGATCCGATGAGAGAGGGCATTATTGATCGGTCATCCAAAGAAAGCAAACTCAGTGCACCTTAAACACTGAGGGACTTTTGATTTTTCAAGTAATGAAAAAAAGACATTCCACTTACCAAAAAAAAAAAAAAAAAAAAAAGGCTTTAAGTTTTTTAGGCTTGTGACACAATTTTCACAGATTGGAATCATCCTTTGCTTGATCCTGCTCCATGGGGTCCATCTCTGTCCAAAGTTATCCCACATCTCCATGGTGCTAGTCAGATTCAGGACTCGTGTCCAGGCCTAAATAGACTGTAAACCAGTGGTAATAGCACCACAAGTCGGCTGGGGTGGAAGGGAGTTTCTTTTTCCCTGAAACCTGCTCCAAGACTTTTGAGAGTTGATGTTGTCAGGCACCTCTGTAGGACATTAGCCAGAGGATGAAGATGGCATTTCCTGGGATGCTTTTTTTCAGCATGTATTGGTAACTGATAACTACTGTTTGACAGCTGTAGATCCAGTGAGCCTGGGGAACAAGTCTTATGGTTCCACGTGGTTTCTTGGTTCCTTCACCCGCACGTCTCTCTCTTTTGATTGGTTATGCAAAACAAAAACAAAAAAAAAGGGGAGAGAGAGAAAGTCAGAGGTGATCCTCTATTCTCCAATACAGAATGACACCCTCAAGGATAATATCCCTTATAATTGCACTGGGCCTTTCTGTCGCTACTGTTACAACCTAAAGGTTGTCCATGGAGACACTGGTGCCTTTGTCTGGAAAAAAAAGTTAAGAATGAGGCCTTACAAGTCACGATGAAAACTGTCTTTGGCTGAGATCATTTGATGATCTGATGTGCACCAGCTCAGCATACCATCAGATGTTTAACTCCTTTGGCTGAGTAGGGAAGGGGTGATGTATATAATAACCAAATCTTTCCAGTAATGTTGTTGGCCATTAGAGGATTTACAAATCGCAGTTGGACTCAGTTAAACAGGAACTAATAGAATGAGTCCCAAAGGCTGGAATGACTTTGGTCTGGATGGGACGGGCCTGCTCCAGATTTGACTGCGGTGTGCTTTCACTGCAGAGAATGTCACTCGGGGTCTCCCAGTGCAGACTCAGCACAGGTGCTCAAGTAAAGGCAGCTCTGTGGATTCCTCTCGGAGGGTGAGTGGGTCCCCTGCAGTCAGCAGGATAGGATCCATTGTCTGAGTGGCTCCCAGAGGATCCTGTGTTGGACTGGCCTCTTGTAGGGGGGCAGGAGGAGTAAGCTGTAAAACATAAGACAGATTTTTTCCAGTTCATCCTAGAAAATCAGCATGACCATGACTAAAACTGATGTCAAGTGGCACACGGTGTGCTGCAGCAAACAGTAATATCAGAATCCAAACAAAAGCAAATCAACTCAAGTGTCATTCACACAGGCAGAGTGAAGCCTTGTCAATTTTGATCACAATGTAACTAGACACTTCACAGTTTTGGCCCACTTCCACTCAATTCACACTAAAAATGTGGCTGTCTAGCCGTTGATTATAGCATTCAAAACGTTGCTGATGACACATAATACAGGCATCCTGGTAGGGCTGCAGCAAGTGATTATTTTAATTACAGAGCCACAAACTGTCTGGTCTACAAAATGTCAGCAGACTGCATAAAGTTCAAAGAGCCCACTGTAACATAAAGGTCTTGTTTATCTTGTCACTATCATAGAAGACTAAGATAACAACATGTTCAGATTTGAGAAGCTAAAACCAGAAACATTTGCCAAATATAAAAAATTATAAAGATTTTATAAATGGTTGTTGATTAATTTTCCTGTCAGTTGATTAACTGACTAATCATTAGTAACACTGTTGAGGTGGATTTGTTGTCCTGTGTGGGGGTAAGAACAGGGCAAGTCTGAACTCACAGCTCTGTTTGTCCGGACATGACACTGACTGACGGAACCATTCAAGTGAACAGTAAACGTGTTCCAGCATCCTCACCTGTGTCCGTATGGTCTGTACTGTTGCTCCTTCCCCCTCCGCTACAGCTGGTCCATTAAAGCCCTTCCTTCCTGAAAAACTCCACTTGCCTAAGTGGCTCTCAAAGTATGGTCCACTGCCCTGGCCGAGACCAGCCCGCTGGCCCGCTCTATGCCCCGTGGTCTCCAGGAGGCTCGCTGGGCAGAAACGCTCTGGGCCTGGAAGAGGAGGCTGAGCCACAGAGCTGCTGAAAGAGAGCTGAGAGCTGGACAGCTGCTGGCCCAGAAGTCCCTGGATGGAGGATGTACGCTGTAAAGATGTTAGCAGTCCTGCCTCCATCCTGCCCTCTGATTGGCTGAGCAGAGCTAATGGAAGTGGTTGGGGGTGGTGAGGCCAGTTCTGTGTTGGACCTACAGGGTTATCTGTCCCTGGAAAGAAAGACGGTATTTCATTTATTCATCTGTACCTTATAAAATAAAAAATGTGCAGCTATAGTGGTTTAGCAGACAGTACTGCAGGCTGTGGAAAGCAGTGGTTCATTTCAGGTCTCACCCATGGAGGGCTGAACTGTGGTGATGTGTGGCTGGGGAATGCTGGAGGCTGGTGTACTCTGGGTGGTGTGAACGGCTGGGTTGGTAGAGATTGAAGTAGAGCCACCTCCACAGTCTGAGTCCTCAATGTTTCCTCCACTATTACAGCCAGCACCACAACCCTTCTGTAACCTGCAGAGAGGAGTTAAGACAGAGTTAAGACATTCTCACTAACATCACTTTCTCTAAAAGACGTGTGTAGAATTCAGTCCATGTACCTGTCCCAGCTGCTGATAAGCCAGGTGTAAATGTTGTGTGGGCTGACAGGTCCTCCCCACACAGACCGAAGCTGGCTGTGCCCCCCAGCATATGAGGTGGTGAGAGGGGACACGTAGATTGGGTAGCCAATGGGCTGGTCGCATGAGGAGTTAATCATATTCCTCAGAGCCTGTTTGGCGTTTTGTATGCTGCCGCGCTCTGGGTTACGATTGCGCAGGAAAACCAGCTCCTGCTGCTGGCCTGCCCACAGCCCACGCACACACTCTCTGTTGACCTGTAGAGGGCAGCACAAAGACAGTTCAGGCAGAGACTGCAGAGATGGGCAGACTGGTTCCTTCAAATAAAGCAGATTAATCTCCAAATAACCAATAAACCATTACAACGATTAATAAGATAAAGGTAACAAGACAGGAAGCATTGAGACCTTAATGACTCTGAAGCTGAGGAACCTCTTGTTAAGCATGATGATCTTGTACTCGTCGCTGCCATCATCCATGATGTGGCGCAGTGCCAGCAGTGAAGGCATGTTGGCTAGAATCGCGCTGCGCCACACGGGGTCCCCCTCATGTGATATCAGCATCTTCTCTTCATTAGCAGTGATGGCGTCATACAGAACCATAGGATCCTCATACTCATCTGGAGATGTAAAGTGGTCCTGTGGGAATCACAGATTACAGGTTGTCCTCAGTTCAGTGGCAGAAACAGCCATTATTCTAACCTCAAGGATTATTTTCTTCTTCTGCTACCTGATGCAATTTGAGGGACATCCGCACTCCCGGTGCCACGACTCGATTCAGCAGGTCCATATCTGCAAACACCCATTCATCCCTGGGTGACGTGATACGGAAGTCTCCCTTGAAGAGTGCATGGAGGCCATAGAGAAAAGGCTCCAAGCTGTCAAACACATAAACAGCTATAACTCTTGCATACTGGCACATATGTGTAGTAACAGGTAGTTTTGGCATGAGAGATATGGTAGAATGGCATGGTGCTCTCACCTTGCTGACATGCTGTGTGAGGCAGTACCCAGGGCTCTTCTTCCCAGGATACACAGCCCAAAACAGAGGTTGACGAGCGGAGAATCTCTTTCACAAGTCACCGGCTACAACACAGTAGAGAGATCAACATTAACAACAAAATAAAAAAATATTGTATAATTTTGTGCTACAAATACTACTCGGTTTACACCAGGATGATGTTTAATATTTATTCTGCTCACTCAAATTTAGCTTTTAAGAAAAACAGTATAACTGTCATTTCACGTCTTTTTCCGTGACCAAGATTTTTTATTTCAATGTCATACACACTGCTCAAAAACAATTAAGGGAACACTTAATGATCACAGCGCAACACCAAGTCAGTTATACTTCAGGCATATCAATGAGTCAGTTTAGGAAGCCAACGGTGCTGCATATGAAAGTGACAACAGGTGCAGTGGAAAAGAACGACTATCACAAAAAGTGAAGAATTTTGCATGTGGTGGCCACAGACAAATGTTCCTTCCTTATTCTTCCTGACTGATTCTTCTCAGGTTTTGTGTTTTATTAGTGTCCTTGTCACTACTGGTATCATGAGGCAGTACTCCCATTACAGTCTCAAAAGCATGAAGGAGATACCAGATCTCCACGGCTCCATCCTAACGTCCTCTAGCACGACGTGTGCTCGCAGCTCAGCACTGTACAGCTTGACTGGCATTAGCCAGAGAACACCACAACTGGCAGATCCGCCACTGGTGTCTCGTTCTCTTCACAGATGAGAGCATGTTCACACTGAGCACATGTGACAAGTGAAAGAGTCTGGAGATGCCGACTCATCAGGAGCATGCCCAGACATTGTCGGGAAAGCATACAGGCCAGAGCATGTGAGTGAAGTGGAGCGCAAATGGGCAGATCATGGACTGGACTTTTTTTCTTTTAAGGACGAAGAGTTGCCTGTGTCCCGCTGACACACCACGAGCCTGAAGCCTGCAAGAATGCACTTTTCAGTCAAAAATCGGCCATTGTGAATCATTGTTCATTTCTTTGAGATGTCAGGCTATGGTTTAAGCTAAAAGTGAGATAATTAATATGACTTCTGAGTCATATAAACAGTTGCTGTGATGAAATTCATGCAACGTGGATGAACCTGTGATTTAAATTTTTCAGATTTTCCATTGATGTTTATGTCATTTTACAAATGTACATTTTCAACTTGAATAATCTGTTCATCAAGATCCGATGTGTGATTTAAGCGTTTCCTTAATTTTTTCGAGCAGTGTATAATGAAGGCAAAAATGGTCCGAAAGTTAAAATGTACAAGCTGCCAGTTTTCTGTAGGACTAAAAATAGACAAAACAACTGGACGGAGGACTGAGCTCCATATTTACTTTGCATTTATTTAATAAGGTTCAATCATCAAACTTAGACAAAGTCAGAACCCCATCACCTGTGCCATTAATTTTTAGTATGTTGACTTTTCTGTATGCGGTTTAGGGTTCAATCTAATGTCTTCATTTGCAGAATAATGTTTTGTGTGGTTTTACGTGTCTTTGGATAAATGAGGGTAGATTATGTTTGGTTAGAGATCAGTCAAAGATCATAATTGAGATCTCTTGTACAGTGAAAAAAGACAACAAAAACAACTTACAGTTGTGGGATTCGTATGTAAATGTTGTGTAGAAACTAGGGAGGACCTAACTAACCGTTTGACGCCTGCTATTGCAATACTGAATCCAGTCCAGGTAAACCATGCAGAATGAGGAGGGAGTAATGCCAGAAGCCCTGTGGTCAAAGTCCTCATCAATATTCAGGTTGAAGGTGGGGTCACTATCTACATAGTTAGAGCCAAGACAAGGCCGTAGAGCCTCTTGAATCGTCTCATTAGTCAGCCATTCCTCTAGCTTTGACGATCGACTCACATAATAGATGATGCTCTGTTCAGGGAAAAAAAAAACGTGATCCAAATTATTTCTGTAGACAAAGAGAAAACTTAGCTTATAATATTTATATGAGTCAGCAAAAAAAGATTTGATCAATTGCCTACCTTGACATAATATGTAATGAGGATCTTACGAAGGTCAAACACTTGCAACATAGAGGCCGCATTGTTGTCACTGATGCTGTAGCCCTCGAGTACGTACTTGGTGGCGGCCACCTCCCACGCCAGCCAGCGCTGTCCAAAAGCAGCATTGAATGACAACATGTGGGGGAGGTGGCCGGGCTCACAGCAGCAGCAGCCCTCATCCTCCTCCACCCCCTCTGTGATGGCCTCTACCTCTCTCTGCTGACAGTAGGTACCTGGACAGATGTGAAGCAGATGAGGATAATTTTTACAGGACTAAACACAAGACTGCAGGAAAAAACCTTCTCTGTATGTGAAGAAAAATCTAAATGATTAAGTCTCATTCAGATTTGATCACTAAATTACAAAGTTCTGCTCTATTGTCAAGTGACACACAAGATTTATATATGTTTTTGCAGCTATAAAAGAATAGTATAAGCAAACAAAAACAATATTAATTTTAAAACTGCAGATGAGCAGTGCCAAATTACTAGGTTGTTAGCTGGACAGTAGATTGATGTTGTCAGCTGTCACTCACACATATGCTGCTGACCGAGCTACGACTGCCTGATCTCTGTACTAAATGCTATTCTGTGAAAACACTTGACAGATAACAAAGTGACAAGTTAAAACCAGCAGGCAAACAACTTAAATGTAGCTCATTTTATAAACTCTAAACACTGTCAGCTCGAATCTTTCTTCTGCACACCTCTGAACTCTAGACCTCTCAGCTGGAAGGTGACCAGGCCGTTTCCGATCTCGATGATGTGCACCAGAGCGTTAAGGTAGTCTGAGGCAAGGATGAAGCAGTCGCCCGTGCTGTAGTTACCCCAGCGGCCGAGGATCAAGTCTCCACACAGGCTATGCTGCAGAGATCGTGTCAGGTGCTCATAGAAAATTGAATTCAGATTGTTGTCGTCAGCACCTTAAAGGAAGAAAAAAAAAATTATTAACCAAACCTATTGAGCAAAAATCAGTGAGTCAAACAGAGATGATTAGATTGAGAAAAATATAGCTTTACCTGGGTTACGGTCTAACTGAGTAGCAAGTCTGGTGTTCGAGTGATCAACGCGCTTGGTGCTGTAAATAACAAACAAATTTGTTTCATAAATGAACTGAAGTACTTCCTACTGGGATCTCATGAGCTGAAGTTTCACACTTGCACAGATAATTCTATGAATCACATACTTGTAGTCTCGCTCCCAGAACTTTACAGGTCGGGTGTACGAGGTGACAAAAACGGCACTGCCTAGGACAGGATTGAGAGGGGTGGAAAATATGGCAGAAAAGATGGCCTGGATGAAAAGCACAGCAGAGTCTAAGTAATATGAGTTAAGGATATCACATAAGTAAAATAGCAACTGGTTTCACTCTACTGCATAGAAAAAACCCCACCAGAAATAGCTGTACAAAAACACCACTTAACAAAATAATCCTGCAACAATTAAAATGTTCAGTTTATGTTGAGTCTGTGTCAGATTTATAGCTATGGCTTGAGGTAGTGGTTTTGCTGAAAGTGTGAACTTATGTATTGCTACTGTGACTAACTCAAACTGAAGGATACGGGGCACAGCAAAGGGCTGTGCAAAGGCGTGGAAGGCTGAGCCCCAAGTGATCTGCCAGGGGGCGATGTAAGTCAACACAAAGCGTAGTTTGTACAGCAGGTCCCACATCTGAGAAGTCAAAGGACAAATAAAAAAAATCACTCCACGAAAACAAAAGTGTGTAACCAAGTGAAATATACTGCTACAGATAAAATTAAAATTATTCTGTGATCTGATGTGTCGTCTCACCTTGCTGAAGAGAATGGACATGAAGTAATAGTCGATTAAGAAGGTCTCAGAGAAGCGTGGATAGTCAAATTGGAAGAAGAGTGTGGTGAAGCACAGCATGACATACTGCTGTGATGGAGCACAGAAGGATGAACGCAGCAACTTCATTCCTGCTACTGAGATGAAGAGAGCTCGGCTGCTGGAGGGGTAAAGAAGGAGGAAGTCGGTGACACGCTGACATACACGGCTAAAACAACAGTTATGAACGATGATCACTTTCCAAACACAGATGTAAGGAAACAGGGGAATATTTTACAGTGGTAAGTTTACTGGATGAAGGGGAGAATAAACAAATGATGGAGTATAGTTTAAGTATTTTGTCCCATGTAACATAGTGAGGAAAGGCTTACTAAATGTCCAGTTCTTTATGGTTCTGGCCCACACTTTGAGCTTCTGTCGTTAGGGAGTTAAGCACTACAGCCGGGTAGATGAAATATTTCTCCACACATTGAAGCCACGCATACAGCTTCTCAAACCACATTAACTGAGCAGCATCTGGGGAAAGCAGAAAGAAAAACGATCTTACACACTTGTTGGGGAAATCTGGAGTCCAAGCACTAGTTTTCCCCCCTTAAGCTATGAAACTGATTTACAGCTATGAAATAAATCTGGCAGAAAAGTATTGCAACATAAAAAAAGTTTTAAAAGACGTTCATACAATTGGTGGTATAGTGTTGTATTTCTGACATCCCTAGTTGCTATCAAATAGTGGTAACAGATTTACTCAAGTTTTCTGTTTTTAATTTACTCTGTGCAGATTTTTTCCAGCAGGGATACTTATCTTCTTTTTTTTCCACATGCATGTTTATGCGAGTGAAGATAAAAGAGCAATCAGACACTCACCTCGGACCTCAAACTGACTGTACTCTCTGGAGCGGAGCACAGGGTGAGCCAGGCAGAACCACGGCAGCTGTTTGCGGAGCTGAGGCAGGAGATAGTGTGTGATGAAGCCTACAACTCCGGCCAAGATGTATAAGACAAAGCTAAGAGCAGGCTGTGGATCAAAGGCAAAAATTAAGGAAATTAGCTTTGACATTTGTCACTGAAATACAGTAAGAAATGTACTGTATGAAAAGAATAATAAACTCTGCTCCAACTAACTTGAAGAGCGATGAAAACTGTGCTGGCACTGATGGCGAAGGTAATCACAGCCATGAGGGGACACATGACGAGGTCTGAATGGAGAATCTCTTTCTACAAAGAGACAGTGAGAGAGCAAAAGAATTTGACTTTAAAATTAATGACACTATGACATTTAATCATAAGTGAAAACCGTCAATCTGTGAGATTAGTGAGGAATGATCTTTACCACAGAGTTACGCAGCTTCTCAGGAAGAGGGTCCTTGATCTCCACAGGGGGTTCTTCTGGTGTTCGGTTCTCCAGCTCTGGGAATAATTTAGACCGGACCAGTGACCTGGTGTAAGTGGTGAAGATAAAGAAAAAAACATACAATAAGGAATGATGAGAACTGGAGCAAAAAACAGAGGTGTAAAAATTCAAGTCACTAAACATGTCAGCAGAACAGCAACAGCATTGTCAAACTTCCATCAGTGTCTACAGATGATGCATTCAGACAAAAGAAAGAAAAAGGAACCCCCCCTTAAAAAGAATAAAACAAACAAACAAATGAGGAAAAAAATGATTTGACACTTTTCATAAAAAAAACATCTACTTTACTTAGATGATCTAATTCAGTAATTGTCAATATATTATGAATGTAAAAATCAAGATTTTCAATAACAATTAAGGCTTTTATTGACAATCTGAAACAGTATACTGACCACAGGATTGTGGGATCACTGCTTTGGCGGCTAAGGTGGTACGATAAAGCCAGGAGTAGGCCACAAAAGACAGAGAACAGTACTGGCACATGGGCATCCCCCCACGGTGCCTAATGTAACAACAAAAAGCAAAACTTTAGTTCAGATTAAAACTGAAATCCCACAGCACAGCACCTCATCTTTTTCGTGTCCACTCACGTTGATAGCACCGAGGCAAAATCCATAAAGCAGAGCAGCCACCAACACGCTGCGTATGAGGCTGAACAGAGATGAGAGGGGGCTAGTAGTGGCTGAGGAAAGAGACACAGAGAAAAGATCAAGAAGAACCTAAACACAAGTGAACACGCAGTTTCTGACATTTTTAAGATACTACAGCACTCTCCTAATTTGCCGACAAGGTATTACATCATCATCCTGTGACGTCTGTGTAGATATGTTCTTACCAGTTCCCCCAAAAATGTGCATGTCGATCTGCTCCAGCAGACACATCACAAAAGTATTGACCTGAGGTAGCAACCCAAACAGGAAAATGACTGGGAAACACAAGGCAAACACTGTTGGACATAAAAGAAAACAAATGTTAAAAACCCAATAAAATGGAGATGGTTGAAACAAAACACACAAAACTGAGCATCTATCAACTTTACATTTTACTGTGTGCTCAAACACTAATTAATTGTGTGTAGTGTGTATAAGTGTGTTAATAATCTTAATGACAGTGCCAGAGCCATTTATAAAAACTAACCAACAAGCATGTCCCTGACACAGAGCAGGAAGTGTGCAGAGAAGAAGGTGACACCATAGAGTGAGAAGGGTTGCAGGCTTTCCGAGCGCCCGGATAGGTCAAATATCCAGATCATCACACAACACAAGCAGAAGTAGACCGGACGACTGTACACAATGATCCAGTTATGGCCCTGTTAAATACCAGGCAGACAAGACAAATATACAATATTGTATTCTTTTTTTTTTTTTTGTACATTTTAACATACAAACAACAAATAACCCCAGTACTCACATGCATGGGAGAAGCTGCATCTGGCTGTACACTCTAAAACACAGAGGCAGGAATTTCACTTTAATAGGTGTCACATACAGTTGCATAAAGAATAAAAACATGAAGCTAGAAATAAAAATCATTTAAGTTAAACTGTCCTTTCTTTAGCTTTTTAATCCCTAATTGCTACATCCAGAGGTAAGGTACCTTCAGTAAAGAGTATTGACAGCTGGCAATGACCAGGCAGAACTGGAAGACCCAGATGTCCCTGAAGAAGCCCTGGAGCAGGAGCAGGAACCCCAGAAAGGCCACTAGACTGGCCAGCACCACAGCAAAGACATTCTCCCCAACACGGCGGTTCCTGGACACAGGTTACACAGAAATAATATGTGAAAACCTTGACAATCTTAACTATTTCATTGCTTCTATATAAATTTTATAAAGATAATAAACACAAACTGAAAACAATAAAGACTATTTCAGACACTCTGTCATGTGTAAAAAGAGGCTGAAAGCCTGATGAGAGTTTATGGGTGAGGTGTGCACATGTGCATGTAGATTTCTGCACATCAGTGAGAACTGGACCAACTTCATTACTGTGTGGGATTATATGCGCAGATCTATCTGAATAAAACTTCCACAAGACGGGACATGGTTCTAATTTATCATGGACAGTCAGATATCAGATTTTGGCTACGACATCTTGTAACTTTACTATCTAGTTAATCTAGGCTAACACTTTCAGGATGCAATGTGAAATACTGCAGAGACCTGGAGCCTCCTCACTCATTCTCTCTCTCTAATACTTGTTTTTATTAAAAATAAATTTTTAATAAAATATACTTTTACCATTGCATTACATTTGCCAAACTGTAAATTTATTTTTCTAAGTGAAGGGGATGGTTCAAATAATTTTTTAATAAGGCTTGAGAAGATCTTGCCTAAATGCTTAATGTCCATTATTAATCAAGTGATATTCATATTGTTCTGCTGCAGCATGATGGCTGAAAGGATTTAGTATTGATAATAACAATATTATTTATACAGAATACATCCATGGTGAAATTAGTGATGCAATAATAACTCATTTATTATTTACTCATTCACACAGTGTTAATGCACAAACTAACAAAATATGTCTGTCAGCCCATGTGATGGAGGGGCTGCAACACTGCCGCAGCAGCACTTCCTGCAGTTATGCTAATATAGACTGTCTTGCCATTTACCTATAAATGTCTTTTTTGTTCTGATAAACTAAATAACATACTTAGACCCCATCGCTCTGCAGAGTATACCATGCCCTGCTTTAGTTAGCCATATTCTGTGATGTTTGGTTCTGTGATGCATTAGTAAATATTCTCTCTCCACGCCTCCCTGGTGCTGAAATTCACACAGCAGCGGCTACTTTTAATCTGTTTTCTTATTCTTGACACACCGGGTCAAAGGGCACCACAGAACTTATTAGAGTGTTATTTCAGCAGCCCTAGTTTAATATTAATAGATCTGTCTCCAAATGTAAAATGTATAAAAGCCTGATGTTCAGACGTCATCCAGTGTCCTGAAGAAGCAGTTCACCTATGAACTACCTTTTTGGCTTCAATAGAGATGTCAGAGTTACAGACTGAGTTTGAAAGTGGCTATCTGAGGTAATCCATGCGCACAGATTACCACAAAAGTCCTGCTGAGGAGTAAACCCCCATAATGGAGGTAAAAAAAATTAGAATTACCTTCTGTTTATAACATACTGTTAGATTTAGCTAATACTCAATGGAAAGAATTTTGTTCTGTTGCAAAGTGTCCTTCAGAACTGAGATACATATTTAGACATACATTTTGAAGTATACCGTGAAACAAGAGACAGTTTTATATTAGTTACACAGTAGACAAAGAGATGGACATCACCACCACTTACCTGTCCAATAAGGCCAGAAGAGCCAATCGATCATATCGAACCCTCAGCCACTTCCCTGGCAGCACCCAAAAGCGATAGTACTGTTTGGGTTTGGCTTTCTCCTCAATCATCAGAGTGTTTTCCTGGGACTCTTGTAGAGACTCGTGATCCAGATCAAACTAGGTATTAGGTGAGAAATGAGTGATGAATTCATAACAAGAAACAAAAAGGGGACTGTGATTGTGTTCTCAGAGGTAGAGAGCCCCGACATTCTACCTAAGAGCATTTGCCACATCAGACATCAAAGACTGCTAACCTCGGGCATTTCCAGAGGCACTCTGCGCACCTGCATGCCCTGTAAAACCACAGGTCTAGGCTGGAGCATTGTCAGGACTGGTGCCCCTTCCTGGACTTCAGTGGAAGTGAAACTTGAGGACTGAGACTGTCTCTCCCTTTCCCTGTAACCATAAAATTTTACGGCATTAAATGTAGCTATCAGTCATACATTTCCTACAAAAAATTAACACTTGATAGTCCTGTGAAAAGGAAACGTGATAATAAAAACTTTATAACTTACTGAACTGGGTCCTCATAACCTCCTCCAGCAGGTCCAAATGTGTAGGACCTCTTCACTCCTGTTACACAACACATGGAAGACTGAAATGGAAAACTTTCAACAGGGAACCATTTGGACTTGAACATGGGTTGGTAGGTGTGTGTTATTTTAACGACCAACAAACACAGGAGGAGTTGATCTTGGCAGAGGAAAATAAATTGTAAAAACAAAACAAAAACATTCAGAAGGTTTAAATTTTATGTATGCAACTATGGTTTGGCCCCTGCAAGCAGTGAGCATTTTCCCATTAATATGTCTGTACTGAAGTTTGTTTTAATTTCTATTTATTTAATTTATTATGTATTTGACGTTTGCATACTTTTTTCTCTACTGAGAGTTGTGAGGCTCTTAGACGTGCTTGCCTCAGTAAGATACTGGAAATTTCTCTCCATTAAAAGCCTATTTAAAAGTACATTCAATATCAAGTAAGATATAAAAGGGGAAACAATCTGAGTGTGTCAGTGAACAAATGAGTGATATTAAAGAAGTCAGTGTTTGCGAGAAATATATTTTATTCATTACTTAATCCACACACCAGAAGCTGGCAGTGCCACTGACTCACCACTCTCATCATAGAAATAGTGCACTGCGCCCTCTGATGTGTCGTCAAAATTGGAGGCCTCATGGATGCCGCCGCGGGGCAGCAGGAGCGAGGAGGCAAACTGTAAGGCTGAGGGAAGTGTGCGGGTCCGCGAATGAGAGGAGGTCCGAGTCCGCTGGAGATCCTGGAGGCTACAGGAACCAAAAAACACAAGACATGTTGAATTTTGTCTAACACTAGCTTTAAAATTTTATTTTGGCAGTATATAGATAACTCCAACAGTCCTTATGTAGCTGACAAGCCTTTCATTGGCAGTTTTAATGACAATTAATGTCTTATTATTCTACAAAAGTTACAGAGAATATTTATTTTATCGCAATCTGAAATATTTCTTAAAACCACAGCAGCACTTCTTCTAAATATGTTTTATTAGCAATTAATCCTTTCATCCATCATACTGTAATGTTAGTTAGGTTTGACTACTGAAGGCTTGGTATAGATGGGAAAATAAAGGTACAGATGAGGTAAGGAAGCAGCAATAACTCTCAGAGCTGCTTAGCTGACTAACCTGGGAGGGGATCCCATTGTGGATGGGGGTGGTGTAGGGTTGCTCCCAGCATTGTGTCTTCTGCGGATGGCCTGGGTCCTCTTAACACTGCTGACTGAGTCATGTTTTCCCCCATTATCAGGATCCATGGCTGGAGAAAGGTCATTAGTTACATTACAGTGTCAGTGTGCATGATACAAGGCTGCATATACATCATAGACAGCCTGAAATATCCAACATTAGCCCATTACTGGATTCTTCTTTTTGCCACAATGTCTGCATTAACAATAAACCACACACTGACATATACAGTGAGTAGTCTGAATTACTGATATGGTGCAACTATTAATCAAATATGCAACTATTAATCTGTGTCATTAATAATTATCCAGGCAAGGCAAACCCCACTGAGTCCATTTTAACCACAAGAACGTGGTTTAATGATGCACTGATGGTGAAAAGAATAGGCAATATTAGTAACTACCTCAAAAAATGACAGGGTAAGGTACATTATACAAAAGATTTTGATTATTACATTTAGGGATTTCTCCAGGAACCTGATTAGCGGAGGCGGTGGGCGAGGCTGCCCTTTAAGCTTAATATTATTTTTCATTAAAGTGTGTTCATTGCCACTATTGTTAGCAAAAGTGTCTACACAATAATAGACTCTAACACCAAAATATACACTTCAGAATATCAGAATATTATAATAATGCATTTTTTTGGTTGCAGTCATCTGATTTGTCTAATGTTTGTATTGTAGTGGAATTGACACATTTATGTATAGAAATTTTAAATATGTCTATTCTATCTGTTAATCTTGTCTCCACTAGTAATGGAGTGTAGTAGTGTATAGCAGTAATAGACTCCAGTGGAGGATTGGATGCATTTATGCATCATCTATGCGAACATTAGTCTCTTCCTGAACTCTGGTCTTGAAGGAAACCAACAACTTAATTTTAAATCAGCTCCCTGTCCATGCCAGAACTTTATCTGTGGATTTTGTTTTAGAAGCACTGAATAACTTTCCTTAACTGTTTTCTAACTTGGAAATGTCTGTACAAAAGCATTTTTTTGGCTCTTCTATTTAATTTGCCATTTTCACACCCAGTTGCTCTATGTTTTAACTTATTTCTTAACTTTAGGGTTATTACTTCTTTAAGTGATGGTACAACTTTTGAAGCACATATTAATGTGTAATACTGTTAACAGTCAGACATGAGAGTGAGACTACTGTGACCAGAGGCATGTGTATCCTGAAGTTCCAGGAAATGATTCTCTCTATTGCCAACGCATTAGAACATGACTAATAATTAAAGTAGCGAGGCAGCTCTTTTACCTCATCTAGAAATCTGTGCTTCAGTCATTTTCATATCTGTGAAGATTCTCAGTCATCCAGGTCATGGTTATCCCAAAAAAGGTTTTTCAGTGGCAACTGGACTTGTTTTAGTTCCTTGACAACGTTTTGCCTTCCATTCCAGAGGGCTTTCTCAAGTCTCAAGTCAGTCACTTTCATAATTTGTACATTACAACACTGAGCATAAAACAGAAGTTTGAGCACTAGCAAATCTGATGTTTACTTTCACATTTGTGACTCAGATTAAACTTGAAAGGGCAGTGACTGTAAATGCCACTCTTGAAAACAATTGTATTTGTTCAGAGATTAATCAAGATTAAGGTCTGTGTCGATCAGCAAATTTGATAAAATAAGTAATATTTTGGCACAATAGTGGCTGGCGGAGTCACACTGGAGGTGTTTTGACCACCCTATTTACATTTACAGTATGAGATTGCTAAAATAAGACCAACTTTTTAGTACTCTCTATTTGTGGATCATATCTGAGACTCTCCAAACTGGTAATTTATCTCAGCTGGATACTTCAAAATGTTCAGAAAACACTGCTGCGTCCCAGATTCTGCCATCACATTCAACAAAAGCTTGAGCCATATATCTCATACCCATATAACAAAGAAACTGGACAACTGAATAGTACACCAACTGACCTCCTCCAACAGCGCCCTCTTCAACCAGCTCTCCTGCCCTCCAGCCCATCTGGTTGCCTGTCCAAGAGCCTCCAAGGGAGTCCAGACGATGATGATGACGAGCCCCAGTGAAGCCATCAGTATGGATACTGTGGGCTTCCAGGTCAGACTTAGAGATGGTGAGAGTGCGAGGTGCTGGGGTGGAGGTGGAGGGCATTATAAGCAGAGTTGAGGGCAGAGCCGACGTGCTGCTCTGGCCTCCACCTGCCCCATCCATACTTAGCACTCTTGCATGAGTCTTAGCACTAGCTGTGCTAGAAGAGCGCTGAGCAGCACGAGAATGAGAGGGGCCAGCAGTTTCAGGTAAATCCCCTTCCCTTAGGGGGGGCAGTTGAGCAGCAGGGGGCAGTGGGGATGTAACACTAGTGTTTGCGAGGTCCGGGGAGTAACAAGAGGTAGAGGAACTTGAATCATCATCATCATCATTGTCATCATCGTCTGAGCTGTAACGGCGCTGAGAGCCCAGACTAGAACCAGCACTCATGTCACTGCCATCATCCTCGTCGCTGGAGTCCTCAAACAGACTTTCACTGTAAGCCTTGGCACCCAGTCTGCGCACTGGGATGTAATCTCTGTGTTGTCTATGATTGTGGTGACGCCTGTAAGAGCCACAGTCAAAACTACTGCTTCCTGCTCCAGCTCGCCTCCGTGGAGCTTTCCTTCGACCTGGTCTGTGCCCTACACTACTGCCGCTGGCCCGCAGCAGCTTCAAGTCTTTAGGGCGCACAACCTGCTGGGCTTGCAGAGCAGGCTGATCAGACAGTAAGAAGGGTGTAGAGGATATGGGCAAAGCAGGCTCAGAACACACTAGACCCAGGGCCAGCCCTGAGGGCACTGAATTGGCCTGCCGAGGTGGGGGTAGAGGAGGAACTGCAACATTTCTGTCTAAATCACACACCTCTGAGTGGCCACTACTTGAAGGGGAAGAGTTCTGGAGAGGAGGGAGCTGTGCAATATCAGACGGTACAGGGACCAAATCCTCTCCTTCAACAAGTGTCCTATCTAACCCCTGACTGAGGGAGAACTCTTTGGATGGGGAGCGCAGTAACACACTGTCTGAAAGGTTGTCCGTATCACTGCCACCCTGTCCTGCTGGATCCTCCACGGGCTCTGGGATATTAGAGCCTATCGCTGGTGCTGAGGCAGACGTCTGTCCATCTGCAGGCTGTGACTGGCTGAATGAAGGACTTTCTAGCTGAGTAGAATCTGTTTTTTCACTGCGGTAACTGCTAACAGTGCTGAGTGTCTCACGGTCTGTGGTGGCTCCACCTGCACTGAAACAGCTGTCTGTGGATCCTGCAGCTAGTGCCACCCCACTTCGGCTGCCTCGGTGCTCAGTTCCAGGTGCAAACGCCACAGGGTCAAGGCCCAACCCCAGGAGATTTTCACTCAGTTCCTCACTTAAGCTGCTCTTTATAAGTGGGCTAAGGGGAGTGTCCCCTAGGCTCTCAGATTCAGCAGAAGGACCAAGGGGTGAATAATCCCCCAACCCCTTGTCCTTGGTGCTCTGTTGTTCTGGTAATTCCTCCACTTCCTGAAACTGTTCTTTCTCACCTCCATCTTCTTGACTGGAGGGTGAAGGAGGGATAGACAAGCAGTCTCCGGTATCTCCAAATCCAGCTGCCACTTCTGATACTCCCATGAAAGCTGGGAAATCACCTCCCAGAGCAGCAGAAACACAGGTATGGACCACAGTGGGAGGCCCTGTACAGTAAGAGATCAAAATCAGGTTCAAAGGCAATTTGGATAGCTATAAAACTGAGGTTTGCTTCTAAAGACCCAGACCTGTTTTTAACACTTTCATTGTTACATCATTACAATAATCCTGAAAGGTACAACAATTCCCACAATAGCAATCCTGGTGTGTGTAAAGCGTGCCCGATCATGACATATTCTCATACAGGCAAAATCATATGGTTTTCCAGTTTATATGATGCTTGTTTCTGGCCAATGACCAGAAATAGACTTACGAATGGTGTCCTGGGAACTTTGGCGTAGGATTTCTCGGTGAGCTGATGTAACAATCACATTATTGCTTCCTTGTTCCCGCATTAATTCCCTGATATCTGAGGTAAAACAAAAGAAGTCACTCAAAAACCCAAAATGTACATTTAGTACAGGCTAAATTCACAGTGATCTGATGTAGGAATTGAATTGTGTAAGCTCACTGCACCACACTCAGATTATTACATTACACACAGCTTAAAATAAAACCCTGTGAATTCTAATATATAGTATGGTAACACAGAGATCAGGTGCTTACCCTTAGTACCCCCTGTATCCTCCAGCTGGGGCAAGAACTCCTGATGAAGAATGAAAAAATATAGTCAGTGCATTAAAAAGGTTATAGCATATTAATATAGGTTAACAAAGCCATGATAACATAGGGATCTAATGAAAACCTTCGTACAACAGACTCAGTATAGGAGGAAACTCAAATAATTCTATATGACTATTTAAGTAATAATGAAGTAGGAGGTTAAAAATCAAGTCAAAGGAAGGAAATAGAGTATGCTACTAAAAAATGTGGCAATCCTCACCGACACCTGATTCAATCCAAACAGAGAGTGCTGGGAGCTACAGCGCACAGGGGGTGTTGAGTTGACCTTCCGAAACACAGTCATCTCTACACCAACATGACTATCCCTGTCAAAAAATTGAACATTCATAAAATTAAAGACCTCAGTATCTCACAGCATTGACATCATAGGTTTTCTCCAGAATCTGTCAGAAAACATATCCTTACCTTTGCTGATTCCCATCATGGATACCTGAACCTTCATCTCCTTCTTCTGTCCTCGGGGCTTCAGCTGTGAGTGAGGCCTGCTTCTTCTCTACAATCTCCCCAAGGTCAAACATGGCATGGAGCCGAAAGTTCACCACCTTAATGGCTGTGAAAAAGACTGCCACCACGGCAGAGTACACACCTGCAACCACCAAGCTAGGAGGAAGAGCCTGAGAGGGAGTGAAAAAAACAAAACAATGGCAGCCTTTAAGACCAAAAATAGACAATGAAGTCAACTTCAAGGAATTATTTCATAATTGCCATAAAATTGTAAATTCCAAAAAGACATCAAAAAGCAAATTCCCATTGCTCATTTCAGCAATAAAGTTATAGACGATGTACAATAAACAAATTTCTTATGAAAGATGGTAGAAAAGAGGTGGTGACCACATTCAGACATTTAAACAAAAAACACTTGAACACAAAGGAGTATACAGGGCATTCAAGCAGATTTTTAAACAAATCAATTTCTCCCCTTCATTAATGTTGGTAACCTAGGAGTCAACCATCCGTGCAAATGTTCTTACCATGTACAGCAGAAAGGGGAAGGCCAGCAGAAATATCCAAAGGTAGAGGTGGAAGCAGTTGGAGAATGTGCTCTGATGGGGGTCCACATACCAGCCTCCCGTGAGTGAAGCCCACACACCCTGCCGCAATATCTGAAGAGCTTGGGAACCCATCTCCACCTTCAGGTTCAACCAAATGCAAAAACTGTTCCTCCAAGGCTGCAGCTCAAAAAAAGTGCAGCAGCTCAAGCCACAGTATATTGTGTCTATGATGGCACTTCCATTGGGGATGGCAGGTTAACCAAGATAGTTTCATGAAGGACAATAAGTCAGTGTCATGGACATGTATACTTCAGCTGTGGTCAAAAACCTTTGCATATTCTTGTGCCAGTATGTGCTCACTCCCTGAACCACCGTTGCCACACTCTATCCTAATCCTTGTTGGGTAATCAGGAGAGTGACTTTTTGGCACATTGGTAACACACTGAATGTGTGCAAAAATATTCATCTGTAAGAAAGACCAAAACTGTGTTTCTTTATGTGAAGCTACATTTTAAACGTTTGCATTCAGTCATGAAAATCACTTCTAGGCAAAACTCTTTATGAAATTATGCTTCTAATTCTAAAATACATTTTAATAAACTGTTGCAGTAGAAATCTCTCCTCATGCAAATCTCAGCTGTGGAGAAAAGTACCTTCAAGCATCTTTCTAGTTTCTTTCACTTTAAGCATATTCCACAAAGTTCACATAATCACTGTGAGACTAGTTTTTCCTTTTGATTACCAGTTTGTTTTGAATTTAGGTGTGACAACATAAATTCATAACTTCTGCATGAGATCACAGTAAGAATTCGTTTCTAGGGTAAGGTTAGAGCTGCAGCTGAAAATGACAAACTGACTGTTTCACGTACTAATACGATTGAAATGAGTGCCACGTTTGTCAGTCAAACCAAAGCAACAGGAAAGCTACGTAACGCAGATGATACAATTTCCAGAAACAGGATAACAGAGCTCAAAACATCCAATTTTCATCCCCAGGCCCGAGTAGATTAGGTTTTTTGATTGACATTAGCAAGCTAACGGACAGCTTAGCCTAGCTTACGAATATGTCTGTGCATTTATTATTGGGAACCTCGACCTGTTCAACCACCAGCGCCTTCTAGCTTCTCGGTGAATGTGAAAACATACTCGACAGCAGCAGCACACCACTATAAACTGATCATTAGATTGATAGTCCCTAGTTACCGGCTAATGCTAGGCCGCATTATCAGCATTTCAACCGAAGTAACGTCCCTGTCGTTAGCTGGTGAAATTCAACGCCAGCCTATAACAACAAGTTAGCTTATCAAATGGTCGCTTGGTGAATGTTAACGTTAGTTGTTGGCCACTGGCTAATGTTGGCTTAGACTAGCCTGATAAATGTGATATCTGTGCTCACGGTTAAATGTTTTCTGGATATGTATCCCAGCATAGCTTACAATTAGCATTAGCTGTCCAGCTTGCCTCATACCCTCCTTCCGCATCCAGTCCTTGCAAAATCTCAGAGCTTTCCTTGTCAGGATGCTAGCGAGCAAGGAAATCGCCTGTGCCAAAAACTGTAGCTTCACTTTTTGTTGGCGTTGGCTAACTTATCATTGTCTTCTGAAAGTCCCTCATCTTCTCTGTCATCAAAGGTTCACAAAGATGCAGGGGGAGCAGAGGCCTTCTATCATGATGAACGATATCAATTTCTTGGTATAAACTGTGTCTATGTTAAAATGTTTCAACAAGCTAGCTAACAAGGTAGCACGCACAGAGGGCGATCAAGATAGATAAATTCCCATCGCGCTGATTGGTCGTGCGTAGTGACGTCACCCAGACGTTTTTTTTAACTTCTAAAAAATAATAAGAAAATGTGTCATGATGAAAACAAATACTGTCTGTAAGTTAAAATGACTGTTGATTAATGTTAGTGTTTATGTGTTGTGTTATGTAGTTGTTATTTAGTACTTAATGGTATATTATATTCTGGCAAAAGGTATTTTGTAGAATATATTTGATAACCTTATGGGGGTTGATTTTTTTGTCTTTTTGTTTGTGCTTTGGAATGATTTGTAACAGCGTTGTATGTTTAATCCTACATTTTAATTCTTAGGTGTGACATTGTAAGATCTGTCAATGGATAGAAGATTAAAATTTGTCTTCTGGCTAACTCCACCACATTTACAGTGATGTTTATTAATGTTTGATTTCACTGTCAGATAGAGTAAAGTAAAGTAAAGTAAAGTAAAGATGTAAGGGTAAACTCTGGGAAAATACTTAAAAGTATGGAAAAAGTTGGCTTGGATGTTGGAGAAACAGAGGTGGGTCAGAGTGGATATGACATAGTGGTTGTCATCTGGGCTTCTCTTTTCATAGTTGTTTTGTTGAATTAGGCTTGTGACATCTCAGCAGTGCTCAGTAGTGGCTTATCGTATCCTGCAGCCACCCTCTTTGATACCCGCTGTCAGCACAGATCAGACCTCACCTACTCTAGACCTGTACTGACACCACATCTCACTTTGCCCACAGGATTGCTCTCCATCAGGCTCTACACAAACAGGATAATGGGATGGGTGGGCCCGCTGGCTTGAAATACAAATTCTCTAAATTCCTGTCTTTTGTGATAAACCTCAACAGCTTTCATAGAAATTTGATGGATATATTAGCGAGGGGCAACCCTGGTGAAATGGATCTACCTTCCTCTCTCCACCCTACAGTTCCTTATGGTCTCAGCAGGGGGTAGTCATGTAACATAAAATGTTTAACCACTGTTTCTGTATACAGCAGATTATCACTTTTATTCAAGAGAGAGTTGAGGGGGTTATGGAGATGTTTTATTTTACAAGAAGTACTCAGGAAGTCAGGAGGTGAAGCAATCTCGAGGACATAACAAATAACCTTTGGATAACTGTGCATTCAACACAAATTCTAGTGTAAAGAATGCAACATATAGTGGACAACAAAACTAACTGATGTACTATAGACCAAAGTTATAGGTGTGGGACAATGATGTTCACATGATTACAGTATCTTTACATTCTCTATTTCTCTACATTAAAAGAGTAGTCTAGACATTGAGTATGGCACTTTAGTAAATATGGGGCACTTGCAAGAGGCAGGTGTAAAATAAAAAATGACCTAAATCAGTGATCCTAAGATATTCTGACTTTTAGTCTATTAGTCAAGCTCCCAAAATACTGGATCCCACTTTTCCCCAAATGCAATGATTAAATATCTTTTGACAGACACTCGCTGCCTCATAGATATCTACGTAGTATTTCAAATGATGTCAGTTTCAATCAAGGCCACAACTTAGACCTGAATCTATCATTCTGTGGTGTGAATCACCAGTGGCCTTAACAGGAGTTTAACTGGTTTTATATTTTGTTTTAAACTTCATGTGTTCAAATTTGTGTTACTGAAGTCCTGTTTTAATGGACACCTGAAGCAGCAGTGTACGGTGCACAGAAAACACTTAATAAAGATTTTATTATATTATAAATAATGGACATCCAGGCATTACTAACACACTAGAAGTATGCTGTGCCCGAAAGTGAGAGCGAGAGAGTAGATGATGATGAAACTCAAGTGTAAGACACATTTTTCAACATATCATGACCGGCAATTTGTGTGAAATGCTGTTTCTTTGTGTTAAACATGTTAACTTGTCTTCTTAGCAAAATGTGACCTGTGTAAAATTGCATCATTGTGAATTAATTGTGTTTCTTTTATCTCGAAATATTCACAACTCCCAAAGCTGAATCACCAGCAGATCCTGTAGATCAATGCAATGAATAAATAACGTTAATGTTAAAAATGTGCAGCTCTGAGAGTGTCACATGATATTCACTGATTTATACTGTTACATGAAATTGTAATTCATGTCAGACTTAGTTCACTCTGGATCCCCCTAACCTAGAAGCTATATTATTAAATTATATCTCCTACAATTCCCGTGAGCAATAATGAAAATCATATAAAGTGCATTTTCTTTTTGAATCTCAAAGAATCAACACACAAAAACAGGTGTGTACAAAGTATATAATCAAGTGTATTTTCATCTTTATCCACGTTCTGTACACATGTTAAGATCCATTTCACATGAACACTATACAATAGCAATGAGTAAGGAATGGAATATTTTCTGAATGTTGAGCAGGTCATGTTGAATGGCACTTTCATAAAAAATAACAGGAAATCACAGAGCATGAATAAGTAATTGTAGACAGAACAGAGAAAATGGCTTTATATTATCAGATCCATTGAATAACAGATTCAGCACATATAAAATGCACAATGCAACAAAACAAAACATTTGTTTGTTCCATCCTTGTGTTTTCTCTGCATAATCTGAAATGTAAATAATGCAAAAAACAAAAGATATTTGCAGCAACCAGAGGAAAGTGTGCTTTTGTCTGGATTTAAGTAAAAGGCAATCTAAAATGTAACGTGTTAAGAGGAGTGGTAACAAGATACATCGAAATATCAGAGAAATATCAATACAATTCACAAACCTTCAATTATTTATCTCATAGAATAGTCTTTTAGTAACTGATATAAAAAAAACAATACATGTTTGGCTGCTTTACAAGGAATATCTATGTCTCAAAGATATGTTTACATTTTCTGTGTGCTTTTGAATCATCCCATGACAGTTTTAAGGAAGGAAAAGATAAAGACTGAGCCAGCCTCTGGTGAGCTGGGTTGGTTCTCCCTCTCCCCCCCAAAAAAACAAACAATCAGAAAAACATAATGAAATGTGGTTCTGTGTTCCTGAAAATTCCCATGAAGTTCGGACTCCAGTTTTGATGTTGTTGTGAGATTTGTGCGGGGACCAAGTATCTGTGACGTTTATTCTTCTTCATACCTGTTCCCCTGTGTACACAATGCTTTTTCAATCTGCTAAATTCTATATGTACATACAAGTAATGTTTACAGAAAAATACCTTCACTGGTGTAGACTGACTTGTTCACAATTATCCTCACTTGAAATGTCATGGCACATTGACTGCAATATCTCATGTAAATAATGCTTCTGATCCATCATACTTTGTGATTCACTGGCCAGAGTATGTTAAGGGATTTAATAATCCCTTTAAGATGCTGTATTTGTCACCAGGAGAGCTAAATATCATGCTTCATTTATGATTCTGCACCAGCAACATTATACCATATCTTGTGGACAGAGGCAACCTGGGGAGTTGTGAAACCACATAACATAATATGGAGGCTGCAGAGATGATGTCTTTCCAAATAAAAGCTTTCTCATTGAATGTAGTCAGAAAAACTGAGGAGCTCTCTGCTCGTCCGCCATAGAAATTCAATAGCTGGCCTGTATTTTCTCACATATCATAATGGGGACATTAAGACTGGAGATAGAGCATTACAAAGAAGAACAAAGAAAACATTTAGGCAAATCTGTCCGGATGTTTCCAGCACTTTCTTCACAGTACCATATCCATGCTATATACAAAGCCAAAGTGGATATGCCTCTTCTTAACTAGACATAGCCTAGTTAAAAACATAAAAAAATGATGCACTAACAAAGATTCAGTGGATGCAGACTGAGTGCATGTGACACAGACGATGTGCCATAGATGAGGATTTCATCACTAATAGGAGCTGGGCAACCTTGACTTTTGAATGTTAACTGTTGAAAGCAAGGTACAGTTGCTTTGTGCAGTTGTTTTCTGTGGCCTGTGAAATTTGTCTGATGGTCAACCTGACAAAATCGGGGTGCAAAACAAAAGCATCCACTCTTGTCTCAGTCCTCATTTGCCTGCTCTCTTTCTCCATTCTCAGACGTAGTATTCTTTGTCTTTGTTCTTTTTGCCCCTTGTGATTGCCTTGGCCACAGAGGCCGTTGCTGTGCTTTTGTCTTTGACCACTGCTCCGTTGCCCTCCACAGTGGAATTGTTGGCAAAACTGTGGCCCTGGTCTGTCTGGTAGGAGCCCTCGTCCCGGTTGCGGTACTTGTACATGGCATAGAGGAGGATAAGAATGCAGAGAGCAGCAGCAGCCACAATACCAACAACCATCCCCGTGGTGCTACTGGACTCCCTTATCACCTCCACGGCACCGGGTTGGCTCTTTTCATCAGAGGCTGTGGGGTTGGCTGTGGGCACATGGGGAAAATTGGGGGGGTAAGTTAGTCCTGGTGTGTTTCGGGAGGATGGAGGAGCAGGGGGCAGAAGCACCTGGTCACGGGTGTTCATTTTGCCTGCAGGGATGTGGAGCTGGTCAGGGTTGGTGGTGGGAACATAAGGAGGTAGGGGACGGGGTTTCTGGACTCCACTCTCACCAGCAGCGGGAGGCGGAGGAAGGACGGTCCTGTCAGTGACCATGGGGGAGTTATTATTGTAAAAGTCCTCATCATCTGATTCCGTCATCTCCCCAGAGCCGAAGGCCGAGACCTCCACAGGGTCACCACAGTCCTCCTGGTCCGGGGGGCAGGAAGGGTGAGGAGGGAGTATCAGGGACTCTTTGGTGGTTTCAAGTGGGGATAGGAGGGTAGGGGGAGGTGGGATGACGGGGTAACGGGTGGCGATGGATGGGGGCTCAAGGGAATCCACTGTTATAATAGGCAACACTAATTCACCTCCTAGAAAGAAAACAGAAAAGGTAGGGCATCCTAAATTAGAACAGCAACAAAATTGCTGTGGCTGTACAGCTCATTGAAGCAGAGCCACAATCTGCTCATTATGAGTAATATTAGCTGTCTTATCAGTGACATTATTTACTGTGACATTTTATACTGTGTTCTATAATACAAGGTTATTTACATGAATATATGGCACACAAAGAAAAACAAACTACACAAACTAACTATTATTCTTGAATGATGTATGCACTTTTTGATTCTTATTTGGATTCTTAATATAATGACAATATAATACAATAAAACCAAAACATGAAAGAGCTCACATGTAGACACAAACATACAAGGTGACCCATGAAAGGCGGCAGCTGAATGAGGAGCATAAAGCAAACAGAGCACATAATAAACAAAAGAACAGGAAATTATTGTAAAATGTCAAGCTACTGAATCTGTAGGCAGCGGTCAAAGGGTGACAAGAGAAATCACAGACAGACAGACACAGGTTATTTTCTCTAGGATTGTGGTTTGGTGAAAAGCAACCAGTGTCCTGTATATATTCAATCACTACTTTAATACATATTCCTCACCTAATAACCCTCATTATGTTTCTATATATGATCAATTCTCATATTCACTCTGACGTCAGAATGTCTCCTGGTTGTGGAGGAATATTTCAGTCTGCACAGTTTATTTATGGCTGCTAGGTTCTCTTTCATCATTATTTGAGTCACACTTTACAGGGCCAGTCAACAACAAACAATTCTGATAAGGTCATGTTAATAATTGAGGCACCCATAATAAGGGCAGAATCCACAGCTTGTTTCTGTCACAAGCTCAATCGACTGTCTACTGCCATCCACTCTTAATGACTGCAGTACACTTCATAAAGATTTTCTTCCATCCAATTTACTGAGTTACAGATACTACTCAATGGCTCAAACGAACTGATGCTTGCTGAGTCTGGAAAAACTATCCAAATGAGGATAGCTGTTTGACACAGCTCCTGAATAAATGAGTGTATGACAGCGACAGAAAGTTCTAACTCAAAAAAGAGAATTGAAATCTTTAAAACAGTGATGGTTGTCAGTGATGCAGTCAGTGCATTTTAGCTACCATCTGGGTAAAAACAACATTAAAAGTGCATGGATAAGAACTGTACTCTCATCTTTTTGGCCACGACTGACTCACCTGTACCTGGTTCACACTCTTCTAGGTCCTCGTCATCACTTGGACACTCAGCTGATGCCACCAAAATATCATCAGAGTTCTGTGGCTAAAAAGAAAAAAGAAAAATTTTGTTGTTTTTAACAAATATACAATCAACACACAGACACACACGCTCCCATCATACAGATTGTGCTCATTATGTTTGCTGGCTGACTGTCATATTTGATGGAAGGCTGTAGCACTGTACCCCCTCAGTGTTTTTGCTTGGAGCAATACTGAGAAGACTACAACACCAAAATGTGGCCATATGCAGCTTCTTTTTTATCTTTTTTGTCCTTGCTTTCTGTGGCTGACTTTATGTGTTTACAAATAGTAAAAGCACTACTGAAATGATTTAAATTATTTCTAGGCTACATGTTGTACATGCTTTCATTTAATTCTATATAATTTGCTTTTGGTACAATTCTTTTAAATTGACTTTGCCAAAACACATTCTCACATCCTAAATCAGTGCTTCAATATGTCTAAATTGAATTTTAGGGTGCACAGTGGACTCAGAATACCTGAGCAGAGCAGGGAATGGATGGTTCACTAATGGATTACTTTGGTAAATTGAAAGACCAGAGAAGGCAATTTGAGAGAAACTGAGAAATGTAATGAAAAATGCACTCTGTATTTTTATTAGGAGCAGCAGGGGGGGTTTCTTTGAAACCTCAGGACTCCAAGTACATCCTTCCAAATTGGCAAGAGTTTACAGCATTTGGATTAAAATCAACTCATGTGAAATGGCGGTTGGTAATGTTCACTAGTCTAGATGCAGTACTGTGATTGCACTATGTGTGAAAATCTGTTCACATAGATGTTCTATAAACAACAAAAACAACAGAAAAAAAAATAAAATAATGAAATGAAATAAAATAAAATAAAATAAAGTGAATAATATGATGAACTCAAAATCAGATATGTTGAATTAAAGATGTTACAAGATTACATGCAGACATGCAATTATGCAATAATTTATTCAGCAATTTATTCTAATTATTGCATATGACATTTTACATATGCATGATGCATTTGACCTTAAAACATAATTATTTTATGGTATCACTGTATCAGAATTCCTTAAGTCTCTCTTTTTGCAGTTATAACTACTGGCTGAGACTCTTATGTGGTACATTTTTTGGTTCAAGTTAAACAGCCGCTTCTGTCTTGATTACCAATAAAAATTCAGAATAACTTTCCTTCTGAAGAGTGTTCAATTAAATCCCTTCACAATATACAGAGTTCATCTGAATAGCCTTAAAGTCAGAAAAAGAAGCTAATTAAGGGAGATTTTTATTTTCAGTAAAACTCTTAGATTTTAATAAAAGTGAAATACCACAGCCATTGATTGTGTGGAACAGAGAACTCAGATATATTGTCTGATTGTCCTTGGTTATGTTACTACGTTCTTTTATTTACTCCGGATGACACAGTAGGATGTGGTTAAACTTGTGGTTAAACTTCAATTAACACAACATGAATGGAAAACCCTCTAAACTATGAGGGCGAAATGTGACATTGAGACAGAAAAATGATGGAAGACCCGTGTTTGTTATTTTACATCTGTACGAGATGTTTAATACAAGACAAAATCCTGCTACTTTTAGTTCTCATCTCAGGTTCATCCCAGGGTTTAAAATAAAAAATTTAACAATGTTATTGATAAATCAAAAGTGAAGACAATCAAAGGACGACTCTCATATTGCCTTAAACACAAGGCAATACTACTTATTGACTTATCCTATCCTATTACTTTTGCCTCATGTGAGACTAGGGACAACATCATCTCATCTAAGCCAATTATCCTCTGACTGTCAATTAATTAGCATCTACAGTAGTTCTCTTCAAATATTCCAATATACTCTCTGACCTTGGAGATGCTCTCCCTCAAGCTGGGTGACCGCTGCCTGCGGGTTGTGGTGGTAGCCATAGTGGTGGTGGTTTCCATAATTGTGGTAGACATATCAGACACTGCCAATGGGGTGGCGGAGGTGGTGTCGGTGGTCAGCACAGACAGCGAATCCCCAACCAGACGCAGGTTCCCCTCCACTTGTATGCTGGGATCATTTTCTGCTGCCAGTTTGAGGACCTGAAGACCGTTGTAATAGAGTCCTGAAATCTGACCCTGGAAGGGCCGACCCTTGTCATGACCGCCAATTTTAATGGCTGCCTGGCTGTTAAAGATGGTCAATTGTCTCCCTGAAGTTAGACGGAAACAGAAAGAAGGAAAAGGTGGAAAAAGAAAGAGAATGGTAGACATAGAGAAGTAAATGGAAGAGCTTGAACAGGAAGATCACTTGAACCAGGTGGGCTTTGGTGTTTATTACATTAATAGTTAGTCACTTGTTTAAAACTTGATTTAGATGGAAGTTTTAAAAGGGGGAGATTAGCTAGCAGCAAGTTTATCATTTAGACTTTCACATGCAGGTTGCAACCACCACGGTCTATTTTGATGCCTATTTAAGTGTTTTAATAGTACAGACAGAGTTGGACAAACGTTACGCTACGTTAACAAACTGTCTGTGGGTAAAAAAGGGGCACATGTTTTTCCACAATATTTATTTATCTCTTAAGTCCAGAAAAGAGGGTGCAAGGATATGTATCTTATAAATCTTTTTACAGAGATGGCCAAAAACATTAAACTGGCAGTGTCACTATGTTTCAGTTTGTGTACAGCTAAGTGACAATAATAGCTAAACACTCCTCCCTCCACCGACTTCATTAGCCATTAGGCCATTAAAATATGCTCTACTCTGGGTTTCCACAAGTCCAATTGTTTCACCTCCTGAAAGGGGCAATGGTATCTAACAACACCATTGTCAGCAGCTCCACTGATAAGCAGTGTTACATCAGACGAGGAGGACCGCGGTAATGGGCCCCTCTCAGGAGAATACTTATTAGCAAAGTTAATGGCTGCAAACAGTGATCTACTTTAACAGCCTGTCAGGGCTGTTTTGTTGCAGCAAAAAACCTGGGAGCTTGTGAGTTTATTGTGGTTGATGCTGTACAAGCTGAGCCAGCACAAGGATACAGGAACAAGAAAAGGGAAAAGAGGTTCATTGTCTGTGATCACATTCAGCAGTTATGGTTTAAATTTTTCAGTTTAGAAGATGCGAGACCGGGTTAAGTTATGTCCCACGTTGGTTTCTCTGGTGTTAATGTAAAGGTTACACAGCATTTTAATGATTTTTATGGAGGATAATTACACACAGCATCTAATTACACACAGTGGTTAAGAGGGTCGATAGAGAGTTAGACAAGAGTTATGTGTTTTTAGTTAATTGGTTTAAAATGTTTGTTAAGGTGCAGCTTTTCCACAAGGTACAAGGATGACAAAGGATAAATGGCATATTTGCTATACCCCTTTGTTTTTACACTTATTTTAAATTCCACTTGAAGTTTTATTGTGGTCATCAAAATCCATAGTTAATAGAAAGCCCAATTAAAATTGGGGTATACATGTGGGTAACTTGATCCTTGTCACTCTTGTTTTCTGGCACTGCACCTCTCATGGGGAAGGGTTATTTGGTAGTTATTTCAAGGATTAATTAATTAATCAATTAATTTTTACCTTTATCGAGTAGCCACTCGTCAACTACCCGACCAAGTCTGTATGGGATTCTTTGTCTAGCAATAGCCAGTCGTTCATTATCATAGTGTCCTTCAAAGAATTTGGAGAGACAGATTAAAGGTTAAAGTCTGCAAGCTGAAAGATCACATGGTTAGAAACAGTGTTATAATCGCTAACAGGTTTAACAAGTTATCAATTTTAACCCAGCTGTGAGTTAAAAGAAACTTGTGCTTTGCTTGGTGTTATCTAGTTATCACGAGTAACAATGTTAATGCTAATTAGAGTAATATTTAGGCTATTTATAATGTGCTACGCTAGTTAGTCTTATTTAACTACTTTTTAAGCACAGCATAATCTTTAGAAAACATCAATTACAGTAAAGTGTAATATGATTTTAGGTTAATCCAGATAAACGTCCAGGCAAACATAAGAAAACATTAAAAATCAGTCACTGCAAGGAACACAGAGAGGAGAAATGGCAGATGTTGTAATTACAGCAGAAACAGTTGTTAATTCTTTGAATTTCACTGGAGTCATTACAAAGAGCCAAAGTCACACCTCACTTCTGTGCATGTATTTTTTTATAATATCTTGCAAGACATACTACACAATGTGTTTTTACTGCAGCTCCTATGACATACTTAACAGTGTGTCTATATCAGAGACTCATGAGTGATGCAGAAAAAAACACCTCAGATGAGGAGTTTATTAACAAGTTGAGCAGTGGAAGACATTTAGCTCTAAAACCAATACCCAATTTCAACAGTTGGAAAGATTGCTCTCTCTAATGGGACAGGACTTCAGCTCCTCATGCAAACACAGAAAAGTAATCAATCCAATCAAAACTACTACTGGATATGTGTATACAATAGAAACACTATGAATTGCAGATTTACGTTGGGCAGCATAGTCCAGTAATATATTAGTGCCATAAATACTCCTTCATTCTGTCTTGTACTGATCTAGCATTGAAAACTTCCTATCAATCATCAGCCACAAGGTGTCTTCAAGGTTCTGACTTCCGAACTTGTAAATTCTTGTTGACATTATTTATAGATTACTGCAGGTGTTTGTCAAGAAGAGGTTATCTGAAAACATGTTTAATGCACAGATTATGACTGAAAATGAAAACAAGTGTATAAAAGGCAGCCGTGTTGTTGGACACGGTGTGGTAGGAACGGAAAAAAAGGATTACAGTGCAACCTGTGCCACATAGAAAAGGAGGCACAGTACATGAAGGCACAGCGCATAACAGTTAATGTAGAAGATGTGCTATTATGCCTCATTATATTTTATAAAAGCCAAAAAAGACAATGTTCAAAGTTAACTTTGCTAACACTTTTTATCAGAAATGTTTCAAAACCCACTGATTGCAAAGAGTGCACACAGCACACGCATGGCCATCACCATTACGTGATTTTCATTTATATGCAACTGTGGCATGTGTATGTGTGTGCTTTGCACACCAGCTGGAGGCAAAGAGGAGACTGGGTTTCCTCCCGCTATGCCAGCTGGTGCACCTGTTCTGAATAAGGTTAATTGGTTGATTGGTCCACAACAGGTTAAGGCACAGCTGGTCATGATCACATTATGCATGGGTCTTTTTTTTGCTCTATGGTTCTTATGAATTATGTGTGTACATAGTTGGTAAGCCTTAAACCATTCAGACAGTGAACATTGGTGTCTAAAGACATTATGTACAGTATATTTTTATGTCTGTACAGAATTTAATGTGACTGTTGCCTGGGCAACAAATTTAACATAACATTGAAATGTACTACACATATAAATATGTTTTTGCCGTTATTAAGCTGTGCATTTTAAATGGCAGAATACAGTATAAGTGTAACCAAATCCATCAGTCTGTTTATTTAAAAAAGGTGACCTTTACAGGATGTTGTTAGTGTTCACCAGTGGGCAGATGGATGTAAATTTATACACCATCACTACAAAATTGTTTATGTCAACAAGAATCTATCAGCTGAATTAATAGCCACATTTCACCCCGGTCATTCAGGCCTCCTTAGACTTGGGTCAGAGATTGGTACATTAACAACAAATAGAGAAATATTATAAGGCACTTTAACCACATAAGTTTTTTTTTGGGGGGGGAAAATGGCCACCTAAACATACACATAACAAGCCAGTTCTAGAGGGAAGCTGAGAAAAAAATAACAGCAGCTGATGGAAATTCTTTCACTGCTAGATATACTTTACAGCTTGAGGCAAATGCATCAGTTTCAGATGACTGTATTGTTTGTGTAATATTGCATGTCCAGTTTTGTGTGTGTGGCAATTTAATAGATAGCTTAAAAAGCAATGAGTCAGGAAAGCTTCATTAAAACACTTCCCATTTTGTGAAAACTGAACGTATCACAAATGCACATATTTATGTTTGACAAGCAGAAATCCAATCCTCTCTTTGTAATCCAGATGCTCCATACCATCTCTCTATAACCACATATTTTGTCCTATTAGTCTTACCTGGTGGATAACGCTCAATGACTGGATGGTTGTCCACCTGCAGAGTGGCATTGCCACCACTGCGTGTGAAGCGGACAACATGGTACTTGCCGTCATTTACTATGACAGCAGGCTCATCAATTGTGATGTCATCTGTCCCCACATTGAAGATGACACCAATTTTTCCTTGATCCTGGAGAGGAAAAACACATAGAGAGACGACTGTGACACACTGAACAAATCATATTTACTCAATATGTGCACAAAATGCGTTTCCATCTACTTCAGGGTTGTTGAATAAAAGGTTGTGTTTAAGCAGTAAAAGCAGATCTCTTGTGACATGCACAGTATGTTTCATTTTTTCTTTAGGATGCAGCACCACTGCCCCCTCAGCAGACAGCTCAGGTTTCCTGATGTGGATCAATCTTGACATAATCCTGCTGTTTCTCTTTTGGTTGAACAACTTCTCTCCCTGTCAGTCTTTCCCTGCTCCTGCCAACCTTCCTCAAAGGTCAAAGCTGCTTCTCAAGTCAGCCTTTGGGTGGCACTAATAAGAAACATTGGAAACAAACTGTGTGAAGTCTCTGTGCCTGTGTGGCCTTTGTATGTTTGTTGTCCTTCTTTCTAATTGCAACACAAGGTCAAAGTGCTAATGTGGTTATAAGAGACATTGTGAGAAATATGCAGAAGTATACAGAGGAGCACAACACTGCAGTTTATTTTTAGATTGCAAAAACCTTTGTAACTGTCCTGAAAATAAAATAATAAAAACATCATAAAGTCTGGCAGGCAGTCATCACAGTATGAACACATGTTGCCAGTATGAAAGTGCAGCAGAAAACCTCTGCAAATCAAAATGTCTAATTTAGCACGCAGCCAAAGGAGTGTGCACATAGACAAAATGTTGTTACTGTAATAAAAAGTGATTTTCAGCTGTAGTGTCTCCTCATACTGTTAACTCTGTACTATCAAGGACCCAGAGTCCTCAAACAACCTTGTCTCTAGCAGCAGCACTACTACATCACACCAGAGCAGAGGAAAGAAGTGAAATTAGCGGGTGTGGAGCTTTATTAAAATGTAATTCTGCAGATCGATGGCCCTTCATGGCACATGTCATTCACAATATCACTTTATATGTACTGGTTTCATAAACATAATGTAAAATATTTTCCACACTGGGTCTTACATTGCATTTAAAGTCTCTGGTTTTCCTGTAAGAACTGACTTCCATTAATTCCTTGACATGCACCATTTAAGATAAATGATTGTTCATTTCATACTTCTGATATTACATTACTGACTGAAAGAGCAGAAAATCAAATATGTAGACAGAGATGCTTCTTAATGGTGGCTGCTATTGTGTGATGTAAAACATGTCTCAGAGGTCAGCTCTCAGCTTCTAATCATATGTAAAATCCTTCTAGAAACCTTTTGAATGTGAAATAATTTTTCATGCAGACATGGTTGGTGTTAAGTACAGAAGGGTAAAGTCTTCGTTCAAGAAGGTCACGATATTCAGTTTTTGTTCAGACTGTACTGCACAGGGTAACTGTACTGCATTATACAGAGAAGTGCTTCTATTATTTAGCCTAGCCTCTCTGATATAAATGGGGTGGACAGAATAATAAAAACACATTTCAGTATAGAACAATACAACCCGGCAACACCACAAACTACAGCCCTAAAATTTGTCATACAATCAAATTAAACCTCTATAAGACAGTCTGAACAAAAAATAAACATTATCAGCTTTATGAAGGAAGGATTTATTGCAGGACTAAGACTGGATTAGTTTTACCCAGGTGTACAGTAACAGAGTGTTCATACTGAAGGTCAGCAGCAGGTCTCTTTGGATTGTTGCGTTTACTCTGTAAGCACCTGAACCCAGGCAGGGGCTGACTATATGAAATAAGTTTACAACACATAATCTACAGCTAGATGATCAAATTTGCACAAGTCAAAAAGGAGACAAAAGCTATTCATTATATTTCTTCATGCTGTTTCTCATTATGAACCTGTGAGATAACTGTTAGGTGTTAATAGAAATCAACAGCTGCATCAGAACTAACAAATAACAATTTATTAGACTAAAGTAAACCAATATCAACACATATTTATATACATATTCTATATTCCTTACATTGTAAGAAATATGTCTAAAATTCACAGTTAACTTTTTTATGTAGGACACATCTATTTTATTACTCTTCTTAAGAAGCCAACTGATGAGTATTCATTAGGCAGCTACAAGGTAGTGTGGCCTTAGGTCAAATACAGCCCATGTCCTCTGGACAATAATTAACATCTCCAAGGCCAGAAAAGTTTGCTGGGTGCTTCATATGGCTTCAACAAAAGAGCTGCGTTTTATTTAGCAAATTCTGTCACAGAACAGCCCCAAAGCACCTTCTGACAGCTGGAAAAGTAACACTACGCACTTTAGTTTTAGTACACAAAAACCTGGCCTTTCCAGTTGACTTTTTCTTTTGTGCAAGAGGCTACTTAATGCCCATGTGTTTGGATATAAAGCTAGTCAGGCATACCCTCGTGAAAAGCTGCACAGTCTCCCACCTAGCTGTTTTGACAGCAGCTGTGTTGGAGAAAGCATTTCTTCCTCTGTTCCCACCGGAGCTTTCAGGGTGGGATCTCAATTCTCATCTCGGCTGCAGCCTACTCTAATTCATTTGAGAGGGAAATAATTGATTATCATAAGGATATAATATTATGAGGAATTATCTTTGATGAAATGAAAAAAAAACCCCAAAAGGGCCATGACAATTCTTCTAAGATGAGACACTGCTGCCACCTGATACATTTTTAAACAGAGCATGAGCGGGTAGATCATAATTCTTTTAAGAAGACCAGCATATCTGTCTGTCTCAGTTTGTTACCAGCCAACTGTCTGTATCTGTATTGGATACCTGTCTCCATACTGAAGCCTTCTCCTCAGAGGCAGGTGGAAGCTTGTATCAACAGTGTACACCCAAAGGAATAATTAAATATATTCCCTCCTTGTCACCATAGTGATAGGAGTATATAGTTAACATATATGGGAATATAGTATATAAAATGTATTTTAGATGAGTGTGAAACAAGCTTCAATTGTTTTTTAAAGGATAAATCTGGATAGAAATGAAAGATAAGATGTAGAATGTATTTCAGCTCTACAGTGTTCAAGGAAAACTCTTCTTTTAAAATTAATGTTCTTACTGTTATTATTATACTCTTACTGTTAGAGTATGATAATATGCTATTTAGTGACCAAAGCGTGTGTGCATCATCATTTTAATTTGTACCTGACTGAAGAATCCTAGTATGTATGAAGGACATGTAGAAACACAGCAACAAGGTGGGTTGCTATGAAAGTGCCTTGCTAAAGTATACATAGTTTTTTTGTGAAAGATTTCCAGAATTAGGGTAAATATCTATTAATAAAGACTTTTCATAAAATAACTTTGGGAGTCTAATTGTATCATAATTTTGCACAATGACTCTTCTGTTTTTATTTTAGCTTTAGTCATTTATTAACAACATGACCCTTGAAAGAAGCATTAGCCTCTCTAATGTTTCTCTCTGGTGAATATGGTGATGGTTTGTTTGTTTTATACAGAATAGTTGGCCTTTGAAGTTTGTGTGTACGGAACCAGCCTCAAAGTTACCTCTGCAGTTAAGCACGCCATTGTTTTACTGCAGCAATTCTCTGTACGAGTAACCTTTTTTTTCTTGTGTATAATTCTAAATTGCTGTTTTAATGAAGCATTTTAGCACTATGAATCACATGCTTAATGTTCAGCAAAAACCTTTTCTAAATTATCAGTGGATGGAAATCTGCTGGTAGAGTGGTGCCATGTTTGGTCTTGATTGCTTCAACAGTCATATCTGTTAATCAAGAGTATTTCCAACACAATGAAAGTGCTCTAGGTGGCCACAGTTATTATGACTTTCAAGGTATTTTTTGAAGATTTGTGTTAATTATTTGTACTTTTCTGTAATCTTTGATTTTGCTGTGAAATTGTGGTTAATTGCAGTTTAAATGAAGTCATCTGAGAAGTTTAGAGGGAAAGTCACTCGTCTGTGACAATGTGCTCCAACTACAAACTGTGTTTTGTAACTTGACATATCAAAATGGTTGGAATTTTTTTAACAATGTGATGTCTTTTACATATCATATATATCATGTTCTTTAAATGTGAAGTAAAAAATAACCTTAATCTAAAAAGTAAATAGCTGCTAAAACCATGAAATAGTGGAGTAAAACGTTTAAGCAAAAATGATAGTTTAAGTACACACTAAGTACTTCAAATTTATAGCACTACAGTACTTGAGTAATTGTACTTAGTTACTTTCAAGTACTGTTGCTTATCATATATTAAGTAGAAAAGAATAAAAAAACCTGATATCCAAAGAGGAGCATAAGAAGTGTATTGCTTTCTACACCACCTCATATGAAAACCCTCAACTCCCTGTAGTACATAAAACCCATATATCATTTGTTTCCTTTACTATTTTCAACTCTCCCTTGTGGCCAGTGTTATTTTGACCAGCGTACTGTTTCTCTTTGTCTTCACCTAGTTTTTACAGTCTTCTTCTTCTTCAATGGCCAACCAGAGAAAAGAAACAGAATAAGAAAAAATTTAAAATTAATAATTTCATAATTAAATTACAAGAAATGACAACTGGGGTCTCTGTAAAACAAGAAGGTGTGACATTATAATGCTCAGCTGAAGAAAGTAAAAAAGACAACCTCAACAACCTCTGAGCTCTTTTTGATTCCCCTCCGCTGAGCAGTAATAAGGTGTCAAAGTAAGCAATCTGTCAGGGTGCAAGGACTTGGCAGATGCTGGAAAAAAAATCTTTGCAGCTGCCTCTGCATGCAGGCGGCAGTCTTTGCATGTACTAGAAACTTTCCACGACTGGCAAGGTCAGTTTCACACTTTTAAAACTGGAAATACAGTTTAAATGAGACAGTTGGAAAAACATTCAGGGAAGGTTCTGATAGCAAAGTCAAATTTCTAAGTGTTACACAAGCTTTCATTTTAATTCCCATATTATTGCACAACTATAGTTACCATATCATAAAGCACCTGTGAAAATCAGTTAATTTTAAGATATGTACAATATTGGATTGTAAAACAGTATAAATGATGAGTATGATGTCAACTTTGATTAATTAATCAAATTAATGTGATAAGGAAAATAATAAGGCAAATAAGATTGTGTTTTTTCACCATATTTGCATTTAACATATATATATGTTTCTACACATAACTTTAATATATCTGTTTTTATATATTTCATACCTTAATTCCTCTCTGTGAATTTACCCAAAATTCATCTGGGAACATTTTCTGTCTTTCAGTAAGAGATTTTGAAACAGTAGGACATTTCGGTTCAGGTTAAAAATACTATGAACTTGTAAAGACAATTCAGTATCAGGCCTGATGAAACCCTGTTTGAAAATGCTTTGTGTTTGAGGATTGGTGATTATAGGAAACATTGCAGTCACAACAAAGTGTGTGCTAATAATGGTCTAACCTCAGTTGTGTTTTTGTCCTGCGCTTTGACAATAGGTGTGATTTTAATTACTTCACCACTCACAGACGTTTTTATCACAGCACATCTGCCCCGTGGCTACATGCTTAAAAGGCTGATTTCCCTCCAGGAAACAGAAAGTTGCTGACAGCTGCTGAGGAGTCTTGGTACCACAACAGACAAGTGTTTGTTACCAGCAAACATCTCTTAGTCTGCTGACTTGTAGCTCCATCTTGAGGTCATAATTTCTTGGTTCCTATTTTATCTCAGGACTCAGCCGCCATTAATCCTTGAATCATATAAGCTGTGACAAACTCTGTCTGATGTTTTCGTGCCAAGTGAGAATAACGGCACAGTCAAGTTAAATGTAAAAATAGACCATACAATGTTTATTTATAGTCATTTCTATTTCATCAAGATTGTAGCAGCAGCACCAGCGCCTTTCTCTGCTCATATGAAATTATTTGCTCACGCTTTCATCAACATAAGGAGGAAAGTACTTTTCTTATTTTGCGTAAAATAACTGTGTCCCCACTGCAGCCTCTTTCAGCAATAGAACACCTGCGGATTTGTTTCTGGAAATGGTTGTGTGACACTCTAGTAGCCCGACCTGCTACAGTGTCATCAAGTGAAGAACTGTTTGTCTTAAGGTGTAAATGTTTATAAGATAAGATAAGATAAGATAAATCTTTATTGTCATTGTCACTTTTTTTTACAAAGGAGCAACGAAATTGAAGGTGCAGTCGACTCAGTGTGAGGTATAATAGTTAAAAGACAAGAAGAGAGAATATAAATAACAATAGTAATAAAAGTTTGCTGCAATATATACAAAAGGAATTGTTATGTATACAAAATTGCACAGGTTGACTTAAGGTCTATTATTGCACATTGGGGGGAATTATATGAAGCAGTTTTTAATTTGAGTTTATGGCCATGATTGCTTTTGGATAAAAGCTGTTTCTAAGGCGGTTTGTCCTGGTTTTCATTGCTCTGTCTCTCTTGACTGATGGCAAAACCTGGAAGAGGCAATGACCGGGATGCGATGAGTCCTGTGAAATGTCTATGGCTTTTTTGCGGCTAGAGTATCTAGAGTTTGCAGGAGGAGTGGCCTAATTTCCACTTGTCATGTATGCTGCCCAATTCACACCGTCCTGATTTTTATGAGATTAAAAAATTTTGTGTTTTTTTTTTTTAACGTATAATGCTTTACATAAAATCATACATAAATACATACATTATAATGACTATTTAGTTCCATATTCACAGAGCAATTCATAAGATAGCAAGTGACTGTAACTGCTATCAAGGTCAAATTTTAGGGAGAATGTTTGATCTCAAATAGTTTTAGTTTGTGGATTGTTTGGGTTCCACAATTGGATTGTCTTGGATCATCTAAATAACATATTTGATTTTTAATTTCATTTCTCATTCTTTTTACTGCCAGCTTCATCTTTTTATCCATCACAGCAGTGTGATGGATCCACAACCTTCAGGTGTTTTGTGACATTTACACTTAAAACCCCAAATTCTGCTTCCCAATCTTACTATGTGCAGCTGAAGATAGTCTCCAAGCCCATGGGTGCTCTCCACTCGCACCAAGATAGCATCTTTCTGTTGGGTGCTGAAGCCCACCGCTAACCTGTCGGCTCGGGTGCTCGGCCGCTCATTGGGGGCCCAGGTGAATGTGATGAGAGCACCTCCTTTCCCAAAGATATATGTGGTCCCAGCTGAGAACAAAGACAGAGCGAGAAACATGAGGTGACACACAGAGACATTAGGGCATGAGGGTACAGCTTTTCCCTGCAGTAACATCACACATTTAGCAAAACAACACACCAAGTACCAAGTACGTTTGCAGTATAGGCATATATATATATATGCATAATAATGGCCTTTATTGGCCAATTCAATTTAATATGAATGAAAAATATGTGATTAATCTGAAGTGACTGTTTAAAAACCATTGATTTAAACATGATTAAAATTCATCCACCTGCTCATTCAGTATCTATCAGATGCAGAGCAAAGCAATACTGTCTGCTTAAACTTTTATTGTGGAAGTTATTCATCTGTAGTCAGAAAGATTCCTGTCTCCTTGAGATGAATGAGGCATATTGATGTTAATTTGTAATTTACAAGTCTTGCTAGAATTGCTGAGATACTTGAGAAACTCAGTGTAGGCTTGTGTTAAAATCCATTTTCTGATTAGTTCTTAAATCTAACATCTCTTCATGATATCAAATGATTTATTGCTAACCTCTCAGACACCTGAGACTGGTAATTAAATATAGATTTGTGGAATTCTTTCATTTCTGCAAGGATATCAAAATCAAAGCTATAATCCATTTTAGGTAATCCATGCAAATTGAAGTTGAGTCAAATCTAAGTTTATTCTAAGTGGAATTCTGAGTTTTCACATGGAGCAATGTTTTTTAAATGAGTTAGAATTGTAGGTGCTGACTGCAAATAGGGAGAGAAATGTCATTACAGCAGAAATGATGATTATCTTCCATAATACACCACAAACATGTTATTGTGGGCTTGCTTTAACACCTGAAACCTACTATAAGTGTTTTTTTTTTTTTACAATTGATATGTTCAATAACTTAAATACACTTGAGATAAACGTATAACCTCAATCGCAACCATTTACAAGGACATGAGTACTCTTCTGTTTGTTGTAATGGGTACTCACCACACAGGTTTCTTACTGACAGCAATTAACTGTGAGGTGGACGCCTTCCTAACACTGAACACTTACTCCAAAGGCTTGAAAACACTTTGTACATACTTTGAATTTAATTAAAGTCAAGGTTCTCTGACAGTGTTTGTTTCAAATTGAATATTTAATCTTAATTAATGTCTAGGATTTGCAGTCAGAAACTCAGTGGCTTTAAAGCATTTAACACTGAAATTAATAAGATGATGTCACTGAGTCACATTTGTTTCTTCCTTTCAGTGCATGTTATCTGCATTTGGCTTATTAGCCTGCTCTCATTTCTGCTGAAATCACTTTTATTTTTGGAACTTATGAGTACAGAGCTCTATGCTTTTTACTTTTCACTGTACAATGAATCTTTGTATTTATGTTTAGATTTACATATTTACAGTACTTCTGTTTTACAGTACTTTTATTAGTTTTGTACTTGAGTATCTTAAATATATGGTAGACTTTACTCACAATATAGGGAATGTAGACATCCTGAACCCATAATTGATTAAATTAAAATAAAACAAAATTAAAAATATGACTGGACTATAATGGATTTCATTATGTTTTACAACCCAGCTCTGTTTGTTCTTGAGAAACCAAACAAACAAGCAGGTAAGCCGTGATGTGGTCCACACCCAGTTTCACATCAGATCTCACATTTCACTGTGAAATATAGACTTGAACATCAATCTAAAATCAGCGATTTAAGATGCCTAAAAATATCTAAAAATGTCTATCATCAACACATATTCAATGTGTTGATCAAAAAGGTCATTATTATAAAAAGGTCATCACTTTGAGAGTAACTCAGCTATTTACAAACTGCTTTCAAAAAACCATGCTAATTTATCACATATGAATTCATCCACATGTTAAATGTGGAAAACCAATTCACAGGATGTAAGCACATGATTTGCATTTACATTTCACACATGAAGTGTAAGACATTTCATGTTAAATAACATCATCTACATGTGTAACATCACATTTCAAACACATTTTACACAATGCAGTGTTCACAACATATGAGAGAAATCGGAACATGCTAACCAACATGTAAACAACTTGTGAACATTCATGTCATAAAATTCATGATGTGTGAGGTTTAAACTACTGTGCTTTGACAATACAATACCATTTCAGTTAAATGAATTACACTGACCAGTGGTCTTTGGCTGATGTGAGGTAGGACATCCCCTCATTTCAAACAGCTCATGAGCATGTGCATCATGAAATGTGGAATACTAATCAATCTGCAGGAAAACATCTGTCTGTAGAAAGCAGCACTCCTGCTCAAGTGTAATGTTAAAGCATTTTATTACACCTTTCTGCTTCCCTCTTGTGTCTTCCTGTTTGTTCTTTTCTCTCTGTGGTAGACCTGCATCAACTGAAGCAGGCAGTAACTCAGTCTTGTTAAGACAGTAAATCAGTCTTGTTAAGATTATTAGTATAAACATCACAGTTCTTTCCCTTGAAGCAGTTCTCCTCTCTGCTCTGCTCTCGTGGCTGTACAATGCATCTGTGGTTTGAAACTGCGCTTTGTGTGTTGTATATCACATTATTATTAGTTGGGAATCTAATAATTATTTTTGGTACACCAGACTTTTAACATTGTATGGGTGTGATAGCATATTCACTGTAAAAATGTAACTGTAGCATAATGGATCCTGTGGTTGGTTCAACATATGAGGTCAACAGAATCATAGAGTGATATTATTGACTCATCAGATATTTACAGAAATGTAATGGGGTCAGGGGAGCTTTTTCTATAAAGTAACCATGATTGGCTGCCATGTATTAATGGATCTCTGCACAACAAATTTAACAGTATGGATTATTTGTTTGTGCCAAGATCTATGCTACCCACTCAAACATCCTGTCCTTTTCACTTGTGCTCTCAGCCCGCTGAATACACGACAGACGAGGCAACATGTTTACAGAACTTGCAAAATACACAGAGACACTAGTGATGATTTGCATCTCACATAACCGTTTAGATATGAAAAGGTTTATGCAGCTTTGTGTGGTCTGAGCGAGTGAGTGAGTGAGTGAGCATTAGCTCTTATAATATTACTAATCATAACTTTTAAGAGGCTGAAAAATAATCATGAATCATACAAATGGCAACTATTTTCAGCTGTAATATAAACACAAAGAAATGGAACAGTAAATTATTTATACCTATACAGCCATTTAAAAATATTTCTAGTGATAACCCCTTTGGCAATGTATATGCATTGTATGTATATGCATGGAGAGATATTACGTTTAAATTTGTCATCTGACTGTCATCTCACTTCTTCCATGGTCTATTAAATACAGCTCAGTGAAATCATGAAAATGAATAGTGCAGCCTGAAGTCTGACAGAGAGGACATATGGTTTGTAAAAATATGGTGTTCAAGTTAGAGAGTGACATTAAATGCTTAGTACAGTAAACAAAGGCTTGAGGAATAAATAAATCAAACAGTTTAATTTGAACTGATGATTAAAAGCCATACTGAAAACTGTATATATCTTAAATATTTCACATGCAGCTGACACACACAGGCTCCAGCTGCATGGTTGAGTTTCTGTTCCTATCAACAAGATGTATCCACACTGTCAGTTCTCAAATTGAACGTCTGAAGCTCAGAGCACCTAAAATGACCTCCCTCTTCTATAATAATGGTTAGGCTTTCTTCCACTCAACTTCCAGATGATTTGGTGCATAAATGAAAATGGTGCATGACAAGAACACAATACCCAAAGTTTTCTTAGGCATTATACATGTGACCTTTTTCAGATTTATGTTTTTAAAAAAAATCTGTTTTTATACTCGTCATTATTTGTTGTTAATTTTGCATTTCTTATCAGTAATTGTATTAGCTCAACTGTTAATTTATTGCAGTCAAAGTTATAAACAGATTCTTATAAAATCAAACCCCACTAAAATAACTGTATATTGTTCATCCACCTTCTCATGCTACATTCAGATTGTTTTCACATGCACAGAACTTGCAGAAAATGATGCAGTATGTATAATTTATATCTTGTTGATATTATCATTTGCTGTTCATTCTATTAATACTTTATTAGACCTACATTAAAGGGGCACTACAAAGAGTTTACAAAAGTCTGCTTATAGGTCTTTTTATACATGTGAAAAAAGATGTACCAGAGGGTAACTTTTTAATGTAGTGGCACAATGGAGCAACATATAATGTACTCTTTGACTTAACGGAAAAAAAAACACACCTGCACTTCTTTAAATGGACCGATATGACTGCCCTCACTGTGCAGGTGTCCGTGTATTATTTTTGCAATAACCCTCATGTCCTGTCCTTTATGGTAATTTTTGCTTTATTTGAAGATAGGCTTCATGTGTTCATATCTTTCCAAATGAATGCATATAGGCAGGTTTAAGACAATGCAGTTTTGTTACCATCTCCCCATACATCTGCAACCATCTGCAACCATACTAAAGGCTACACTGCTTAATGGGTTAGTTAAAAAAGCACAAAAGAAATGGTAACCTTCTATTTAAGCCAGTAGTGCCTGTTTTGGCTGGTTTTCAGTCACAGCATATCCTTATGAGTGACATTCCAATCTCTCATCTCTAGCTATTCATTACCATTCATATTCTTCAAGAAAAGACATTTCACATCCTGAGAGCATATAGAAATGTGTATATACATATAAATGTAACCTAATGCATGTGTGCAATGGTTACTTTGCTAAATACGCAAACCTTGTATTTCAGTTTTGTCTCATTTTATCTATTTCAGCAAATGCTTTCTTCTCTTCAGTTCACATTTTCATCCTTGTGTTTGTTCTGCTTTGCTGCAGATCTAGAGCAGAGCTGCACTAGCTTGGTCTGAGTTATGCATGCCATTTTGGTAAAAAAAACAACTCAAAATGACAAGTGTTATCAACGTATTTTTGGTTATAGAACAACAGTGATGGTATCTGTTATAAAATCAGTTATTTAGACTAAACATAGTTCACTGGAAGATAATTCTTGTGTATTTTGTATGTGTATATTTGACTGCACACAAACAATAAATGTTCCTGTATGCACACTGGTCTGTGCATGTAGGATGTGACCTGGAGAAAATTAAGCTCTCTATGATAGACCTTCTAATGCCTCTGTGTCTGTCTGTTTCTTTTCTGCACAATGCTATGTCTAACACGGTGACGCACTACATGAGCATCTAAAGATAACATGCTTTCTGTAAAATTCCCCTGAATATTGAATTGTCTGAAATATATCAAAATTGAAAGAAACTCACTAAACCATTTGTTCCATTTGAGACATCTCTCCAGAAGCATTAGCTGCTCTTTTCCTTGACACAGCTAGACAGTTCTTACACCAACATGGGGGCCCTGGAGGATGAAGTGCAGCAGATTTTTACTGAGTGTGTTGAACATGCGGGAGTGTTGGGAGTATGATGAGGGGTCAGCTACAGTACACTCTTTTTTGCATTCCAGTTGAGAGCATATAAGGTCTTTGGCACAGAGGGCCAGAGGCTTTTGCTAGCTCTCTCGTAGAGTAGTGCTTAGGGGGTTAGTTAAACAAATCACTGCTCTAAAACAACACTGTTTAAGAAGCACACCCACAACTAGTTGTGAGTTAAAACCTTATGAGTTATCATGGCACTGCAGGGACAGAATATGAACTGTGTAAGACAGTAAGCATGTTAGTTATATAATATGTCTCAAGTTGGGATTTGGCTTTCTCTGATATGAGAAATCCTTCAGTCAGTGCATTAACACTGTTAATTATGTCCTTTTAATATCTGGTGCTCTCATGTAGGATATTTTGTTTGGCACATGGAAACATCATTTCTAATTTATAGCAACCCAGATACAATGCCCAAATTTTGCTAGTTGCAAAATTTCATAGGCACAAGAAGGCTGGATTAAGGAAGTCATGTTTAACCTCATAACTGTGTGCACAAAAAATAATTCTGTACTGACATTTATGCTCTTTAATCACATCTGCATTTACAAATGAAACTGCTCATCGACACTAATGTAATATTTCATTGAAAGCAATGCAACCTAGTTCTTGTGTCTCTTTAAGAGAATGAATGAGTATTCCTCAGTCTAATGCTGAAATGCATATTTTAACCATCAGCCATTTTTAGCCCATCTGGCTTTGGATCTGATGTTGAATCTGGTGTGTCACTGTTTAGTGACAACAAAATTACTAAATGTGGCTACTACCTGTGAGAGGAAGTAATTGCAATATGTAATACCCTATGTGGGTGAGTTTGTTTTAAAATTTAGTTAATGACTGTGTCCTGATTAAATTGGATATTGGTCGAGATTTTGAATGGTCCACCTAAGTCCACCTAAATGAAAACATGTCGTGGGAACGTTGTGAACAGGGAGTTTCTGGCTTCTGGTCTTTTCATGCCTTCATTTGAGGTTCAGTTAAACAAAAAAATTCACAAAAAGTTAAATAGAAATAAATGTCAAATTTTAAATGACAAAAATGCACAATTTTAGTGAATAGTGTTAATGTAGCTGTAACTCCATCCAACTGTCAAACAAATTACAATGAATGTCTCAAATGATGGAGTCCTAACTAGGGGCTTTGTCATTAGATGGTTCGACATGAAAACAGATCCAAAAGAGCACAAAACAGGGAAAACTGGCAAATATTTACATTGGAGAAACTGTAACCAAAGAATGTTTGGGATTTTTACCTAAAATTTCCTTAAAATAACTTTAACTTGTCATAAATTGACACAAAATGATTTTCAGTTGATTGGCTAATTGGTTAAGTAGATAATAATTGCAGGCCTAAAAGTTGCAATTTTTGCAACTTGATTACCTCTACGTGCTTCATTAGGTGCTTCCTGCTATTCTATAGATATAATATGAACATTTATTTTTATTTAAACAAGGGTAGACTAAGTGTAGATACTTGCCACATAATGTATACTGTATACCGTTTGCTGTGACAATATCCAATGCAATAACCTGTCTCAGAAGGGGAGTGGGAGGCATTGCAGCAAGGTAAGTGGCCTATAAATAGCCATAGCCAAGGGCTTCCAGAAGTCGTTTGCTAGCCTTCACACACACACACACACACACACACACACGCACACGCACACGCACACGCACACACACACACACACACACACACACACACACACACACACACACACACACACACACACACACACACACACACACACGTACTTTACAGTTACAAAGCTCAGTTCTCTAGTGATGCCAATTCTTATTATCCAATGTCTGCATACTGCACATGCATTCTACACTGTGCACTATGGCATTGATTGTAGACATGACTTTTAAGTCATAAGTACTGTCTGTATCATTTATGTTGAAGTAAATTGAATTCCTTGGTCTGAAGCACATGCTTCAGAACAACCTACAGTACAAAATCTACAATAAAGGTAATTGAAAATTTATCAGTGAGTTCTTTGAAGTGTTTTTTTAAAGGCCTGTTTGATCACAGGCTGTGCCGTGCCTGTGAAAGCCTGGTCCAGAACGATATGGCTATAATAGCACAGATGTAATTTATAAAATTCTTAGCCCCTTTGCAACTGACAAAACTCCTGCGGTAGAAAAGACACTACAAATCCGCTGGGGTTCTTTTTATGGGACATAAAAGTGAGTCTTAGGACAGAAATTTCAAAGTGGGAACATAGTGGAAATATAAGTGGGAATATAAAAGGGAGCAATGACTCTGGTGTCAGCGCTTTGAAGGAGCCAATTTAAGTAGCGTAGCCAATTTGATGTAGATTGTTGAGGATAGGTCAATGCTTCATATCCTTCTGTTGAACACAAGTTATAATCTGTCTTATGAAAATGCACCATGTAGAACAGTTTATCAAGAAGGATTTTAAGAAGGAGCAAACATTGCCATAAATCCTATGATGAGTGTTCTATATTTTAAGCACCCAACAGATCAGCATAGCTTATTCTAACTCTGTACATATAATCACTTTATGTATGTTTATTATGTGCAACTCATCATAGTACACTGTAGCAATCACCTTTGACACAAAACAGGCTCCATTACAAGGAGTGCATTACATTGCTTAAATAAACAAGAACATCACAGAGAAAGATAAAGAGAATTAGAATGATGATTCAGCACGCCACTGATGTGTAGTTCCAATAAAATAGAGCTCTTCTGATGCTGGAGCATCACGGAAAGGGCAACCAGTGCTGACACTGATGAGCCAATAAAGGGGCTTAATGATGCACATAGGCTGCAGCACATCCACAGTTGGTAAATGATCAATTATCCCACTGAACGTCACAAGCGAGCCACCAATGGTGTCAAACAAAACGAAACCCATTTCAACTAAGCAATGCTAAACTATCGATACATATATGTATCAATTTTCCCCCCTATTATAGAAATGCTCATATCTGACTCTTATTATTCCCGACCCCTGACAGTCAGAGGAAAGTGATGCATTACAGAGAAAGCAAACAGCAAGCTTGATAAAGTTGAAGGGAAATGCCTTACCATGGCCCCCTCTTGTAAGAAAAGGCATCCTGTTGATGGCAATGGGAACAGTGCCATGCTTATTGTGGAAATGGTGGACATGGTGCGTGGTACTGAGACTTGAAGACACACGTGCTGTTCCAGTCTGGATGGGGAGTAGAGTAAGCAATGCAAACCAGAAGACTAGTCTCGAACAATAACTTAGACCCATGCCTAGGTTAAAGTGTGACCAGCTGCTCTGCTGCCCGAGCGCAGGGGTGGCTGCAAAGAGTCTACCCATGTATATTAGATCCACATGGGCCCAGGACATACAACTTGGCCAAGTTTTGGCATCTGACAGTTCAACCTGAAGACCACAGGGCATCTCAGTGACAAGCTGAGCCAATCTCTTTCATAATCCCTTAGTTTGGTTAGGGAGTCAGTAGGTTATGGAATAATATCCTCTGAATAACAAAAATGAGAAAAATAACAAAAATGGATTTCAAGAAGGCAGTCAAAACACAGCTGATATCATCAAAATTCAGATGAAACTGAAGAGCAACCACCTTATCTATTTTTGGTTAACATTTTCTTTCTAATGCACAGAAAAAAAAAAAAACTGTGTTAAACCTTCCCAAAGCACCGTTTCCAGTGAGCTGAGCGTATCCAAAATGCTAAAAAGATGCACATCCAAATACGCAGATTATTTCAAACAGACATGTTGCTCAACCATAATATTTATACATAAAAAGTGGCAGGACAGAGCTTCATGTGACAAGAATTCTGATAAGAGTCTCCATCGCCCACAGGTAAAGCTTGAGGGCAGCTGAGTCTGCCCACTAAGAAGAGTGCGCCTCCACCGCAGTAGAAGACATAACACGCTTCTGTAGGAGACTGGATCATTTCATTAAGCATAAGGAGATAAAAATATGCACAAGTGAAGATGCAGCAATGAAGGATGATGCAGGAACCAGCGCTTTTGTTCCCCTTTAGCCAGAGAAAAAGGAAGAGAGCAGAGATAGGGAGGGGATGAGAGAGAGAGAAAGAGAGGGAGCAGTATCTGCAGCAGCACGGTAGAAGAGAAAATCCAGAAAATAAATATATAAAATCTCAGCAGCTTCTCATTTACTCTCTCACAGATGCAGCAAATCCAGCGAACTGTAACCTCTGGTATGGCAGAGGCTACCAGAACCACAAAGAAGCTGTAACACAAGTGTTTCTATTTCAAATAAATTGTGATCCCTCTCACGCGTTCCACCTGCTCACTCTCATGCAGTAACGACTACTGCTGCATTCCCCTCACTGCTGCTCCTTTCTCCTTTCTCCTCTCCCGTTACCTCGTCCAGATCTGCTGTGCTGCCTCCGACTGAGAGCAGTTAACGTGAAAGCTGCCTGTGTCTGTCTCTGGAGGAAGGCAGGTGATTCTCCTCAGATGAGATGGCTCCGAAAGCACATACTAAGATGTTGCCTTGGGCTGCTGCAGCAAAAATTATGCTAATTAAAAAGCACCGTCGTATCATAGTTAATCCTGGATGGGTAAAATTCCAGGACAGACCGAACCCCAGCAAAAAATAACCTTGGCTTGTAGTTGTGTTCTTGTGAATGTGAGATAAAGGAGCTCTTCTGAAATCATACTGTAGTCAGAGGCTCTGATCCAGCGAGGCACAGCATGCGCCTCTGTGTGTGTTTGTGTGCGCGTGTGTGTGTCTGAGAAAAAGAGTCTGTGAGCAAATGAGTGTGTGTGTGTGTGTGTGTGGGGGGGGGGGGGAGAGAGAGAGAGAGAGAGAGAGAGAGAGAGAGAGAGAGAGAGAGATAGAGAAAGGGTGAGTGAGCGATAGCAGGAAGGAGGGAGAGACAGGAAGAGACGGCGAAACAGAAAACAAGGAGCCACGGCGCAAACACACTGGGAAAGAAAATGGGCAATAAAATGGGTTGTGTGAATAAATACATGCTACAGCGCACTGGCTTGCAGGTCCTGGCAGTAACACGTAGGAATCATACTGCAGAGGAGGAGCCTGATTTTAGGTGAGCTGTCGGAGCTGTTACAGAATGAACACAAGGGTATTGGTATGAACGTGCTACTAACATAAAGACTTGAGAGCTACAATAGGCATAAATGATAGGAACACAAATACCTGTCAAAAAGATAAAATACAGCCCACTATCTTAGACTGGGGAAGCTATAGGTTATGGCGTGTAATCCATTTCAAAGAAATCAAGAGCTTGGATCAAAATTCCATCTCATGCCTCTCTTTTCCAAACATCGCATTGCCATACATTTGCTGTTTCTACACTCCAGATCAATTTGCTCTATTCCCTCTGCCTGATGTATTCACTTCATATCTGTATACAAGTCACTCCTCTGTTAGAGAGCTCAGTAGCTACTCTCTGCTCTCATGCTGCTTAACCATGCAGAACTTATTCCAAGATATGACTGATCTGAGTTCAGAGGTATTCTGACAGTTTCTGAGCTTCTCGGGTTTTCGGGGGGGGGGGGATGTGATGGCAAGATGAATTGGAATATATAGACACACAAGAGGATGAACACATTATCAGAAATAGAGAGACAAAGTGGGCAGGGACTGGAGGTAGAGGGAGTGGAGCCAAATATGAGAATCAGAGAGCGAGGAGAGAGATTGCAGTAGAGAAGTAAAGGGAGAGGAAGGGAAACTGCAGCTATATCAGCTAAATCACGGTCGATAGAGATATCAGCTGGGATTGCCTGGTCGGTTGAAAGGACACGCATGGAAACAGGAGGAGAGAGGCAAGCCATGCAGCACCACCTCTCATAGTGACAAGAAGTCGACGCAGGCCATTACTCAAGCAGGGGCGGGGGTGGGGTATGTGAGGGAGCAACGCTTATTGAACAAAAAGAACAGAGGAGGGGTGAGTGCACAACACTCTGGAATGGCAAGTGCCCTAAAAGCACGTAGACATTCATCTGCTGGTATGATGAATGACAAAACAAGCTGTAGATTTTGTTTTCGTGTCTGTGCAATCTGAGTCAGAGGAAGATTTAAATATTTTATGTATATCCTCTTCTATATGTTTCTCAGCGAATCTTCTTGTTGAGAAGTGCATGCCAGCTTAATCAAACAGACAATAGCGAAAATGCAGAGCACTGCCTGGCTATAACATGTGGACACATTTACAGTAATGGCTATTTGGTGGGGAAATGCAAATGACAAGCATAAGGAGTAATCCTCTGATGATGTTAACGGAAAAGACAGTTTTATTTCTACAACCAAAGCTTCAGTCTTTCTCAATTTTACACAGCTAACATAAGGACACTCATGACAAATAATTTTGATTAGAAATTCCTTCCAACTTACGCACATGTGCATAGAAGACCAGTATTTATTTTCCAGTAACATGAGATACAAGAAGTTGTAGTGGGATGATGTATAGCCAGTGGTTTGATATGTCAGGCTCTCCAGCATATGAACATGTTCCTAGGCAGCGATTATATCTTAGTAAGAGCTGTCTATAATGAAAGTATAGCATTAATCAATTCATGTGCTTGAGGGTTGCTCAACAGAATTAAAGCCATGCCATCTGGACAGCTAAAAGGGGGAGGATTGGTGATAGTAACCTAGTGTTGTCATCAGTTATTGAATAAGTTCCCATCCTACACAGATCATCCTACACACCTCATAGGATATATATATCAAATATGCATTCAATGTATAATGATGAGCTTTATTGTTAAATAAATTCCAGTTGACTTCTATTGGATTATGAAAATGAAATGTCTGTCATATATCTGCTATTTATGCAGTCCAATAAACCCCAGTATACCTTTTTTCCACTCACAGAGCATTTTGGCTGATCTCTATGCAATATAACATAATCACCATTATTTTTGCACTTATGGATTATATATAGTATAAAAAAGTATATGAAGAGATCATTTTAAAATTTAGTTTTGTAGAAAAATCACAAGTCAACAGGTTTTTGCAAACTTCTAAATGACATGATGTGAGATGACGTGTACAGCGTTTTAAAGACTTAAGAAACCTAAATGTGCACTGTTTGTTCTCAGGAGGATTTGTGAGAGAAGATTTTTCACAGACATCTAGTCTCGCCCCAGGGGCTAAAGTAGCAGGATTAATCATAGCACTTTCAGATTAATTACTCATAATGTGAGCATCCTCTGAAAGGCATGGCCTGCAGTTGTGATGTTTGGTTGATTTCATTAGGCTCAAAGCGACAACACCTAAAATAAGCCTGGCTTAGATGTTGTAAGGAAAGAGGAAACACAAGATGCATGTATAAAGTGTACAGCTGGGAGAAGAGGTTGTTGGGCAAAATCTTTAAAAAAAAAAAAATCAGACAATTCACTAGTGGGACTAAGTGGAACAAAACAGAACCAGAACAACTCACTGTGTTTTTTTTAGTTAGTGGCAGGTAGATGTGTAAAAAAAAAAGAGAGAGGATTAACTTTTACCAACTGTGGTGACCTGGAATTCTATGTTCGATTTCCTGTTCTTGTTTAGTATGAGCTTACTAGCTTGAGCATGTCTCCTGGAAAGAAAGAGCAGCAGCAGTGCTTACAATGCACTGAAAACTCTGCAACAAAAGGAGATGAGAAAATAAAGTCTCTTGAATTTGAGCAGCCACAATACCTAAATATTATGCCAAAGACACGAGTACAAGAGAAGAAGCCCGAACTGTTTACCTCCCCCAATCCATGGTCTAGCTGTGGCCTTCGAAAGTAAAAACCTGGGCCAGACAGAAAGCTGTCGGCTGCCACCACAGAAGAAGATACAATTGTTGCTTGGCTGAGGTGTTTTTCCTAATTTTTATGATGAGCCTGAAAAAGCATCAGCAGGATAGTTGGCATAGGCTCTGTTATTGGCTTGCTCGATCTACTTGTCGCGTTCATTATATCAACATTAAAGAAAACACCAGGAGAAATACATGAGGGATTTTACTGTTGCTATGGCTGCAAATTGTGATGGAGCCCTGAGCTTGTCCAACAACTTAACCCCTTTAGGACAACCATGACAATCCATAGATTGACTACAGTTATCAAGCTTTACACATATTCATCATTCATGAAGAAACTGTGAAATAATGTGTCTTAAACAGACTGAGGTGTGTTCCTGTTAAGAAATAGCTGATTTGTTGTGCACACTGTGGATTTTAAATTGGGTTTTTGTGAGTCATCTTTCTTTATTTTCTTCCATTTGCTGGATTTTCTAGTGTCTAGTTTCTTGGCAAGTTACTACACAATGACTTAATACATTATTGATTTTATCTATGTATGATATTTTCAGAGTCGTGATTTCAGTGGGTCAGTTATCATAGTCAAAACTGCGCTGTAGCTAGTGACAGTTAGAAAGACAGTTAGATGTTGTCATAAATCAATTTTGTATCAAAAGCCAGTTGACTTTTTGCCAGGTCCTTACTGAATACAAAATATTTTCTACTGCCATGCTTGATTAAATTAGTTAAACAAACCTGAAACATGAACATTAAGCAAACTATGCATGCTCTCTAGCAAATGTCATCTCTTTATATAAACAGTTGCCTTTCTAAGATGCTTCAATCATAAACGTGTGATGCTGGGGGTTTTTAGTGAATAGGGCATTGTTTACAGAGGAAGACTTCATTGATGTATTTGAAATGTGATGGATTTGAAGGTCACACTGGTCTGCACCTCATTATGCGTTTGTTCTTATAGTTAAAAATTGTTACCTTTTAAATCTTTGCAAAACTTGTTTCTTCTGCAAAAGCACATTATTATTGCAGGATTACTGCAAACTAATTAATACCTCAATTACCTTAATGTGTATGCTTTGATCAAAAAGTTGTATCTGCTTATATTGCCTTTGTTTGAGCCAACGTAAACCTGCAAACTCCAAATATGTTGGGCATGAGTAAAGACACTTAACTAATTCACCAGTAATAAACATTTCATGAGGTGAGATAACTGCTACCAAAGGAAGGATGGATGGTGGTCATGAGGTGGTTCCTTTCAAAAATCATTCCTACCCCAACCTCATGGTTAATTTTTCTTAAATCATAGATAGTTCTTAAATCATGCACAGACTAGCTACATCTAGCTTGCACACCAGCACACTGCTTGTTGATGAAGGAAGTGATAATAGAAAAAGATATCAAGCAACTGCAGGTCTGCAGCCTAACTTTATTTGCTGCAAAAAGGAGTCTATGAGGGTTCAGGAAATATCTCTGAAGTCTGAGTGAGCGTTGCCAAATGACTTCTCAGGTTAACAAAACACTGATTTCAACTGATTTTTAGGTTTACCGTCTCTGTGGCTCCAAATTGAGCTGATAGAGGCACAAACTGGAGCTATAGGTCCCTAACACGGTCTATTCTGGCTGTTTTAATAATTCTGAAAAGCAGTCTAGGAGCATTGTAAGGATCAGAAATATTTAATCTATTGAATTTTGCGTAGCATTCAGTGTATTTGCAATTAAAGGGCTCAGTAAACTCCAGGCTGGCATCATTCATGAGGACTCTCTTACTCATTGTTGAAGTACCTGTTACAGTGTAAGCAGGCTGAATAGATATTTTATAGTCTCCTCTAAAAATCCACCATTATAACTTCTTCTTCTTTTTATTATTATTTCTGACAAGGTTATGTTAGAGAAGTTTTTTGTTAGCAAAATCCATAAAAAAAATCGTCATGTGCGTCATGTGATTGTCCACTTATTGAGTGTGTGGGTTAGGGTCTGAGGGAAGAGGAAGATTTAAAGAGGTTTGAACTCAGCCTTATGCTCCGTTTGCAGTGGTAGTATTGGAAGAACTACAACTTAGGAGTGTCCTAGTGAATGATGATGATGACTTCAGTCATCTATTATGTATATCTATTTTCCAGCTTTTTCTTTTTTTTAACCATTATTTAAATGAATGACAAAATTCATTCATTCAGTTCATTCACTATAGAAAAACTATTATCTGACTTGACAGTTCTGGCATTACTATTAGATTTTATTTTGATGTAACTGCCAGCAGTGACACATTTGGTTCTTTTCACCAAGTGGAAAATATAAACTTGTGTCACAAATGGTGCTAGAATTACAAGTTGGAAGCTGATTAATTTTTATCACTAATCTGCTCACAGTTATGGTTTAAAGAATATGGCATGAAACCTCTCACTTGCCTTTGTGTGTTACATAAAGAAAATAGTATTTAGAAGATGTAGTGTGAATTATCTGTCAACTGTGATGTGTTGCGTACAAGTTGGACAGGGACAACATAGAGTGTAGATCATCTGGGATTTGAAAGAGCATTTGGTGTTCCAAACTGTGGGTAATTTAATAAAATCCAGATTTTTTCCCCCCATTTTTAAAAATTCTGTCCCTTGTCCAATGCCCGCCCTATGTCCCTGCACAAAACAAACAAACAAACCAACTAAAGCTAAAACTAAAAACTAAAACTAAACAAACAACTAAACTATGAACAAAACCATGGCTCTAAAATCATGGGATGAACTGATCCATGGATTTGGAGCATTGTTACACCCCTACAATGTGGTAATAACTTACAAACCATGTTAAAAATTGACTACAAAACATCTAATACACTTTGCCACAATACCATAGCAGTCATTGCTTATTACAAAATGTATCATAGACACATTTATGTTTAAGTACACAACACAGACGTGCCAAACAACATTAATATGTTTGTTAAGTTCACATATAGTACTTGTGTCAGTACATCTAAAATGGTTATATATTGAATTTATAATGTGATGTGGCCACAGTAATAAATAAAATACAGCTGTAAAGATGAGGCATTCTGTTGTGAAATGCGCACAGACCAGCACACTGTTATATACTGCTATATTAGGTGTGTGAAAGCTACAAGGCGCTCGTTCAGACGCCAACCACAGCAGCACAAGAAGCCTAAATTCTTATAATGTCACCCAACAGCCCCTCAAGCCTGTATAAGCCTGTATATGCTTAACATGTAAGCATCAAGTGTATTTATTGAATAAATCCCCAAACTATGCACAGAATAAAAATAAGTTTCTTATATAGCAGATGTGGCTGAGAGTACTAGCACAAGAAAACAGCTATCTATTGTGATATTACTGTTTATTTATTTAACAAACTGGTTTTTGAAAAGTGAATATTACATAATCTATTAAGTCTCCCAACCAACAATAGTTCCCACAGTGCATAGAAGACTGACTGTATACAGAATCTAACTAAATGCGAAAGGAATACATATAGTACATGGGTCATTCTTATATTATTAGACATGTGTAGTTCCATCTCAGGGAAATAAGAAAAAGTATCTTACTTCATTATATGAAGGAACCTCAGCAGATCTTTTTATTATTCATTGAACAAAGATGAAAGTGAGTGAACAATCTATCAAAATGAATTGGGAGCAAAGAAAAAAATGTATAGGTTTTCTTTTGCTGAGCATGCAGAGGTTGGTGCTTTGTTGTACACTGACCGAAGAACGAGCCAGGAATAGAGAGGACATGACAAAGAGACGGGGTAGATAGAGGCAAATAAAAAAGGCAGAGAATAGAATTTGTGTGTTTGTGAGAGAAGAACAGAGAACTTACTGGTGTGTTTGAAACACATATATGCACATTAATTTATACAGTACACATACAGTATTACTCTTTTGTAAATAACTGTATGTGAAAATGCAGTTAGTGGGGTTGTGAGTTCTGGATGAGGAACACTATTGAACAGTGCACGCTACACTAACTACAAAATAATGAACAAACTAATGAGAACATTACACAATACCTCTCCACTGAACCATGAGGGAGGACTGAATTGTGCAATTTAGTATTTTTAGTCTTTGTGTTGCAATAATAATAATAATAATAATAATAATTTATTCATTCACTTATTATGGATTTTGGATCAAAAACTAGATTTTAAGTAATATAAGCAGTGTGTAAAAAATGTCTGATCCATACCACACCACATATTTGCAACTTTATGAAGGAATCTTGTTGAATATTGTTGCCCGTGACAAGATTCACATAATGGCTTGTTAGTTAAGGTACAGTTGGGTTTTAGTGTTGCCATAAAACTTGACATTCATGTCAGACGCTCTATTTATCTATAATTACATGGGTTAGTTACAACATCTTTGACTATTACTGCTGCATAGAATATTGCACCCATCTCACTGCCTTGTTATGTGCCCTGTTTCCATAGACTAATCTGCTGAATGCCAATTTTATATGGATTGTGAGTTTTAATAGGTTACAGAAGTGGGTTGGGGAAAGGGAAGGATTAGTACATGAGCTTTTATCAGGCCACAGAGGCAGCTCCAGCAGCTCAAGACACCAGCCAGTAACTCTAGCTGAAGGGTTTGACCTCAAGTATAGAAATCCATCTAATGTTGAAGTGTATCAAGAGTGATGTATAGTCTCTTTATCAACTGCACGTAAAGCTGCTTTTTGCTTGTACCATTTCAGTCAGTCACCCAAGTAGATATCTTTTTGGAATAGGATTACCAGGAAAAATCTTTATGGTACTAAATGTGCCATGTACCATAATGCAGTGCACAATTGTGACATGTTTTAGGTGTTTAATTACATGACAATGGAGAAGGACTTATAACCACTACAAACAGTTACAATGCTGAGCTATAATTGACTGAATGGTGATGTTAGTATATACAGTAAAGAGTTCAAAATTATGTAATGTTGTGGATCCTCAATACAAGTGTAGAGCAGGGAGCTACACACAATGATAAAGCCACATGCACTGACTCTCCCTAAAGTTTTCATTACAAATAGGTTATAATTTTATTGCCCACCAAACACAGTGGGAACTCCAACTTTGTGAGAGGAACAGAGAGTTAATGATGTATAAGTGAGGGTGTCACTGTGTCTGTGAGTGTTAGAGAGTGACACAAAGATAGAAAGGAAGCCAGAGAGAGGCAGAGTCTGAATGTGTAGGCCTCTGTGTCTGTGTTTAGCTTTTATGATGTAAACTGAATGTAACCTTTCTCCTCTCACACAGCCCCTGCAGTAGGGACTATGAATCCGGCATAGACTAGCATTCATCTGAGGCTCAGCTGCTGCGTGGTCTGGGTGTCAAGTGAAACCCACCATGTTCCCATGCAAAGTCAGGCACAGAGGAACAGTCAGAGTGGGGTGGGGACTGTCCACTTGGTAATCAAGCCTTGAGAGATACCACTGGGAATACTATCCTGGAAATGGGACAATGAACAGAGGCACTAACTGCCAATGTAAGACAATTTATACTTTATCTTGTATCGTTGCACACCCACAGCACTCATTGTGTGCAGAAGCACCGAGCCTCTTGGCGAGCATCTGACCCCACTTTTACACCATTTGTTGCCGTAATTATATGTGCTCTTGGTTACTTCACCTGCAGGCATGTTATGATTGCTGTTACTTCTTTGGATAGTGACAAAGCAATTTTCAGGAAACATTCTTTCAATAAATAGCCTTAATATGTATGAATATTATTTCAAATTATCCTCTTTAACAAATTGCTTGTTATTATACAAAGAAACTCTTCTCTCTGATGCAAATTGATCCTCTATGGATATAACACTGTTCTAGCTGCAGAGGCAGCCTTCTGACCAGCTCTCATCTTTGTAATTATGGAGTCAGAAACTACCTATGGCTGTTCAAGTCGGTCATCACACCAAGGCTATTTCAGAGTGATATACAGCCTCTCTGTAGCTCTTTTAAGGGAATCTTTCAATTTTATTGTTTGCTCATGATAACAAGACTGATGCTTTCTCCTCTGTCTCTCTCTGACATACAAAGTAACATGAAGCTGGGTGAATACAGTATACTTACAATACTTACAATATACTGTAGATCTGTGGGATTTTTGTTGACACATTTCCTATAAAGTAAGTATATTATTTAAAAATTTAATCCAGCCATGTCCTTGTGCATGCATGGTTTGATGAATGTTCAGAACATCAGAGATGTCTACATAGATGCATGGATAAATACTGCAGACACTAATGAACAATGTTGGAGACAGCAGATACTCAGCAAAGTATACAGTCTAACTTGCTGTGCCATAAACCAGTAATCAAGATCTACATTATTAATTCACATAATCTCAGCTAGGAAATAGTGAAAATTGCTTTCCAACCAGAGGCAAATCTTTTCTGGGACATCACTGAGCTGGTAGCCTAAATTGGCAAGCTTTGTTATGAACTTGCTGTTGCTTGCATTTTTTTTTTTTCTAAATTACAAAATTAATTTGAAAGATGGAGCACTTCTTCACTTTTTATATGTCTAGCACTCCTATTTTGCACTGGAGTTGCTTCTGCAAACTTAGCATTGATTTTTTTTTTAACACCTACTTGCAGCTATTTGGAAAGTTTACTTTTACATTTCTACAAATACATCTAGAGCTAATTAGAGAAAAGGGAAAGCAAAAGCAAAGTCATTTTTATTTTATAATTTTACTATGATTATTGTTTCACTTGATAAATACAGAACTCAACTCCCTGCAACCAATTTAAAGTGCAGTAGTGATGGCTTTACATGATGTTTTAATACATTTAGAGGGGATGTGAAGTGAGGATGCAGCACCCGGTATTTAAATGCACAGGCTTTACCAGGTAATTGGCACAGCTTGATTATAGAAAATGACTTCTTCTTGAATAAGCTGTTGAAGACATTGACAATAAGTTGAGTTCCACAACAGAAAAGAGTTTGTTCTAACAATGCAGGCATTTAATATGATGTGTAAAGATGATACTCAAATCACAGGCACAAAATCAGCAAGTCTTGAATGAAAGCCCTCACTCAATATTTATGCGTTGGTTTCATGGCAATACAACATCAGTGATGAATTCTAAGAGGTGAAGGGTTTTCGTATTATTTAATAAACTCTTATATGATGCAAAATTAAACCAATGATGGGACTGATTTAACTTCACCTTTACTTCTTCTTTTACTAAATAGATGATCAGATCTGGATGCCTGTAATAATACTAATAACAGTTATTATTATGATGATTATTATTATTAGTAGTAATGGATTGTCCTCACATGCTGTTAGTAAAATTAAAGGATGTTTTAGATAAACAGATGAAAGATAATAGATAATGGAAAAACACAACGGATACTGCAAATTAACTCTTGAAAGAACGAATCAGCTCATCAGCGCCTTTGCATAAAGCTGGGAAATGGTTGTTGTTACAGATTTGTAAATAAAAAAAGCATTAGGCCAGCTGACAGGTTGAAATCATGGAGTGGTTCTATGATCAACTTATGGTAAACTCATCAAGACATCAATTCCCAACATTTTAAATATATACTACTGTATAATAAATTCCAAAACAATATCATGAACATACTAGAAGAGGATAAAGTTTAAAACTCATAAAGGTACAACTCACATGGTAAGAAAAAGAATGGTCACCCTGATGTTGTAAATCTCAAAAAATGGCTGCAGACTGTATCCTGTAACTTCTAGTCTCAAACAATGTAGCTGTGGTTTGGACTCCTTCGTGGACAAACTGAGTGTGTTTTGTAGAGGTTTGGATATTTCTCCTAAGTCTGTTAGTCAGTGTAACATTGGCAGCAGTCAGTGTTTGCAGCGTGAGTCATAAGAGACCATGACTAATCATGAAATAACCTGTCGCATATCTGAGTGAAACTGGCAGTGTGGCTTGTATTTTCCAATCTATTAAACATGGCTTTGCACAACCCGTGTCTGTTTGCATTCTAATGAGCTATCAGCTTGTATTAAATTATCCTGTGTATCTGTATCTGTGGCACTTTACCTAAAGGTCTCAAGAGGTTATGAAAAAAATGTTTAGTGGTTTTAAATAGTGAGCAGGTTCATTTGTAAAGAAGAATTACTGATTGCTGATTATATAAATTATTGAGACTAATGAGAGCATTAAGGCACTGGGTACTTAAACTTGTAGTAAATAAATACTACCCTAATGTTATCCCTGAAAATAACACTTACAATCTACAGGAATTGGACACTGACCTTATTATGACACTGGATAAAAATTCAGAAGATCACCAAAATTCACCATTGATATCTGACTTACAATCATGTGAATACACAAAGTTGTGAACTGACCAACAGACCTTGCCATCCCTGGAGCCAAGCTACTAACATTGCTAAAGAAAACATGCACTACATGATCTTACCTAATGGCTGGATTCACTGTACTTTCAAAGGAACAAAGGAATTAATAATGATGGTATTGCAGAAACACCATTAATATATAATACATTTATATATAATATATGTGGTGTGCAAATAGATAAACCACTGGTAACAACATTATTAGCAATATTAACTTGCTCTGTAAATCAGTTACTGACAAATGAAAAAAAACAAAAAACATTCTGGAGTTCATATAACATTTTCTTCAGTGAGTTTTAAAAATTGGAAATATTAAAAGTTGACTTATCAGTTGCTTATCTGGCTAAAGAATATATAAGAAAGTGCAAACCAAAAATACCAAAGCTGAATAGCCATTTTGCTTCTGATGACAAAAAATGTATTATGAAGAATAAATCTCAGCATTTTATGTTCATCAGATTTAAATGGATGAAGGTATTTGTCCAACTTAAAGCTGAATCATAAACTTTTTTTTCCCAAATAATCCTACGGCAAACATTCATATAATTTGCTTGTCCCTACTGTGATATCAACCATAAGAAAGATGATTGTCTCTACAAATAATATGCCTATGATGGCAGTTGTATCATATGTTGTATGTGAATCAAATTACTAAGGTTAATAGTACAACAGATCCTGCTGTGAATCAACACCCCACTATTTGCAGCATTAGGCTTGTTAAGTGAAACCAAGGAAGGGGAGGGTGTGACGACGAAGCTACTTGGATGAGTAGTGAAATGTATCCACCTAACAAGAAAGAAATCCAGTTGCCATGACTCATCTTCCAGATAACTTCACCTGGATGACTGAGAACCTTCACAGACAAAATATTGTACTAGCCAAGGGGAACCAAGGCCGACAAAGAAGTAAACATTTATGTCTGAAGAGAAATCCAATCAGGCGTTAGACACCAGGTTACAAAGTCTAACGCAAAACTAGTTTTGTCACAGCAGCTACTTCAAGAGTCCAGAACTAAGTCCCATTTATTATATTATCTCAACAATTAATGACAAATGTACAAGATTAAATTTGAGATATTTGAACAAGAGAAACTCTTAAATAAATGAGCTCTAATTTGTTGTCCTCTCTGCCTGTTGTTTGCTTGAATAGTTAACACATCTATTCATTGTTACCAAGCACAAATAGCAGTATGATATAAATATGATGGTTTCAGTTTAATTAATTGGAAGAAGCAAGCTATTTCAGTAATCCCTTCCTCTATTTTTGGGCCCTCCCATTGCTATTTATCAAAATAATTGGGTCATATGAACTCAAATTCAGTGTCTACGCAAATTCTTGTGTGCACAGTAGGTGGAATAGTATCCTCAGTCTTACAACTATAACACTATTAACTGCTTAACAGCTTAATAAACAGTATGAGTCACTATGTCAGTGTCACTATGAGTCTGTCGACATGAGTGGATTGAAAAAGCAATATGGCTGCCTTACTGACAGCTCTTCTCTGAAAACTGGTAACATTATAATAGATAGGAATAATAAATTACAGATGTGATAGTAATTATGTTAAATACTATTTTATAATATCTGTATAGTAATGCTTATGCCATAATTCTGCCCTTTAAAAAAAAAAATCTAATACAACACATAAGACAACAAAGACACTTTTAATGTGAGAAACTGCAAGGACAGAGACGCAAAAATAAGATACAGGGGGCTTAATGCCCTCAGGTGCTTGACTTCTTTTCACATCTATGTAAATGTCAAAAGTTTTAAACTCATGCCTGAAAGGCTAAAAAGCTGTAAAAAATGCTGCAAGTGGTCAGACACTGACCTGTGGTGTATTTCACTGGAGGACGAATTTGCATGATTTTTATTTTGGCAAAGAGTGGCAAAGAATAAAGCAATGCTTCCTGTAAGTCACAGGTTAACGTTTATAACCCCATAAGCTCTGCCAGTCAGTTACACAATGCTCAAGCTTTCCTACCACTTTTTAATGGAGCTGTGGGGAGCTGTGCCAGCAGTCTTGGGCTCAGGGTATCCATATGACTCACACACAGCAAAGATTTGGCAGTAAGAGATCATTTATAGGATACACTGACTCTACACTAAAAAATTTTATTCTTGGCCCTAATCAATATTAAACAATATTTTCAAGTAAAATCTAACTGAAATATACAATATCTATTAGTTATTCATGCATTTAAATAAACATAAATAAAAAATAATAAATTACATAAAATCAGCGTTTTAGGCATGATTACTCTGTTGGGTGTATATTGACCAAAGCTGACAAAACCAGGTGGATAAAACAAGGATGTGATGGCAACAAATGCAAAAATCTAACTAACTGTTTAACTTGTGTATAGATTAGAGGATTGCTATCTGGGTGAATAAGTCATTGTGTATTAATCAGTCAATTAAACAATCAAATGTAGATTTGAATAGAAAATCAGCTGTGTTATAATGAGTTATCCATCCAGCTGAGCCATATCAGATAACATGTAACAGCTCTCTGTACACACTGGACTACGGTTTTTATACTCAACTCTTAAAGGAACTTCACCAGGCACATAAACTAAACTATAAGTAAGTAAAACTATAAAATCAAATACAGTCTACATATAGTATATTGTATGTATCAAGAACAGGATGCATTAATTTATTTAATGTATCCTGTTCCTTATCCTTATTATTATTAAATTATTGAACAAGAAATTAATTAATAGGAAAACTTTGACGAAGGCTACTTTAACTGCCCTGAATGGACATGCTGCAACCAAAGCTTTTGTCTATGTGTGTGTACCTCACTTACAAAGAGATGACTCTGAGATTCAGTTGCTAGACACTTGCTCTGGAGGAGGAACGTGTGATCCTGCAATGTTTTTGTTTGAAAGGTTAAAAGCAGGACTAACTAATGCGTATCTGTAGCCAAAGAAGACACAAACTATTTTAATTGCTCCCAAAGGTTATATGGTGTTCAGGAACAGATTCTCCAGACACACACTGCAGTCACCTCAGAGTGGACGGTAATAAGGTGAACCGGACCACCAACAGTACAACCCTGCACAAAGAACATTTACACATTTGCCTTGAGGAAGTTAAGGTCTTTTCATTACAACAATAACTCTATGTCTAGCCTGCATTAAATGGTTGAGGGAAGCACCATTTATTTACATATATGCAGGAGTTGAATATAGGATAGGGTGTAATGGTGGGAGCGATATCAGTATGTGGTATCAGGCAGACAGAAGGCAGAGATCAGTCAGGACTTAGACTTGACCCCCTAATCAATGTTAAGCACATGTAAGGTATTTAATACTAGAATGAAGAATGAATGAAGCAACTTTAATTATAGCCTGTTCACAAAACTAACACCTAAATAACAGTGATGGCTTTTTAAATTTCACTTTGTTGAATATGTTTGTCTTAAAGGAAGCATGTATTTTACAGAATGGACATACTAGACCAGGTCTTTCATAGACATGCTTGATCCCAAGTATAGACCAGACCATTAACCTTATACTGGTCAGACTGAGGAGTGTCTCACAAACTCTGTTTCGAATAGGTCACTGTTAAAATGTTTTCTCGAGCCTTGGTCCTGGGACACAAGATTAAGTCTGAACCTCTATCCTGGATTATCCTTGTGGCCTTTGGGACACACTCATAATCATGAATGACTCCACCTGAAAGGAAGGTCAAAAATGGGATATGACTGAGCACTTACACTTCAGTTTTGTCACACTTCATAGTACACATAGTACATAGTACACTAGCTCTTCACACAAAACTGTTGTATTTAAAAAAATATACAAGAATTGTAAAAAAAATAAATCTATAACTGAGTGCAGAAATCAAAAGTTTGATTCATCTTGCAATCGCACATATAGTCTCTGTGCAGGTTTACATAAAGCTTTCATACATATCCTACAGTTTAGAATCCTTTGATAATTGGAACTTCTGCTGGTAAATGCAAAATTCACCCAGCTCTTTTGAGGAAATGGAAAACCATTATAGCTTTGAGACACACAGACACACACACACACACACACACACACAGAAATGAAAGCTAGATACAATGCTTTCTAACTGGCACATGAAATAGGAAAAGAGGACAGCTGCTGTCGAGCCCTATGTTACTGTACCTTGCCTGCATGCCTGGAGGCTACAGGCACAATTTACAGTCTGCCTTTCTTCAATGGGAATTAAACAATTCAAAGGAAATATTGACTTACAAATAAATAGCGAAGGTGGGTTCCACTCTGCAGATAGCTGATGGGTGCAAACACTGTGGCTATGTAAACCTACATCAAGTGAAATGTCCTGTTTTTGTCAGTGTGGACTCACATAGTTGAGATGCGGGTGGGAGAAACCAGAACATGTAATGATTAGAGAAAAAGACGCAAGAACCATTGTATCACATTTTAGTTGAAATCAGTGGCTTCCTTTTGTGTCTTGTGTCACTGCATTGTTAACGTCATGCTGAGAACTAACATATAACAAAACAATGACTCAACGGTTGTCAGTGTTTTTTAAGGGCTAAACAGAAGTTAAGTGAAATAATAGTTTTGTGTTTGTTGTGGCAGGAATAGCACTGGTATTTGCTTTTGATTAGCGCAAGTTGGAGATATCTGCATAGTACACATACAGATACCCAAACATGCACACACAGAGGTAATAAATACGCATAAAACAACCATCTGTAACTGTGAGGTTAAACAATAATTACATTCTTCATTTGTTACAGAAAGAAGCACTGAAAATTGAGCACAGAACATCATTATATATCTCGATGACAGTGATGAAATGATGACCTAGATGTAATTAGTACAGATGTCTGCAGCACACTTGGTAAATTGATTTTTGTATATGAATATAAATGGACTGAGGCACAGACTTTGCTAAGGAGTCTTAGTCATTTAACAAGCGCTGTTTTACAGTTGCACTTTGTTTCTTAGCAGGTTGTAGTACTCTGAATGAGTAAAACACACGACTCTTCTTTCTTTTTAATGATGGTTCCTTGGAACATGTAGCTGACCTTCTGGACTGATGCACAGACGGAAGACAGGACAGAGGTGGATTTGTGAGGCTTTAATGTTGGTGAGGTAAACAAAGCACCAGCAGATATTCAAAGCAGATTGTGTTAGGGATGAAACTAATAATAAAACTGATATTAATGCTTACAAAACCATTGTCCAACCTACGTATATGTTTGTGTTTTCACATTATTCCCACATTTTCCATTTTTTTAATGACTTTGATGATAGCTCAATGTGAGGCACAAGGCTTGTTATTTCCTCCGTGTTGCACTGATGTATTGGTTTGACCTTTGCTATCGGTCAGCCATGCCATTTACCACCGGCATGATTGAGAGTCGTTCCTGAACACTGCTAAACGAAAACCCAAATGTTGCCATTAATTGTATTTTTTTTTATTGTTAATCTTTCAATAATAGTCCTGATGAGTATATCCTAGAATTTCATTTTTCTACAACTGTGTGGGTGAAAATCACTGTAAATTTTTAGTGTGGTTCTTTCAAGGTACTTTACAGTTATAGGAATGAAAAAGCAAAAAATTATCGAAATCGACAATGTGTATCCTCAATATCCCTCTAACAGCCAGATATGACCCCATCTCAACTGAATATTACAGTAAATACATTCACATCTGCAATATTTGTTAGGCAGCCATTTAAAATTCTGGCTGATGTGCATCAGTCTAGCACCAGTTGTTGTGTACAATAAAACCACAGTGCAAAATTTGTCAAATAAAATAAAAAAGAATAATAAAAAAATAATATCAATAAATGGTTTGTTTACATGAAGTGACTAGTTTCTACTAGAACAATTCCAAAGACCAACGTGTTAACTTGTAATAATGATAATGATAATGATAATCAGCCTTTATTGTCATCGATCACATTTACATGTTACAATGAAATTTGACTTCTGCATTTAACCCATCCCGTCTTGGGGGGAGCAGTGGGAAGCCACAGGAGACGCCCGGGGATTTTATAGTCCCAGTACTAAATTGTGATCTATCAGCTACTTTTCATAGTCTATCCTTTATATTCTTTACCATTTGAAATGCAGTTCAACAGTTACAACCAAGATTTATTAATAATGTAATAATAATAATAATAATAATAATACGTGTAAAAAGAATTGTAAGTTAGAGCAGCCCTCCAACTTTGTCCTGGTAGTTGCCCTCTTGGTCATGTAGAAAGCAAAATTCAGGGTGCTCGGTCTTGGGACAATACAGGATGTAGTAGATAAAGACTACAGAGGACAAACTATTGATTTTTATGTTAGATCAATAGATTAGAGCTGCAACCTCATTTGTCAGTGCATGTAAGTTTAAAACACTGGAAATAAGCAGGTGGAGAAGGAAAGCTTCCTGGCTTAAAGTAGATAGAGTACTGTAAGGACATACAGCCGAGAAGGTAATTTATTTACTTCAGTGTCTTAACTTCCTGAGTTCTCTAAGAATAATTAGACTGCTCCACAAAACTATACAACAACAAAATAGAGATGCTCATTATGATGAGGTGTGTTTTCCTAGATTATTAAAATTTTCTTTCACATACAAATACTAATACTATTGTATTATTGTAAATCTACTTTATTACTGTTATAACAGTTATAACTGTTGTCATTAACTTATTATCAACTAGCTCCCCTGCAGAAATGAATGGCTTTAAAAGAATCAGCTCAACAATCTCTCTTAAAACAATACCTTATAACAAAACATTTCAACAATGATTACCACAAAAGCACTTTTCCTACTGTAGTTATTCTAAATCACTCTGTAACAAATAAAGCTGAACTCGTCATGGCCACTGGACCATTAATCTAATCTCTTGATTCTAGTAACAGTCGGGGTCTGTTATTGTGTACATACAGAGCTCTCTACAGCAATCAGACTAGAGGATATTGACATGTGATGATGCTATCAACGTGTGGTGCAATTAATGTGCAATCTATTTATCAAGTCAGAAATCAACTGTAGTGCATTACAATGTATTCAAATGTCATTGTTTGATAATACAGGAAAAATGAATTTAGACATGTTTACCATCATATCCTTTCTTTCTGAGCACCAGAAAACACTCATACTACACACTGCTTGCTGAGTTGTAAGTAAATACTAAATAAAAACAGAGTGATTGTGTCAATCAAAGTTTGCAAGTTACAGCTGCTGGAATAGAAAAACCATCATAGAGCTGTAGAGTGATCAATCATTCATGTTATTTTCAACAACTTTTTTAGAAGTGTTTTGCATACTGTCATTAATTTCCCAAACCATGAGTCTTCAGACTGATTTCTTACCTTTGAGACAACACCTGCTTTCACTTCATTTGCATATAGTATAAAAATGAGCTTGCAGATTCTAGTAAAATTATTAAAACGGGAAATCAATCACAGTGACAATCACGCATGCTCCAGGTGTTCGTCTAAGTTGTGTCACTTTTCTGTGGTTTAGTAGTTGTAAGACCAGATTAATCCTGTTTGCAGTTTATTTAATCAAAAACAATGAAAACACATAGATTCAATTGATAAGGAAGATTGTTTTAGTTACAAAGAATTGTTCTTATTCTTTGACTTTTGACTTTTTGCCCCAATTTTTCACATTTGTGTAGAGTACTGTGTACTATCACCTTCAAAGGAAACAATCCAAGAGGGAACAACTGAGTTAGAAAAGCATTTTCTTGAAGGAAAAACAAGATTGTTTGTCTGACTGAATCAACCAGGCCACTTTGACACCTGCTGAGTGGCTCTGAGAGGCCACGATTTTATGTAATCTAGAAAGACAACTCCTAAGACACATTGGTATAGTCTTTACATCAACATATTGAGTGTCACTAAGAATTCTTTTTAGGATAATTCATAGTTTACTGGTATTATAAATCGATAATTGCTTGCTTGCCTTATTTGATCAGTATCCTGATTTAGTATACGGTGACCAGTGAAACATTTCTCTTAAATTAAAGTAGACTTTTCCAACCATTCTGTTCACTCAGGTGTAATACACCTTCACTTACGGTCACTGCAGAACGGCCCCCCGTAGGTGGTCATGGTGCAGTCACAGGAGAAACCCTCCCACAGCTGCAGACACACTCCCTGGTGGTGGCAGGAATCCTCTGTGCAGGTGGTGCTGGGACCTGCAGGGTGTTGACAGCAGATTTACTAGATGCCTTCACTTCATTTTGTTGATGTAGCTTCACTACTATTCAAAGGGAATAGAATTTTGAATTTTGAGCCAGTCATGACTCTAAAAGAACACTGAAATCATAAAATGAATTTGACACTTGTACACATGTGTTGGACAGTCTTCAGTCCCTGTAAACAATTCACATTACAATAAAGACCAAATTAATAACTGGACTGGATTGAAATTTGCTGCGAACAATCACACTCTCAAGACTAGTATTAATATTTTGTATTTGTAGACACAATCATTTTCTAATCATCAAATCGTCTCACAGATAACTCAAGCTGGTGTAACACTGACTTTTCTCATTCATTGCTAGAATGAGAAAGACACCTTTAGAGGCTCCGTGACCTTTACTTGCCCACCTGAGGCCAAACTTTAGGTACACTTATATAACTATTCTGTCATAACCAGTGCAGTGTTTCCTGTTAAAGTAATGGCTATCCGGGGAGGTTATTTGAGATTATTAAGCCATGACAGAATTCTTTGCTCTACTGAGTGCTTTCTTGTTTGTTTAGAACTGGACAGAAGAAGCTGGATTTCTTCACTGCAGAGTGATATTATTAAATGTCCACAAAAAATAAAACCACAGAATATGGCCACTCATAATGGTGCATTCAGCAAAGTTCTTCAATAACAAATGTGGCATAATCAGTTCTTTGTGAGCAGTCAGAGTTTCTCTGGTTTCATCTCTGCCTCGGCAACTGTTGAAATACTAGGATATCAGATTATTGCAATGATTCACAGGTGTTTCATATTTCCTCACCTCCACAGCCACGCTCTACCTCTCCCACCTTGTGGAGGGCATCTGACAGCAGATCAGGGAGTCTTCCATTCAAGTCCACAGATGCCAGGCAGCCCTTGTATCCTTCCCGGGATGCTATTAACCTTGGCAGGCTGCTATACATGCTCTTCCCAGCGCCACCAATGTACAGCTCCCCTGTAAGATGCAGGAGTTCACTAAGAAAAAAAATCTCTAAATCTCTAAAAATCACACAGTTTGCCAGAATCAAGTATGTGTTGGTGCATGTTCTAATCCTTAGGCTGATTACACAGACAGTGCTCATAGTGAAGGATAAAAACGATCAGTAAATGACTAAACAATGCAAACAATACTGAAAGTGTATGAAAGTATAGAGTAAATATTCAAATATTCCCTTGGTAGCCACCTTATTAAGCCGCATCTGTACAATGTAACCTAATCTAACATAACTGTTCTCCCATAAAGTCTAAGATTCCTGTGGCATACAGTTTTGACATTATCATTGCACTGAGGCTGAGTGAGCAGTTTGTACTTAAATTCAAAGAGTGTTTCTAATACACATATATTTATTTATTCAACATGAACTTTAATGACCTAAACATATGTCACTCCCATAGTGTGCTATCTAAGGTTATATCTTCACAGGAAAAAAAATATAAATTTTTTCATTTAACAGTAATACCAAACAATAAAATGACTGAAACACTGAATTCATTTGGTTAGCTAGCCAGTTCTGTTGATTATTTAAATAAAGTTCACATCGCTGATATGTAGCATGTAAGTGTTACTTTCCTTTAACTGTTCTATCGACAGAAACAATAATCCAGCTACTAATAATAGCAAAGGACAACAAGCTAATAGCAAGCTTAATTAAGGCAGATTAAAGCAACTGCTGATGCTAAAGTCACTTTACATAGGGAAACTGTAATCTCCGCAGTCATTCTGTTTTCATGTTGTGAGTTGAAGTTGGTTACTCATACCTTATTCTGTTGCTTAACATTACTATGACTCTGCTGGACTTTTGCAGCTGCACTAATGAGCAGCTCTGGCTCTGCTGTTACAGAATGTGCTGCTCTCCAGCTGGAAGGACCAAGTAGCCTTAATACAAAAGGGTGTCTCTGTGTACAAGACCTCCTACATATGAATTCAAACACAGAAAAGTGCCTTTGGCTTCTATATATAATCATATCAATCTGACTAATTAAAACACTTAATGTTAAAATAAAATTTCCATAGTCATCGAATCTGAAAAAACTGAGACAGCACATTACCGCTCAGGTTGAATGGGCACGATGCCTGTGTTAAGTAAGATGGCCAAACAATTCTTAGTATAATATAGTCGAGTGGTATCAACAATAATAGTGCTTATTATAATCCTTAAAAATCCTTTAAAATTATTAAAAACAGTTGGTTCATCATTCAAGCTACAATACTACTGTTTTCAAACTGTGTATACATCTCCTCCAAAAATCTCAAAAACTCAGAAACAGCAAATTTTGGAGTGAATGTGAACAGAACCAACAAGAACACTGAATTGAGCAATTTGTACCTGCCGCAAATATTTTTTCATAAAACACTTTTGCTTGTTCAGATAAGTTACCTTTTAAATCCAGGTTGCGGGCTCCATTGGTGTGTTGGGTGACAGTGCGGGAATCAATCTTAAGAATATGCACATTGTTGTTGTCACGGGAGATCAACACATTGTGCCACTGGTTGTCATTGAGTGGCTTATCAGAGTTTCCTTTCATTAGTGATGGCCCGTTTCCCAAGTCAAAAACATAATGAATGTACCTGCAGAAAAATCAGGAGGTTATCAGGAGGCCTGTTATGTGACTATAGCATCTTTCAAAATATTGAAATGCATGTCTATGCAGCTTTGCACTGCTGTCTACTAGTATGTTTTGTGATACTAAAAATCTGAAATGTTGTGTTGTAGTGCTTTGTTGCTGTTCAAATAAATAACAATGATTCAATATAAATACACATGGTTATGCCTTAGATTTACCATCATGAATGATAAAAATCTGATCAGCAGACTGTGTACTGTCAAAAAACTTAAACTCTTGTTTGAATCAGTTAAGCCAGTGGTTCTCAAACTATGGTACGTGTACTACTTGTGGTACGCAGGTTCCCTCTAGTGGTACGCAGGAACACCTGAGAATTTTTTACAAAGATTAAATAATTACATTAAAAACACTACTACAATACTACTATAGTTTACAGGTGAACTGTCTTCCGTTCAATGGACAACGTCAGACTTTAATACACTTTACATCTCCATAAACATTACTAACAGCATTAGAGTCACAACACCGCATCCCGATCTCTCAGGCTGTTTT
>JAUMHL010000006.1:9971732-9983368 GCA_032362345.1 Sandelia bainsii | reverse complement strand
AGTCTGTTGGTTGATCAGGATGTAATGGTAAATCACATTTATTTCTGAATCCAGAGTGAGCTAACGGGTGATCTCACAGGTAAAGTGTGGGCATTTGCGCACAGCTGTACAGCTGTCTGCCTTTTGCGTGTCAGGGATAACCAACATCAATCAATTTAGCGTCATTATTACCGACACTAATGTGTAGAATAAATGGTAAAAAAAATAAAGTAACGAGTCGAGTGTTGCCCAATGTAGCAAAAAGTTACTTAAGTAAATGTAACGGAGTAAATGTAACTCGTTACTACCCACCTCTGGTCATAATGGTGGTACTTGGAGAGCCAAATACTTTTTGAGGTGGTACCCAGTGTAAAAAGTTTGAGAACCACTGAGTTAAGCAATATTCTGGACAAAACTGCTACACTTCACAGATAACACTGAGCAGCCTGAAAACTATGACAGAAGTGTTGGAAGCCATTTCTCGTCTGTGTTGTCAGTGAGAGCTTCTGCTGCAGGCTCCAGAGCTGAACAAGGCCTCCTGCTGACTAATTGCTTGCTGTGGAGAAAGTCTGTGCAAGGTTTGGCAGTGGGAAGCTACAATTGTTGTTTCCTTGCTCTGTTTCGACAACCTTTCTCTGCTATTCTTTCTGTAACAAAAGTTATTTACAATGAATAAAATATGTGGAGTATATTTGTGATGGAGACAAGTTGTCAAATCAGCTTGAGTTGGTCTGAGTGTAAGAATGACACTGGTGCAGTGGTAACTACAGCTTATATTGTTATTTGCAGCTATGCTTTCTTTCTTTGCTTCTCTCCTTCAAACAAAATTATTTATTATTTATTTTATCTTGTCAGTGCTGCAGGCTGATGGATTAAAAATCTAAATCCAAAATATAAAAGCTCCTATGGTTTTAATTTTGTAAGACAAATATTTTGACACTGAAATAAAGGAGTGTACAAGAGAAAATTAAGGTATAAGTCTGCTCCTGGCTCAAAAAGCCCCTTCTATCTTTCCTCAGCCCAAGGCCTGTGTGTATTATATGTAGATTATAGCTTTGTCCAAACACCCCAGCACTTACCCCTTGACCAACTCCACCATGATGAAGTCACTACCATCTCCAGAGTTGTAAAGTATCAGGCCATCAGGACTGGTGGTCTTAAACTGGAAGAAAAGATGCATGGAAGCATAGGCCTGCAAGGTAGAGAAGGCCAAGTAGCTGGCTTGTGTTAGAAAAGTTACAGGATTTGCCACAATGTGCCTCATGCCAAATCGAGCATTCAGCTCGCAGTAGGAGATGTCTCCGTTCTTGCACTGGTCCAGATAGAGCATCCCATTGAAGGAGAGAGCCTGCAGATGGCCGATGAAATTGGAAGGCATCACAGAGGTGAAACGCCGTTCTGTCATGATTCCCGTCTCAATGTTGTTGAACTCCAGGCGAGTGTGCGCGCCAGTCATGTGGCCTGAGGAGCAAAACAATGCAGATTAAATTGCTAATTTTTCTTAATATCTGTAGCTTTGTTATTATAGCACCTTCGCTCCTAATGTACCTTCCACAGTCACATTATCCACAGAAAGCTGCAAGTTCTTCCCACGCCGCACCACCTTCACTGTGTGCCACTCATTGTCATTCAGTTTCTCGCCTACCAGTAGTACCTCTGGTCCCTTACCTAAGAGGAGGGAAAGCATCAAGTGACAATCATACCAAATCAACTTGGTGCACTTTTTCCACACAAATCTGTCAACATAAGACGCACTCTCTCCTTACAGGCCCATACATCCACTCATTTACAGAATCACTCAAAGACACAGGCAACAATATTTACCTGAAACCAATACAGTTATCTGCATTCACTCATTACACATGTAAAGGAAAAATGTGACAAACAGATAGTAGCTAGTAGCTCCTACTCTAAGAGACTGATGTTCTGTTCAGAAATACCATGATAAATGCTTTGTTTTTATGGGGTCACTTGATTGATGTCTACTGGGGAAAAATGTTATGTATTATCTAGAAGCTTGGCTCAAACACACAGCTCAAGTTTCAGAATTTCTGCACTATCCTCTGCCTTTTTTGCTGGTTTCAAAATAGGTCACAGTGCAGAATCTTGCCACTGCAGCACCGTCATCCCAAATCAGTGCCTATGCAACAGGCCGACACGGCAGTTCAAAGGAGTTCTGACATCGCTTGGGAAACTAATTGGCCATGCCTAAGCTGACTGTGCCTTTAGGGGTTTGTCTGTCTAATTGAGCTCAGGGTGCAGGAGAATTACAGGGGACGTACAGAGGGCAATAAATGGAAAACATCAACGGGTTTCCGAACACTTCACTGTTTCATCCTCGGGGAAATAAAACTGCAACTGTAGACTTTGTCCAGGGCTGCATATCAAGTGTCTTTACAGCACACCACATGATACCACCATGCACCTGCTGAATATTGAATACACACTCCAGACAGATCAATCACATCAAATCCTGCTCCCTCTATATTTGATGGATTCACTTAGATAACACAAATGTTTACCTTGAAAATCTCTGCCATGAAAACAGAGGTAAAACAAGGCTTGGTGTAATGAAAGTGAAGGTAGTGGAATGCTGGATAGTCGGGACTATTCATCTTATCTGTGCTTCTCAGAGGGGAGCTTCCCTGCTATCTAATGTCAGCGTCTGAACCCAAACACCCTAAGACTAAAGTAGAAAAACAGAGTGAAAAGGAAAGAGGAAAGTGAAGGATTTTCTTGTGTTTTATTTCCTATAGGTTTATATGAGCTGTTTATTTTTGTGTAGATTATTGAAGGTTTTAAGGGGGGCACATCAAAATCTGTTTACAGGTCTTGGGGAGTGAAAATGCATCCTGGTAAATTATTATGTGATAATTAAAACAAATTCAGAATAGCAAATAATTATTTATTCACCTCATAATTTGTAACATACTGTACATCTCTACATTACGTGCATTGGCAAACTGACATTGAAAAACAGTGTTCACGTTGGTAATTGGTGACACTGAGATCCACAATATGTGGTGTTGGCTAAAACGCATATACTAGCCATCGCAGGCACAAAGCCTTTTTGATAAATTGCCTCAAGTGACGTCTGGTAAGCTTCACTCTGGAGTCCGCTTCTCGTCTCTCCTTGAGGCTACTGGCTCGAGGCTGCATTAGCAGCTACTAGAATAACACAACTAAACTTTCAGCTAAGATGTTCAAGCTGCATTGTGGGTAATGTAGGTGCATTTACAAGAAATGTGTGGAGTAACAAAAACATTGGGTTGTGTATTTTTGACAATTTCCACTGTGAGTTAAAATGTTGCAGAGGCACAGTGCTAAAGAGCTAAAGCGCATTTAATGACACTATATCTAATTTGTAAGTGGGGTCTTCAAGAAGACTCTCAGTAAATATAAAAGGATTACACATAGTGAAACTCACTACGCTTACTGTTTGATATCAGGGACAGTGATCTCTAACACTGCAGAGAATAGTAAAATGGTAGAACATAATATGTATTCACAAAGACATCTGGCTGAAAACCCTTTGAAATGTGAACTCCTTTCAAAGTACCTTCACTTCACAAGCTCAGCTTCCAGAGGCTTGAGAGGAAGCAGCACATGTAAAGGGTCTATTTTGTCTAGTTTGATCCTCTATTAAAATTAAATTTGATTAATATTTTCAAACAAGAATAACTTCAAAGGCTGTTGCGGTTTTACAGGTCAGCATTATGGGTGAGCTGAGACTTTAAATGCCGGACGTACAAGTTAATCAGAGCATGTTAAGGTAATTCTGTAATTTTGGAGAACTTATTTTGAAAGTGTGACGTGTACCATTTTTCTCCGGATTCCTTAGAATTAATCAGTAGCACCACAGCTACATTTGTTCTTACAACTATTACACTCCCACTGTGAATCCAGTAGTGGACAGTTTCCAAGCAACTACACTGGAAGGAAACATTGCCTGAAAAATATGAATTCTGGATCATGTAATCAAGTTGTAAGCTAATCCTTTAAAACAGTCAAAATGAAAATAATTAAAATGCACAAAGAGTCTATGGTGCAAATTTTAATTCTCCCCACTGATAGCGCTCATTAAACGATGAGCATCTAAATCATTTAGGCAGATAATTCTGCAATTTAAAATTTAGCTCAATTTTCTATTATCAACCATAAAATCTATTAATAAGACATCCATCACCACGTCGGCACTATTAAGTTCTTCAGAGGTCACTGGTGTAGCATGCATACAGTATAACTGATGGAAGATGACTCATTTTGAACACAAAGAGAAGTGCATATGTAGCGCACATTTTCTGTGGATGGTGCGTGATGGTACACTGCCATCTGCTGGTAGAGATGGTGATATGTTGGGTAGATATCTCTGGATAAAGAACATACTGTACAACCTTCCTTTTAATAGGCCATTTTCAAAATATTTTCTATATGCCTAAATATCTGTGCTTTCTAATAAGTGCAAAAAACAATGCAGGAAAAAAGCTATGCATTCCTTTCTTGCAGGTGGATCTTTAAACTGGTTCACAGACAAAGTACATGCACATCTCAATTTTAACTATCCATCCACACACACAAGAAGGCACACACACTACTCACCTTGATCACAGAAAAAAATATTAAATCTATTAAATATAATAAACTTGCTTAGGCTTAGTTTGTTAATCTGTCGTGACAGTTTTTGCTCAGTCTTTAAATCTGCATCTTGGACCAGTATATTAAGATAAGTCAACATGATAGAAAATTACACTACAGACTGTTTGGCTTATGGAATTTTCTATTGTGCTTGCAAAAATATGAAAATGCGTTCAAGAGCACATAAACTGTTATTGCAGTGGGTTCCCTTCATCTCTGGCAATCATCAGTACAATCTAATGTCTTGTATTCAAGCAGGTGTATAAAATCATTGATAAATAGAAAATTAATAGCTAAACATTTTTTTTTGGAGAATCCAGGAATTACTCATCCATGAGGGGTGGAAATGAGCTTTCAGCCAGCACTCAATTATAGTGATAAGAATTCATAAGCCTTCTCTGTATTGGATGATCCATATCAGAGAACCATTCACCTCTCCAATAGCTTTTATCTATTTCTCACACCACTATAATCTGAAGCAAAACAAAAATTACCTGCCTCTCACTATCGGGTGAGAGCAACAATCTACATCATAAATTCTAACATAACCACTCTACAATCTAACTAAAGCACCTGCCGATTTCAAAAGAGAGTGCAATACCAGAAAATCAATTCTGTTAATACACAGAAAGGTCTACCTTTTAATAAATGAAACTATATTTGCTCATTTAAATACCTCAAGGTTCATAAAAATTTATTGGATGGATGCTCTTGTCTTTATTGCCATCTTCCTCAACATTCATGTTGAAGGATTTCAGACATTTGATTCATTTACACAGATTATTCAGTCTGCTTTTATGTTCTGTTTGTCTCTTATAATTAAAATCTTTAGTTAATCATGAAGCAACACAAGTGTCTGACTGTATGAATTGAAAACTGTTGGATTCAGATGTTCAGATTTGTTCTGAATCTATTGATTTAATTTACATAAAGAGAATGTATTTCACCAAATCACCAGTAGGTTCTCTCCTGAAATAGGAAGAATCGACTGCAACAACATGTCATCTCTCTTACACATTTCAACATTTAAGCGAAAACAAGTCTTTTTGAAAGCTGACGGCATTGTCTCAAAGCCATCTATTGATCAGATATCAGGTTAACCTTTAAGTTAACCTCAGTTCTGCCACTGCAGTGTGGTTACCCAGACAGAGGTAATGAGACTGAGCACTGCTGTTCTGACTACAGATAATAGTTGATTGTACTTAAACTCTACCCAATTACTGGCTATGTGAACAAATTAGTCACAGGCGGATGAATGACAGAATCATTGGCAGCACAACAGCTGGCTATTGCAAGACAAATTCAGTTACATTTGATTACATTATTACATTGCAATAATAACAAAATGTGTCATTTAAATTGTTGTTGAAATGTGGATTTGAAGAGCATAGAAAGGATGCAATTATATTCAACCATACAATTGCTTGCCACAGTAAAATCCTATTCTTGTTCTTATCATTGTAATGATGCTTATGAGCAGTTTAACTGCCACAGTAAACAACGAGAACTGTGGGGCTGAATAAATGAATTATGTTCTGTTTCATAAGGGAATAGAGTAAGAGGCATATGATTACAGCACAGTGCATATTCTCTAAATCATGGTACAGTAAATAATCATTGGAGACACTTACTGAGATTACAGTCTATCCTGATACAATCTGGTGAGAGAGAGAGTGAGATGGTGAGATTAAAAGAAGAAAAGAACAGCACAAAAGAGGAGAATATTTCACATCCTTCAAGGTACATTCTGCAGACAGTTCAGTGCTTTTCAGAGCCCACCATCCGGGGACAGCCTCGAGAGTCTAAACCGCCACTTTCCTCCCTGTAGTATACATTAGGAAAAGGAACAGTGAATGAAAGGAAAACCTCAGCATGTATCTGGCACTGCTTGAAGCACAGCAGACCAGATCAAAGTGTGGATCAATGAGTTTATAGACCATAAAAGTAGAGGTGCACCAGTATTATTTTTAGCATCAATATTGACTCTGATATGGCTGCTTACGTCCAGAATCAGCAAATGGATCTGACTGTTTCAGATAACCACAGCCGATAGTTTTATTGGGTAATTCAACAAACATGTGCTGCTGTGAGAAAAATTGTCCTGTAGCAGATTAAAAAAATGAAAAATGGAACCTGTTCTAGATTTGAGCGCCTCCTTTGGAGATAACAATGAAGATTTTAATATCTATAACAGAGTACAAAATCTTCAAGCTTATCACCCAAAGGACTACAATGATTTTTCTGCACAGAACAAGCGTGAGTGGCTACTTATCAATGGCTTTAAGTTACGACAATTACTGGAATTATGTACAGTGTGCAATAAACTTTCAGTCAATTTTCTGAGACACTGAGCCCCTTAAAATGTATTTCCTGTTGTACAGTATGTGTGTAATATTGTAATGTTTAGCCTCCATGCATCCACAAGTAGTGTGATTTATGAACTTGACTGAAATCTACTAAGAAGGTCATGAATGTGTAATTTTGTTCCGAAAATGTGTCATACTGTAGCAATGAACCTCTACTCAAAAGCCCAAACCTTGATCAGTCTTCACTCTGGTAGCTGAAAAGATCTGCAGGTCTGCTGGAAATATATTCTCCAAATTAAATACAGAGGAAAAGGGCGATTTGCACAACCTGCAGCCACAGTGAACCTCACACCATGAAAGAAATGACGACAGCACAATACGTCACACAACTGACATGCATTGCTAATATTTTCTCATGTCCACAATGGCTGATTTATCATCTAAATCCATCTGCCCTTTTTAAATTTTTGGCTTTAAAATGTATCTACGTGCTCATCATTTGCATGGTCTGAATCCAATTTATCTAACTGTACATGAATATTTTTTGGTGTGAGTCATGTGGCTGAGGAGTGCTCTCAAGCTGTCAACCATCACAGAGCAGTGGATACAGACAGTCAGAGACCACTTTCTACTCCAGGTGTGTGTGTGTGTGTGTGTTTGTGTGAGAGACTCCATCACTGGCACCCTCTGTTCAGTGAACCAACTGTAAACTGGACAGGCCAGTAAATGTGAGGGGAGGAAACTACAATGGTCACATCTACGAGGCGAGGAGTCTAAGTGGTAATATCTCCGCATAATGATGGATTTGGTCTCTGACTGCCTTCTCCTTGAACTGCAGACAAGCCATTGAAGGGCTGAAAGAGCTGAAACGGTCAGATGGGACCTGACCACTGGATGAACTGAGAGAGAGTTGAGAGAGAGAAAGAGAGAGAGAACATACATACACACCTACAATTGCTTAAAAAGGATCTTCAGTTTATAATAATTGTATTTAAAGAGATTACTTCTTCAAAGTGTTTTTAGGGATTGATTTTACATTTTAGATACAGCACTCTTAACATGTTTGTCTCTACTGTCAGTTTTGTATGCTTGAATTCCCATAGGAACAAGTGATTATTCTGATACTGGTTTAGAAAAACACACACAACCCCCTTTTCCACTCCCTATGTTTCCTGTCTGCCTCTAAACTGTAAGGTTTCCAATAAATGTAAAAAAAACCCCACACACTTAATTTAGTTTTTCTGCCACGTTACCATTCTACTTCTAGTAAAAAAAAGTAAAAATGAAAAAGTAATTCTGATAAAAATGTACTTAATTGATTATTTTCATCCATTCAATATGCACTACTGTTCAAATTCTAAAAGAAAAGCAGATTTTGTAAAATCGTTAGAAATACAGTTTGGACATATTTAATGTTGTAAATGACTGGAAGTGGCAGTTTTTTAAATGAAATATCTACATAGGTGTACAAAAGCCAGAAGCCATATTCTTTGCTGACAATTTTCAGAAGACAACACTGGATGAAATTTTAAAACAAATAATAAATCTGCTAAGCCAAATTCTGAAAACTATGATCCTTTGTTTTCTCTCCAAACGAAAGTGTAACTGCCAAAAAGCAAACACCCAGTCATAAAGTAACATTATCACTTTCAGTTTAAATTGATCATTGATAATTTAATTCACTAATTTCCAGTTAAAAACTGTAGGTAAACAGGATTGATATGACAAAAACCACCTAATTTCTCTGGGAAAATTTATAAATTACTAATAAATAAATGATATCTACATGCAAAAGAACCAGTGTTTATGTATTTTAAGCAACTGTAGTTATTGTGTATGAAGACAAGTGTAGGAGAGTATGAGACAAAACTAATATCATGATAACTCTGGCTAGGCAGCACATTTCTAAAGGTCAACTGGCATTATCTGCTCGCATTTGCTGCTTTAGCATTACCCAGGTTCACAGTAAGTTTCACTCTGCCCCCGTCCAACTCCAAACGTAGAGTGTCTGCTGACTGCTGAGAGGTGGTGGCCATCAGCAGCCCATAGGCCCTCTGGGACATGAAGCGCAGGGACACATCTTCTGCCTCCGTGTGCAGTGTCCTCGGCAGCACCACCTTCAGATACATGCTGCCGTCATAACTCACCATGGTGGCCTCTGTGAATTTCAAGAATAGGAAGCAATAGCAGACACTGAAGCCCAGAGGTGATCACGGCACTAAATTAAAAAACACAAAGTGGCATTTATGGAATGAAACATAATTCTATTTGAGCTTATCTCAGGTACCGCATAAAAGAATTTTAGATTGTAGTTTTCATCAGTCGCACCAGATGGCAGAAAAAGCCTGGAGCATATAAAGACAGCAGTGAGATTACAGCAGCAATCAAATTTAAAGGATTTATACCCATCATAGTGCAATACAAGAGGGATTTTCATATATCCCTTATACTATTAGCTGCCAATGGATCTGCGTAATTTGGCCTCTCTGTGAGAAAACCATCTGCATGGTAAATGCAAAGTGGTTCAGGAATCACGGTGAAGAAGCAGCACTGCATCTCTAATGAAACACTCATAGCACTGGCAACCTCATGAATGACAGTTCATTAATGAATAACTATACTGTAGGGAAAATACTGTAATTTACTTTTGAATGGTTTTAATGAAAACAACTATTTTCTGTTCTGTTGTCTGTTCATTGTCCCCTGAACTGCTCTGAGGACACAGGCTGTTATTTTGAGATGAGAGCGAGGTTCTTATTTGATTAGATATGAAAATATGCAGTGCAGTATGCACTGTAGGTGATCATTTTCCAATTGCAAATGAAACTATTATTGTTTGAGGGGCTTGGATAGAAAGGTCTGATAATGAATTTTCTTTGTATCTACATTTTTTTTATCTGTGCAGGCACTTTCCAGCCACTACACAGCTGAGATGATAAATAAAATACTGTTCAAAGTGTGTTAAAAGCTTTGCAGCAGTAATTCAAAATCACTTATCCTCCCCATCTACTACCATCTTTCTCAGAAATTCTTACCCTTCTCACAGCTGCGACCGAGGTAGCCAGTACCATTGCAGTCACAAATGTGACGGTTCCAGCCTTCTCTGCAGTGTCCACCATTGGCACATGTGTCCCTGGCACACCTAATATGAGTCTCTCTGGTGCAGAAGCTGCTGACACCTGTGGCACTCTGAACCTCAGCCAGCCTCCACAGGTTACGGCTCTGTCCATCAATGAATAGGTCCCTCACACAGCCCACATAGCCAAGGCCGAGGGAGGCTGTCCACACTTCAGGGGGGAGCATGAGGCCATGACGATCCTCAGGTAAGCCTCCAAGATACATGTCCCCATCTAGGTCAAGGATCTCACTGCCTTCATTAGCAGAAAAGGGGATGCTCTGGCTGTTCACAGAAATAAAGCCTGTAGAGCAGGAATTAACACTGAGGCAACTTGTACTTGTACAATATTTTGCTGCAGAAAATGAAGACAGGTGTGTGTGGGCTGTGCTTAGTGAGAAGTGAGAACAAACTGTGAGATTGAGGAAGTGGGCACCAGTCTCTGTTTGTTTTAATAGCATGCATAAAGAAACGGTAGTGCTAGTCCTGAGGATGGGAGAAAAAGCTAAAATTAAAACCAGCTGAAAAAGTGAAGAATTGTAATTGACAAATCTGCACTGTCATAGTACCCTACTTAAGAAGGAAGGAAATGTATATATAGAAATATGAAGAAAGATGTAGAAGGAACTGTGTGTATTTTTGGCTCCTACTGATAAGGCAGACATTTGGATTGTATTAATAAGGCAAACACTTCCCAATCTGAGGTGGGTGGCTGTATAATTGGCTCTTTGTAAAACAGGTTAACACAGATTTTGTAAATGTCATACATGTATTATAACAACTAAAATATTATTGCACTTAAGACATGCATGTTTTACTGAAGTGACTACAAAGCGAAAATGTGCCCATGTGACTGTATCTGTGCTGGCACAAGGCAATTTCACAACTTGGAAGCTTTTCTACTCCACAGCTCAAACTGGAGAAACACAGCGACAGAAACAGAAAGAAAGCTTCATCCACCTTCACATCATTTTCTTACCATTGCGCCCTGTCCTCTGGAAGTCGACATGGCACCACTCGCCATCATCGAGCCTAGCGTTACTAGCTTTCATCTTGATGCTACCAGAGCCCATGTCCATGACCAGGTAAAGAAATCCATCCAGTAGCTCTATGGCAAAGAAGTCGGCCCTGGGCTTCCTGTCGGGCTGTGCTCCCTGCAGACTGCCGTGACTGAACAGCAACAGGCCACTGGGTTCTGTGGTGCGGAAGTCAAAAGATATGGCACCTGTCTTCTTTGTGTTCCACCTGGGCAATGTCAAGTAGGCAGACGGTGTGTCGAAGGTGACCGGCTCCAGGGCCTCCACATTCTCACAGCTGAACATCAGGTCACCATGGATACTGATCTTAGGGTCTCGCTGTTCAGCTAGCTGTGACAGTTCCAGTCTAAACTCATTATTCTTGTAGACCACCTAGCAAATCAAAGATAAGTCATGGTGAGACAATAGCTGAAGAGAGAAATAAGTTCAGTGTGGCTGAATATCACTCACCAATTAATACTAGAATTGGTTCAATTCAATTCAATTAAATTCAGTTTTATTTATATAGCGCCAAATCACAACAAAAGTCATCTCGAGGCACTTTACAGTGTAAGGTTTAAGACC
>JAUMHL010000006.1:9909526-9971632 GCA_032362345.1 Sandelia bainsii | reverse complement strand
GCCAGTGCTATGTCATCTAGGGTAGCAATGTGATTAGATAACGTGTCTCTATGGTTTTGAGGCCCAAATAGAATAAGCTCTGTCTTGTCTGAATTAAGGAGTAGAAAATTACAGGACATCCAAGCCTTTATGTCTTTTAAACAAGCTTGAAGTTTGACTAATTGATTTTTGCTGATTAACAGCAACATTCACAAGGACATGCAGCAGAAACATGTTGAATCATCCCTGAACTCAGAATACACATAAAAAATTGTTTCATTTTGATTAATTTCTAGAGCTGTATCAAATAAACTAGTGTCTTTAATTAAATTAATGTAGAAGCACTTGCTGAACTAAAAAAAAATCAAGCACATTTTGTCTCAGTGACATTGTTCTTATCTCCTGCTGTGTATCCATGCAGAGATAGAAGAACCATGTAAAACTATTGTATTTTACTGTCATTCTTCTTCACCACCATTCTTCTGGTTTTTGATCTGAATATTTTTAGACTTATTATACAATTTTGTCATTAACTACAATACTGTCACGAGGACAGAAATAAGGCAGCAAAAGCTGAAATGCTTGTGAAAATTGGAAATGCATTTAGATTTAGATGCAAATGCAAACATTTACATTTTAGACATTTAGCTGACTTAGGAACATACAATGGGTGTGACAGTAGACAAATCTTGCATTCAGAGCGGATGAATTACAGACAAAGCTATCACACAATGATAACTAATTATGTGTTTATACTAAGTAAACTGAAAAAGCACAAGCCCAAGCAGATGAAGTGGGTGGGAGAAAGGTGGACTCACTCCTTTACAGGGTGAAGCATACGTACGTACTACATACAATTTATTATTAAAGATGTACATTTACTAAAAATAAGAGGGCATAAACTTGAGTGTTCAGTTTTATTTCTGAGCTGATGATGATGATGCAGAAGTAGCTAAACAGTGGTAAAATCAGGTGTTGCTCTCTAGCTGCAGTGAATGTACAACTGGCCTCTGCCTTTGAGAAGTGGCTTGCTATTGATTTGATATTTTAGATCAAGCAAACAGAGCGAAATACTAAACTAATTTACTTACACTAAGTACATGATATAAAATACCCTGTTTAAACTGAAAGCATACTTCACTAGAACATCTGTGCAGGCTTCTCTGAGCTGTTATTATATTATTTTGTACTTTCATTGCGGGTTTATCAATATGCACAACAGAAGACAACAATCCTTGTCTCATTTTGTATCAGTGGTAAGTCACCGTGATCCCACTGTTATCTACCACATCACTCTGCAACCAGTCACTGCCTGAGATGACATACCACACTGCACAGAGGACCAACAGTGGAGACGAGAGGCAATGTGAGCCAATATCACACTTCACACAGCCTCAGTGTGGCTAATTATGCAGTGAAATCAGATGGTGAAACTGACCATCAAGAAATGAGTGTGATGGGCAATGTATTAATGGGAAGACAGTCAATCAAGACAGTCACTTACAGAAAGCAGGAACAGTGCATTAGCAGTTATGAATAGAGATTGTTTTACACATAGGAACACAACATCTAACAAAGCTGTGACCTCTGTAAGACTATTATATAAGCCAAAGGACAATACAGGAAGTGGAATCCTATTTCACCAATTCAGACGCCTGTTTTATGTGACAAGGATTACAGAGTATCCCAAAACACAAGAAAAAAGCTCTTGTAGTGTTGATTGACAAAGCCCCTCATGTCTTTTATGCTCAAGTAGTGAAGGATAACAGCAGACGGAGAATGAAGACCTTCTCTGCTGTGTGAACATATTCTTCATAACCAGACTGGGTAAAACATTTCAACCATTACAGTAAAGAAACCACGGTGCGGTGTGGGTTATTCTTTGGGCACACATACTGCAGACCAATAAGCTGCTGACTTCCAAGACAAATACATCTCTCCCAGCTAGTTGTTGTAGTCGTGACATTCATCTGAAAGCAGCCATTATTTTTTCTCTACCTGATGAACCTGATGGCCTCTACGCCGCAGCACTCACATCTATTATCATATAATGTCTACAACGATTATTCACGGCCCAAACTACCTTCAATAAAATAAGACACATGAACCTAAATAGATCCAGTGCTTATACAAGATATATTTTAGTCACTGCTCACTTTTCTTTCCCACACAGATTAAGATAAATATATATGTGATCACCCCCCCCCCATTCTCCACAGAGCTTTGTTCCTCTAGTTCATCACCAAACTCTGAGCTTTGGCTTGGTTTAACCTGTTTCTGAACCTGGCTCCTGGATTTCCTGACAGGCTGATCCCATTTGATCAGCTCTGCCTCTGCAACCTCTCACCCTCATTAACGGGACTTTTTTGGGTTTGTCATTCCATCGTCATGACTCTTTATCCCATCATATTCTCCCTGTGCGCCTGCAGTACAGCACAGCAGTAGTAAACACCACCACCAGCTACACCGCCCACAGAGCGGAGGTTGCAGCATTGGCAGTGGTGCTGGGACAATAACCTATCCATAAATAACATCTCATTTTCAATTCAGTGTATTCACACTGCACAGTAATTATGTAGACTCCATTTAAAAATCATTCACCAAATGCTAAAGTGCTTTCAAATGTTCATGCTATGTACTTTATTAACAACTGCTGCTAATATTATAATACACACCCATTTTAAATCTGTCTGTGTGGGGAGTTTAATGGACATGGATTACATACCTGTGAACTGTGAGTTTCAAAAGTAATACCTTATTTACACTGTGAACAACATGCTAATGTACCTTGATGCAGACAACACAGCAATGACTGGAGAAAAAAGCTTACATCAGCATGTTTTTCTTATGTTTAGCAGTGCCAGGTTTATTATCTTAGTTTATCATACTAACAAATATTAATTAGTACTAAGCACAAAGTACAATCCAACACTGCACTGTGTGAACAAGCCAGTGTTTAAAAATAAAATAGGGAGCTATGCTTTTCTCTTTCTTTGCACCTGACGCAGTTCCTGGTGACTCTAAAAACCAGCAGTGTACTTGTGAATGCATGGATCAAGCCACTACTGTACATACACTTTATTAATGCATATAAGTTGAACTGGTTACACAATACACAACATATTATTTTTATTAATTATACTGTATATAATAAATGTAATATTTATTACAAGGGTTTTGAGGTTTTCAAAAAGAAAGTTAAGATCATACCAATGATTGGGTTATATTAAGACAGGTCTAAAACATACAGAGTTTTAGTAACTAAAAACTAAAAAGGATGATGATGACAATGATGATAATATATAGGATTTGTCAGTAACTTCTCTAAACTGACTGAAACACAGCGTACTTGTTGTGGATATAAATACAGTAGTCTAACGAGTTCAGTCCTTCACCATAAATACATTGTGCAGCGTCACAAACTTGACATGTTTCACTTGAGCCTGCGCGAAGCTGCTTTTTTAATTGGACCACACTAAGAAAATCTGACACAGAAAATGTTACACAGTATCAAACAAAATTCTAATAAGTCATCAATCTACCATTAACAAGACGGTATCTTTCCAATCTGTGAAACTCTTACTCTTGCACACAATGAAACTTCTGCTGATTATGCTTTGCTCTGACCTGCTGATGCTGTTACTAGCTTAGTCAGATTATTTCTACTCTATTTTACTTGCTGCATTTTTTTGTATCCCACATCTAAGTCATGTGTCTGTTCTGTCCTTGGTGCATTGTGCCGCCAGCTGATTCCCACACAGCTGGATTTAATGGGGATCAAGAGCAGAGCCTAGTAACAGTTTATCAGCATTTATAGAATAAATCCTTATATCCCTTGACATAAAACTCACTGACACATGAAAACTAATTTGTTTGAGTTGAGCATTGACCCCAGGAAAATATGTATACACCTATAGCGTAAGTTACTATGGCGTCCTTCTTATTTACCACCTCACTATTTTAATATCAAACTGCTGTCTATCTTAGTCAAGTCTCCTTCTAATCCTTCCTTTAGAAGGAAAAGCATTTCTCTCACTTTTAATGCACATCATTTGCTTTTTATGAGATTGCTCCCTTCATAAAAAATGTGTGAGACCAGACTGAATTTGAGCATTAAGCCATAATTCACTGCTGTGCCTATATGAATTATAATGCTAAGTACATGATCTTAACTTTCTTGCTCGAGATAATCAATGTGACAGGTACAGGCCAGAGTTAAAAAACTTCAAAACGTGAAAGTAGTGACGGAACACTTCAGACTGTGCTTCAGGAATGAACATTAGAGGATGCATCTGTTTTTTATGTATATTAGTGCTACGTTTGCCAGGGGATTCCCGCAGGTCTCTATAAATGCATATACTCTGCACAACGCAGCTGCTCAGCTGAACATTTCTCCTTGAAACACCCTACAACAACCAATATTAACATGAGGTGTATATTCCTATATGCAGAACATGCTCTGCTTATAGGAAGGTTTAGTGCTTTCCAAGGAGGGTAGGATAGTATTTCACGCACTCTCTGAGGCTGAGGTCAAGCTGTACTCACATCTTTTAGACAGCCCATGAAGTTGTTGCTGACCGGGGAGCCTGGCAGGTCAGCTGTGTTTAGGCTGCCACCTATGTAGAAGAGATCATCAGAGCCCAGCATGGTGTAGTCCTCCTGAGTGTAGCCTGTGGTGGTGAGAATCCCGTCCACCAAGATCGTCACCTAGAGGTGAGGCAGTGTGAGGGCAATAAATGACAAGACATGGAAAGACTTTAAGTCAAAGAGAAAGAATCGGCCTAATTATTTCATGCTTCATTTCTTGATTGTGGTTGAGCCTTAATGTTGAATCTTGAAAGCAATTACAAGACCTGCTTTGAAGGGTTCACTAATCTCGGCTGATCCCTATTTCTGATACATTAGCAGGATTGCAGTGGAGTCAGTACATCATAAATATTCTTTCCACTGATATTTTGGCTCCAAAGCAATATGAATGCTACAGTTATACTCAATTAATCTGATATTAAAAATATCAAGATGGCAAGCTACAGTGCTGGTATACTGGTAGCAACAAAACAAGATTATTCTCATATCAGCCTAATCAGTACACAGAGACAAAGGAAATGAATGAATAGGGCTATAGAGGAAAAATGATATGCTTGTTGCCATGACAATAAGTCGACATTTAACATGTATTGCTGCACAAATGTAACAGCTCTCACTTTTGGGTAATAACTAAAAACAATTTCAACTTTTGTGGTGAAAAATTATTAAATTCTCAGGAAAATCTATTGTGAAAGGTAATAGTTTATTTAAACTGACTGATAAACTGCATTTGAGATACAAGGAAAAGTGACAGCTCCAACCAGGCAGGGCACCTGCATGTTCAGCAATCAATTGTTTTAATGTCTGAGGGCTATTCAGAATAATTTAATAAATGCTGGGGCTCAGTGGAAATATGTCATTTATAAAAACCTTTGTCCAAATCAGGCCAGTAGTTAAAAATGTATGTAAAATACCAGAGACAAAATCTTACGTATTGTATATCTATTTGTATACACTACACAGTGTATGATATTATATTGCATGTTTAACAAATTGCACTGTTTTGTTTAGATTAATCATTTTAAGCACTCGTAATATAACATATTTTGAGAACAATAAATAAATAAATAGTTGATTTCTTTCACAGGGGAAGGAAAGAACAAACACTGAGCTACATTTCTGGGTAGCAACTACACTACCACCACCACTAAACCCAGCAGACCTTGACATATGTAGATAACAGTGCCTGGCACACTCAAGCATCAGTAAGCAAAAAATGATAAATTATTTAAAATGTGGAACCAGTTTGAGGTTTTCAGTAAAAAGGGTCCAATACTTAAAATTGTATAATGTAAATAGCTGATGGTAAAACCTGTGGTGTTTATTCTGGAAAATTGTTGGTGTGTTGAAAGCAAGAGGATAAGAGACAAAAGAAGGACCTGACATGGCATGTTCAGGTGTCAGGTCTCTAAAACGAGGTCCTGCCTCACAATTGTCTGATACTGGCAGATATTGATTCCTGTCAGTCTGGTGGTAAAACCTTGGCCAGTGGACAATGGCATGATACTGCAAATCAAGAAACTTCTGAAAATAAAAGTGCCTTCATGAAACTGAGGCATGCTGGTTTCTCTTTAACACCACAACATCTAGAAAAGCAGTAACAGAGCAGTGTCTAATAGTGTAGAATAATTACACCACATCCTGACACTGCAAACAGCTCTATACTGGCATTTGAAAATCAGAGGTGAGGGATGACTCAAAGGCAATTAATAAATTAGGCAAAAGCATCATTCATGAGAAGCACACAGTAGGATAACATTCATGATCAAGTCCTGGCTGGTACACTTTGAGAATGACCTTTAATCATAATTTCTCCACAATTTCAAAATCTCCGGCATCACATAGAGCTCATTAAATGGCATCATATACAGTATTTATGGATGCTAGTGGAGCTTAAAATTTACAGTAGGAACAGAGTTCAGTGTTTGGAAGCAACAACAGCAGATAATGTGTGTACATCTTAGTGTGTTGTGTGTACTGTACACACAAATAGGTGGATGCATTGTTAATGAGGGTCAGAAAAGGAGTGAAAATGTGCAACAATCAGTTATCCCACTGTGGTATAAGGAAAGACAGATGGAGAGGGAGCTAGTAATAGGAGAATATCTAGCTTGAAAAGCACCACCGGATCTAATAAAATGTTTCCACCACCACTCTCTTGGGAGTTACAGTTCCCCCCTATCTTCATGTCAGTGAGGTAACTTATCTGAGGGGAAAGCAATTTACACACGGATCAAATGCATGGCTGAAAGCATAAGTGATGTAAGCACTGGATTGCTGCTCTTCTGGAAGCCAGGGTAAGGAAATAGATGTGGAGGAGGATGTAAGTTTATGTGCTGGTTAATGTGACAGATTCAGAAAATATTGGTAATGATGAGAGAGTTAGATACAAATTGGGTCCTGCTTCAGCAATGAAATCAAACATTTAAATGCATTGCATATGGCAAAGCTTGTAGGGCAACATGTTTTATTTAGTGATGGTTCAGATATATTTACTATAGCAAGTGATCACTTTATGTATTTTGCACAAAAAGCTAGGAACCCATTTTGACTTCAGAAGCCCAATTTATTTATGGTGTTGATTGTGTTGCACTAAGTTGTACTCACCTCTCAATAGCTGCGAAGTGCACTGGCAGACTGAAGCATAAAACTCCCAAATTATATAGCTAGGACATTTTAACATTGCCATCATTGGGATGCTTAAAATTTGATTTTGAGAGTTGGACTAGATGCATGTTTTTCTAAAACTAATATAATTGGCTAAAATGTTGTTTTCAGCACCAAAGCTCTAAAAACCCTACTGTACAATACCTGCTCAGCACAACAAGACAGACAGAACATCAGAGACTAACTGGTGAACATAGGGGAGCATAGCTGCTGAAGTATTTTGGTCAGGTGTTTGTTAAGCATGCTTGAAGGTTTGTGAACCCTTTAGAATTTTCTCAATTTCTGCCTGAATATGACCTAAAAGGTCTTTCCGTTTCTTCCTCCTTAACCATTCTTGTCATAGTCTTGCTGCATGAGCCACTTTCTCTGAATTTCAGTTCACAGACTGGCTTGTACAACTCACAGTTCATATCCCTCTCAATGACGGCAAACTGCCCTGGTCCAGAGGCAGCAAAGAATGCCACCACCATGTTTCACAGATGGGATAATTTTCCTCTGCTGGAATGCAGTTTTTCGTCAGCGCCAAACATAATGCTACTCGTTCAAGCCAAAGAGTTCTGGTTACACTGGGCCACAGTAGACAATAGCCTTCTGGCCATTGTTGTTCGGTATTCTCCTGATGATAGACTCATCAACACTGATGATAGCCACTGCAAGAGAGACCTTTAGTTTCCTAGACATTACCCTGTGGTTTGTTGTGATCTCCAGCACTATTACACGCCTTGCTCTTGGTGTGGTGAACATTCTTCATTTATACACAACCTGCCTGACAGTTGACTAGTGGAGTCTTAACTTTTGGTGAGCATCACCAACCTTGGTTCTACGGTCTTCAAAAAAATCTCCTTTGGTCAAGCCATGACACACTTCACCTGTGTTAACAAGATCTGACTTCAAAAGAGAAGGCAGGGACTCCCAGACTCCCTTGATAATTTTTCAGAATAAATAATTAAATAAGTCTAATATTATTGTGTCATTTGTTTAATTGGGTACCCTTTATCTAGTTTTGGGACATGTGTGAAAATCTGATCACATTTTAGCTCATATTTATGTAGAAAAGATTCTAAAGGGTTCACAAGGTTTCAAGCACTGGACGTTCACAAGAACATCATGTACGTTCCTAAAAAAAACTTTACAATGCAACTCCACTGCAATTTTTTATAACATACATGTTGTTACCGCTACAATGTTTCTACCAAAAATATCTAGATCTTCACTGGGTAGTTGTTAAATTTGTCCATCTGCAATTCAACGCTGGCAACTGATAGTGTCTGTTTATCAAAACATGTTTGCTGCTTGTTAAATCTAACTTCTCTTACTGGAAACGGGCGTAACAAGAGTGCTGTGACAGCTCTGCTATGTAGTAAATTTAAGTTAAAACACTCAACAGACCTGTGAAATAGGTAATTATTTGTGCGTCAGTCACTGCAAGACCACTTTAATAATAATAATCAGCTTTATTGTCATTGATGACATTTACATGTTACAACAAATTTGACTTCTGCATTTAACCCATGCCCCCTAGGGGGAAGCAGTGGGCAGCCACAGGTGGCGCCTGGGGAGCTAGCGCTGAGTGTCTTGCTCAAGGACACACCTGGTATGGGGGATGGCCTGGGGTCTGGGCTGGGATTTGATCCTGCCACCTTCTGCATTCCAGTCTAATGCTTATCTTTGAGGTATTGTATGATAGAATTAATTGTAGAATGGATGCGGAGTGCCAGCAGGGTAACATTTAATGTAACAGACACATCTTGGCAGTAAATTAGTTTGGGAATTCAGTGCTGTGCCTTGTCCAGTGGACAGTGTTAATGAATTTGAAACCTTAGGGCCGAGTTGTACTTGGCTGCAGTACAGTAGATACAGCGGTACAATGTCAGACACATGCAATGGCTGTATTCATTATATAAGCTGCACTTTTTCTTGCATGACCTCTCTAATACAGCTGCAATGTTCTGTCTGTAGTTACAGCGACAAAAATTGGTTTATGGCTTTTTGTGTAACAATGTGATTTTTATAACAATTATTTCTCTCTGAAGGTAGAATAAAGAACAGACTTGATAGATGTCATTGCTAAAGAAGGATATATGAATATGATGGATACTGCTGTACTGTATGAGTTCTTTGTTTCTTTCAAAAAGGTAAAAAGACCTTTACAGCAATCTTGTTGGTGCAGAAAAAACAACAACATGCTGATTATGAAAGCACTTGATAATTTTCGCCAAAGCAACATCTTTCCTGAGAAAGGGGGCAAATGGGGAGCAAGAGTTGTAATGTCTATCAGAACGTAGAAAACTACAGATGGTGAGTCCAGCAGAGCAGAACCATTAAACATTCAACAGAAACCAACACAGTGCTTGTTAGTGTTTACAAGGATAGTAGACAATAGTACATAAACCTCATAAGAATCTGATGTTAAAGATACTAATGCGTGTATTAAGTGCATGAACCTGAAAGATGCACATTGAATCACTGTTTACAGTGAAATTACTGTATACGAGGCTTAGTTTTCCTTTGACATTAATTATTTTATATCTGTCCGGTCAGCTACTGGCTAATAACATTGATTGATTTCTGTATCATTAATCAATCAAATCAATCGAACAAACTTTATTTGTATAGCACCTTTCATACAGACTCATGCAATTCTGCATGCTTTACTGAGAAGCCAATACATAGAAACAGTAAAAACAACATAATAGCACACATGAAAAAGGAGATGATGACGACAGGCTCAGTAAAATCCACATGCATGTATTTTGTGACTGTGAGTTTCTTAATCCTAAAATCCAAAATCACATGCTCACATGCACAGTAGCTATATACATACCTGGCGAAGGTTGCGCGTCACTCGAACATCGTGCCACGCGTTGTCATTGAACTTCCCATTGGCAGGCTCCACCAGGGCCTCGAAAGCACCAGAGCCCAGGTTGATGACCAGCCAGAGAGCACCATTCCTCAGGGACAGGTTGACATAGTCAGCAGATTTCCCTGTGTGAAGCAGCAAGCCGTTCCTCTGCAGTGTACGGAAGGACAGTGTGATCTCATCCAAACTGCTCTGAATGGGTGTCTGGGACAGGTTGTAGCTGAAGAACTCATTGCCCTTAAAGGTGGCCACTGACTCCTTTTGCCCTAAGAGGGGAGGAGAAACATCTTAGATAATTGTTTCAGTCACTGCCCAGTATATTTGCTACTTAGGTGACATATTGAGATAGAGGAGGGCTTTAGTGAGTGAAGAAAGACTAAATAAAGTAATAAGAGAAAACAAACAAACAAAAAAAACAACTATTAACTAACAACTATTCAACAAGCATTTCATTACCATCAAAACTAACTTGAACAATGCAGCTCTGGAAAAAATTAAAAGACCACTGCATGAAAGCTGTGATTGCAAATATTGATTTCTGAACACTTCCTAAGTTAAAACATTGGTAATGTTTTGTGTAAAAATGAATATGAACTTGTTATTTTGCAATGTTTGAGGTCTGAAAAAACTGGACCTTTTCTGGTATTTTTCATTTTCTGCAAATAAATGCTCTAAATGACAATATTCATATTTGGAATTTGGGAGTTATGTTGTCAGTAGTTTACAGAATAAAACAAAAATGTTAATTTTACTCAAACATATACCTTTAAATAGCAAAATCTGAGAAACTGATAATTTTGCAGTGGTCTCTTAATTTTTTCCAGAGCTGTACGTAAATATTTGTGGAGCTGTTTACATACCTAAACCCTACAAATTCTGATGGATGAATGTACTGTTAATGAGATCACATGATTTAGTGTGTTGTTTGCACATGAAAAGTTAAGCCTGGCTATATTCTATATTTTTCTGCCTGCAAGCAAATCCCATGAAGGGACCAAAACCTGCAATAAACTGATCCTACGTGTTTTCTGTGTAGGGTAGTGGAACTACATATATGTTTGAGCCTTCATAGTTTTCTGAAAAATGAAAACTCAGAGCTACAAATCATCTCTCCTTTAAATGTGGTACGGAGGGTGTTGGAACATGTTGGTTGTTCTCTGACAAGGATTCCCAAACTACCTGCCTTTATCATGCTGCAGGATAAAGGAAAGCCCTCTCTACTGACTTTGTTAACAGAAGAGAGATACATATACATTATAGGTGTAAATCATTCATCCTTAACTGGTTTTGTTAATTGCATTTAAGCACTTTACTGTTTAATAGACCAGTCTTCGTTATTTGCGTTACACATTCCTCTATGCAATAAACCCCTTTCTTCCACTAACAGAGTGGGGACAAAAATCTTCTTTCAACTAACCATGAAGTACATTCAGTCTAACGTGTTAACACATCAATACAGAATACATACAAAATCTAAATCCTTACATATACAGCAGAAGAATGAACTCCGTCATCTGTTCCATAGAGCTCCTTAAAATAGCATGGGTATTACAGTTACTTGAATCAATATCACATGCATTGTTCAAGGCCTCTAACTATACCTACAGTACCAATAAATCCTAAGCTAAAAATAGTACGAATACATTCACAATTAATTCTTATTATGCAAAAAGATAAACATTATGACCAGACCTTAGACCAGTGTGCCTGAAACAGAAAAATTAAGGTACTGAGACAGACTGCTGCACTGTTGGGTTTGATGGTTAGTTTTCACAAGATTTGTTGACAATAAAAGAAGTACAGAATAATGTCAGCCTTATTGCTTTTTAAATGCCAATATAATCGTGTCAGGTTGTGCTAAACATCTACATCACACCCACAATAAATCCATTGGATAATGTAAATATACAGTAAAAATGTAATGACTTCAACAATTTCCACAACTGTCCCAATAAAAGAAACAACAAAAGCAGAAGAAAGATGCTCGTTCTTATTTACTTCACTGTTTCCTAGATTTCCACAGGTTAACAACACAAGTTGTTACAAGCTGCACTAAGAATCGTAATGTCTATATCTTCACAGAAATAAAAAAATATTAACTGAAAATTATTACACAAAATAATGCTTTGTTTATTCTTATTCTTAGTTAGTGAAACAAGCCTTTTTACTTGCTTTGTACCTCACTTGTAAGTCGCTTTGAATAAAAGCATATGTATGTGTAAATGTAGTTAGCTTACAAATTACAATATTTTGAACAAGCAAACAAACAATACAACAACAATACATTATTGAAAATCATCAATACATCAGATGTATTTAGGAGAAAGTTATAAATCTTATGACTGTGACATGCAACAACCTGAGTGAAACAGCAGCAAACTGTACTTGACACTGCAGTAGCAACAGGTCATACAGCCTTGTGTTAAATTCTATATTGTCATATTGCTGACTTGTCTCTACTTTCTTATTTACTGAATTATAAAAGCTATTGTGTTCTATTTTGCTTAACAGTTCAATGAGGTCTTGCACACACATACAGTATGGTATATTAACTTATTCTGACACCCACTCCTGATCTTTGCGATATTGAAATCCACAGTAAAATTTGCTATTGACATTAAACTGTTATTGTACATGCACCACTGATATAATGTTAAATATTACATAACAGTTCTTGAACTCAAGAGTGGGTTGTAGGAAGCCGGTATAGAGACCCCTTCCTTTCTTATTTCTAAGGCAGTCTTGGAGCTATTGAGCAGGCTGTTTCAAGCTAGAAGGCTAAGCTGTCTCTTATTTTTATCTGTACAGTAAATGTCTGCTTCTGAACTCCAGGGACAACTTAAGTCAGCAGGATCACTGATTCCATTAGTCTCTGTTGTCTGAGCAGTGTAGTTATTCAACTACTGGATGGACATCAACTTATTACACTATTGCTACAACCTAAATGTATAACATTTAACTGATGTTGTAGGTGCAGGTGCAGAGTCAATAAAAAGATCACTGAAGGCAGCATATAATGGTCGAGAAAATAGTTATGGGGGACCAGAAAGCTTTATTTAATAAAACATGGATGGATTAGCATTATAAAACAGTTTGTGCATGTCCTATGTAATATTTCTGTCATTCCTGGTTTTCTCTTTGGAAGATGTTATTAGCAGATGTTACTTGATATTACAGCAGTCCATACCTCTGCTTTCTTGCTTACCAATATTTGGCCCATTGTCTGCAGCAGTAATGTTTACTAGCTTGTGAAAAAGGCAATACTGGCTGTGATTGCCCTGACACAAGACAGAACTTTGGCACTAACTGGGGAAAAATGTCATCAGTGACGCTGGCTACAATCAGTACACTAGCTAAAAGGAGCAGTTTATACAGCTGACGGGGGGTAGAGGCATCAACCTTCAACCTTGGCTGCAGCTAAGATCTCTGGGCCAAGCCTTCTCTCCATGCAAATGGATGCCCATTACAGCAGGAGCAGGCACAGCAAAACATAATGGCAGGATCAGCAATGTCTGAATGTTTCCCTTGCTTCTTTTCTCATTGTCACTGTCTTTCTGCTTTGTGCCACATCCTTCTCTCTCTGTCTCTTCATACATTATCCTAATTTTTAAAACCATGAACTGCCCCTCTAAATTCAGAATGTAAATACAACAGAAGAAGGCACCACTAATGCCCAATCCAATTAAGTGCACAGGTGCAAAATATAGTGGAAGCTAAAGCATCGTGGGTTCCACTTGATCAGGGGACAAATTAACTTTCAGGTAGCTAACAGTAGCGAGTGTTGCCTCTGTATCCATGTACGAAAAGGATTATCTGTACAGTACACACTAGCTGGTAACTGTTACATCATGATGCACATCATACTCTGTAGACAAAAACAAGAAGATGTTATATTCTACTACTTCCCTTTAACCAACCTGTTCCAGTCTCTGTTGCAGTTACACTATGCTGCTGTGTCTGTACCACATTAAAATGCCTAAACACATAGCAAAATCACCAGTGTTAAATTCACTCTGTGAGTGTTAAATTGGACTCAATTGAACACTAACAAGAGTTAGTTTAACACTAGTGATTTTACTGTGAATGGATTGCTCAGTAATACTAAGCTTTTAATTGCTGAGTAACAGACTTCATCTCATGATCTGAGCCGGCTGCTTCAAACCTAAGGTAGAGCAGCAGTTTCCTATTGGTCTGGTGGCAGAGATGTGTGTAAACACGTTGCCTCCAGTGAGCTACACCTGTGTCTGAGTAACCTCACAATTTACAGTATGTGTGTGTGTGTATTCTTCTACTGAAGCATAAACACAAGCAGCTGCTTGTAAATGTTTTAAAGTCAGCAAAAAAAAGCTTTTAATCAATATAGAAATTGTGGGAGTCTTCCCAGGGAGGGACAACTGTGTTGTATGTTTGTTCTGAAATTATTTATGACCAAATAAATACAGATCACTGTGTTGAGTATCCCCTCAGGCTGAAGCTGGAACATCATCACAGTTAATAACAAATGTTTGTTATAAGATTAAATAGTTTAATAAAACTTACTTCATATTCCACAAACTCAAATGTACATTACTTTGTTTCTAATTGGTTGTGCTATAAGCCTGAGTATTGCTTGAAGGGTTATAACAGCATTATTCTCTTACAGTTGAGGTAGCAGTAGCATACAGTACATCAAACCGCTCTTGTTGCTTGTGTCAGCATACCCATCAACTAAAGTGGGAGCTTAAATTGAACATTATCTTTTGAAAACTGATTAGTTCTTCTTTACATGAACAACTTTGTCCCAGAGCGAGTAACCACAGAATTCCGACCTTAATTTATAATGTCACAGTCATGTACAGCCTGAAGCTGCACTATTTATAGTGGATAAAAAACTGGTGTAATTATACTGTGAAGTATTTTTCAAGCCTTTTCTTCTACTGTAAATGACCTCAATATTAGTGTTATCAGTTCTACACCAGAAAATTTACATGAGAACACCCAGGGTACTGGCACACACTCCTTTCATCTTCACAGATTAGTGTTACATTAGGGTGGGAACTGTGCAATTCAAAGATGATTTACAAAGCTATTTCAGTTTACATTAGCAGTGTATTTACATATGATACAGGAACTGTAATGATAACCAAGCAAATGCACTCATATGTTCCAGTCAGTAATTTCTAGAAAACTGTGTAAGATGTGAAAATGAAGATGTGAGCAGTGTATTATACTGTTTGGTGGGTCATCAAAGCCAAGTCTCTATGTTTAGAGACAACACCGATTGCCATGGAGACAGGATGGTGACTTTTATCCCAATCTCACAACATGTTGCAGAAAATACAAAGCATAAATACAGGAGACGTAATGGGCAGTGCCACCCACAGTATTCTACCAAAAGTTTTTTTTTTTGCACACTGCCTTGGATAAATGTTTTTCCTCTGAGATTTTAAATAGTAGTAGTGCAGCTAAGCTATAATTCAAATGTTAGCACAACAGTTAAAATCTGTTTAAAGTGTGTGTAAATGACATACAGTGCGCTAGCCTTGTGTGGATAACTGTCTGAATCTTATTTGCTGGCAAAACCCTGCTACAGCATATAAAAAAGTTTCTTCCACCAGTAGTTTGAAATCTTTTTTTTGATCATATCTACCCTGTCAAAATATTTCTATGGCAAAGTAGAAATCACCAATACCTTTATTCTTTACTACTGACACCTCTTTATTACCTTTGAAAAAACCATGAAACTATACGGAAGATATGCTATGAGCATAGATGCATTACCTTGGCGAAAAACTGTAGAGGTCAAAGGTGATGTTCCAGTAGCTCAGTCAGTGGTCAGGACAAGGGTTTGACGGACAAAAATTGAGTGAGTAGTGAACAAAACATGACAGGAAGCAAAAACGAATAGGCAAGTATATGAGAAAAGAGGAGAGGAAATATTAGTGCAGCACAGTCAACTAAAATGAATTCAGGGGAAGGGAAATGTTGTGATCAGGTGGTTGGGAAGGAAAAGAAAACCAACAGACCCCATACCTTGGCGGTTTAACATCAGGTGCGCCAGACCTTGAGGGAAAGAACAGAAAAAAGGATACGAAAACAGGAAGTTCATAAAGAGGTTTGGGAGAACAAAAGCATTGTCACAATGTTGGACTGCAGTTTGTGACAGACATCCTGGGGTAGGTACGGATGTCAAAGTTCAAATTAAAACAAAAAGGGGAAATAAAAAAAAAACAGACAGACATCTCAAGGGAGAAGAGGGAAGGCAAGGAGAGAAAAAAAACATCTTGGTCTGTGCAACCCTTTTACGTAGTTGCTCACACAGATGCTTTTTTCTAAATGGAACACATACTGTATGTTTACTTGATGCAGACAGCGTTTGAGATGCACTGTATCAGATATATGTAAAACCTCCTTTACATCTGCAAAGACCTAATGTAAAGTTAGTTGTATGATCTTTCTGATCTCCTATGTCGCTCTATAGTCTTAATCCTTCGTCTCTACTACACACAGATATTTTGCATGTTAGTGCTCAGCCAATCCAGATGTGCATAGTTAACCTTGTGTGGCAGCTTTTTACGAAAGGACACCACTTATTTTCTATTAAATCTTTATCAACTTTCACTATTTTACAGGAATTTACATCTATTAGAATTTAATAGATTTACGGGATGGAACATGAAGACTTTGCACTGGCCTTAGTGATGTAGCAACCAACCAGGCAGCAATGTTTTGCCACATCTAACCTTTTAAGTTTGGAAAAAAGCAGAAGGGAACTGAGATCTTATGTTGCACAATGTTAGAGCCTCACTGACTAAAAACCATCATAATGCAGGTCAGCTAAGAAAAACAGCATCCCACCACCATATTTTGCCAAGCTGAAGGTGGAGGAGTTGGTCCAAAGCAAAGGCTGTAGTGCTGGACACAGGAGCTAACTACAGTTAGTAAGACAAACAGTATACTCCTAACAAATGGGGCACATTCTTACAGTGTCGATGATTGCAGTGGTGCAATACTCTCGAACAGTGATATTGGAATCAAAAGAAAAGCTAAAGTAAAACTGCCAGAAATCTGTGGAACTAAACTGAAAATATAGTAAATTTTTTGTGTACCTTCAGTCTAATTCTCCTCTGTCCTGTGTGAAGCACAGCCACAGAGAAACACAGACACACATCCCAGTAGGTCAACCAGAAATTATATGCCATACCTCACCTGCTCCTCTTGCCAAAAAGGAGATGTTGATGACACATGTAACACTTCTGCTGAGCACATGAGCCGCACTATGCCAGCCAACACAAACAGCTCTCGTCAGTGCATCAGCAGTCTGAGACTTTCATAAAGCAAGTCACTCTCCGACAGTTCAAGTCCCAAGTCAGTCATTAGATAAAACTTTATTAAGGGGAAAGTCGCTGGTGCACAAATCTCATCCACATGTTCAACTGAACAAGACTGTTCAAGCTGCAACTCTTGGTGTGGAATGGACATGATTACCCCAGGGATGGACCTTGCCTGCCAACACACAGGCTTTTGATACAGTGTGCCATTGCAAAGCCAGTGACTGAGCCTCTGCTTAGAAAGGATTTACCCACAAACCTGTCTACATTACAAAATAAAGAGCTGCAGCATGCACCCCCCAACTTATGTATGTGCAAGGCATAAATTAAGCCATCTCTTCTTCCCAGGTGACTTCATCCTCACTGGAAATACAGTAGTTCGATTTCTTTATCTGCTCACCATGCCATTAAAGGGAAAAGCAACAATAAACAAACCCAGTGTCTGGTTGCAAGCCACCCTTGGCCAAGATACCAACAGAGGTATCTGGTTGTTTCCATCTACTTGTCATTGTTCCAGGTGGGGATGTGGGGGGATAGTTTGCCTATTATCTAACTAATAAGCAGAGGCACTCACAAAGTCAGAAGCCATTGCTTCATCAAGTGGGGAATGGCCCTGTATAACCCAAAGAATTCACAGCTCTGATGACTCCACACTCTTGATTTTTGTTAAGCACTGGGGTGAGGAATACTGACCTGCATTCTTGGCTAATGCATCCTTGACTAATGGAGATGATGATGCTGGTGACCACAACAGGTCAATGCAGGGAGCACTTAACAACTGCCTCCTCCAACAATGTAATGTCTGATTTTGATTATCTAGTTGTTACTTTGAGAAATGTGGATGTAGAGTGGTGTTTTTGTTGCCCTTGTACTGGTACACCCACCAATTGAATATGCTCATCTTATTTGGCTGAGACTGACATCCAATTTTCACTGCATCAAAATGCAGATACGGTGCTATGAAAAAGTATTTTCCCCCTTCCTGATTTTTTTTTGCATATTTGTCACACTTAAATGATTCAGATCCTCAAACAAATTTTTATATTACACAAAGCTTTCACTTATTAAGAGAAAAAAGCTGTCCAAACCTGACTGGTCCTATGTGAAAACATAACACCTTAACACCTTGTTAAATCATGAATGAACCAACATTTTTGAAGTCTGGAAAGGGCTACAAAGCCAAGAATTTGGGACTCCAGCAAACCAGAGTGAGAGTTATTATTCACAAATGAAGAAAATTTGGAACAGTGGTGAACCTTCCTAGGAGTGGCCAACCTACCAAAATTACTCCAAGAGCATAATGATGACTCATCAAGGAGGTCATAAAAGAACCCTGAACAACAACTAAAGAATTGCAGGCCTCACTTGACTCAGTTAAGGTCAGTTTTCATGATTCATGAAGATCTAACACAGCATTTCATAAAAAGAACATCATACCAACAGTCAAACATGGTGGTGGTAGTGTGATGGTCTGGGGCTGCTTTGCAGATTCAGGACCTGGACAACTTGCCATAATTGATGGGACCATGAATTCTGCGCTCTACCAGAAAATCCTGAAGGAGAATGTCGAGCCATCAGTTTGTGACCTCAAGTGCACTTGGGTTATACAGCAAGACAATGATCTGAAACACACCAGCAAGTCCACCTCTGAATGGCTCAAAAATACCCCAACAAAATTAAGGTTTTGGAGTGGCCTAGTCAAAGTCCAGACTTAAATCTGATTAAGATACTGAGGATTGACCTTAAACAGGCCGTTCATGTTTGAAAACCTACACTGTGGCTGAATTAAAACAATTCTCAAAGACGTGTGGGCCTAAATTCTTCCACAGCGATGTAAAAGACTCATCACCCGTAATTGCAAATGCTTGATTGCAGTTGTTACTGCCAATGGTTGCACAACCAGTTATTAGGTTTACGAGGCAATTACTTTTTCACATAGGGCCAGGCAGGTTTGAAAAGCTTTTTTCCCTTAATAAATGAAATCATCATTTAAAAACTGCATTTTGTATTAGTTTGATTATCTCTGTGTGATATTAAAATTTGCTAGACCATCTGAATCAATCAAATGCAACAAATATGCAAAAAAAATTAAAAATCAAGAAGGGGGCAAATACTTTTTCATAGCACTGTATATCTGTAGAGAGCCATTACAGGGTCAAGCCTCCATGAAAATAAACTACCTTTCCTTCCAGTAATCTACTCATTTTCTAATAGAAATAAGAGGCACCATAACAGTATAAAATATTTTAAAAAATTATAACTAGATTATGGAAGCTCATTTCAGCATCTTAGCATGTTGCCTTTAGGATTCTTTTGACTTGACCTCATTATATAACAATATTTCACTATTTTCAGTAATAAATAAAAGGGCTGTCAAAAAATTACTGTTCTCCTCAAGGCTGTTCTGTGAATCTATAAATTGTTTTATCCTTGTGGATGTGGTGTTATTGATCATTTCATAATTTCTGGTTTATTCATTTTAGTGTTTGCTGCGTATACACATGCGTAAACGTCTAAATCCTCTACTGACCTTGAGCAAATCTACAATAAACTGTACGAAACCAAAAGCTGCTGTTTGTTATTCCAAACCATTAAGCATGTTGTACCTCTGGCTAAATATTAATTAAAGAGCCCATATTATGCAAAATCCACTTTTTGGTCATATTTGTGTGCAGTCATTCTTTTTTTTACATTTTCCTGTTTTGTGGAAACCAGTCCTTGAATGGCCTATTCAAAATTTGCGCTTGAAATGACGTCCTTTCAAGTATCAGGGACATGGTCCCTCCTCAGGCTCGGCCCAAACACCGTCCACAACAGCCTCGGCTGAAAAGTCTGAGTCTGCTATTGCTTTTCCTTGCTACAGCAGACTCTATCTGAAAACAGCAAAACGGTAGCAGCAGGCACAAAGCACAGACAGTGCTCACTTGTTGGATGTAGGGATGAACACAGAAGTCTCTTTTTTTCCTCCCATCCTATGAGGATCTGAAGAAACTGTGGATTTATTTGTTTTTGACAGAGTGATCCTCACAGAAGCAGACAAACCAGTATGTGTGTGTGTGTTTTCTACCTTATTGGTACTCAAAGAGCTTTTACACTGCTTCTCATTCACCCATTTGCACACACAAGCACACACACACTCACACACCGATGGCAGCAGCTGACCTGACACAGTGTTCAGTGTCTTGCCCAAGGACACTTTGACATTTGACGGGAGGAGCCTGGAATGGATCCACTGATACCATAATTGGTAGATGACCTCTCTACTTCCTGATCCACAGTCACCAAAGTGCCAAAGATTTTGACTAAAATCTGGGTATCACTCAAAGTTTGAAGCTGTGTTTTGACTTGTTTGTTTTAGTTTGTTGAATATAGCTAATTACACATGGGACAGTCATGATGTCCTAGAGACATTGTGTGAAACTGTTAAAAAACAATTTTTATGGCAGTAATGGATTGGATGGTGGTAAAGTAGCCTGTTTATCTGACATCATCATAACTTAATGCAGCTCAGTTATCTCTGTTGCTACCACAGAATCTCAGTGAACCTGCTGCTGTGTCTTTGTAACTCGTAGCGCTACCGTGCTTTTTTTTAAACTTCATTCATGGTTCACAAATGTCACAGACTCGTCTGCAAAGAGGTGGGAAGGCAGGTGCTACTAACTGATCTGCACAATCTGAAATGATCTGCACAATTTTTCAGCATAACAATTTACAGGAACATTTTGGGGACTCCAAGGACTTGTTTTTAAGCCCCAAAGGGGGTATAATATGGGCTCTTTAATGATAGTACTGTTTGAAAAAAAAAAGAGGTTTCAGTCCATAGACAGCAGTATAGTTGAGGTGTACTCGATTGCAGTGTGCAATGATAATGTTCTAAAAAGTTTTGCCATGCTGGCATTGAAGAATTTATGTCCATAGGCTGCTGAACATTTGGAAACACTTCTAAGAAGACAAACACTCCTATCTTAGCAAGTTTAATTGAACAAATATAGTGTCAAAAACAAATGCAGATGTTTAAAGACCTCTCAGTCATTATTGCCACATTAATTAGCAAACATTTAAGAAGAAAGAGCCATTTCTTGAGGATTAGGATTTGCCAAATTTGTTTTTCCACAAAAAGTACAGTATTAAAAGCCTGTTGTAATGAAGGATTAGACCAAGGTCACTGCTGCTGAAAGATGCAAGCCCACCAGGACCAGTTTTCTCTCTTGTGAAGATTTCTATATATTTGTTTTCATCTCTATAGTTATTAGTGTGCCATTACTGTGATTACACATAAAACTCTGAAAGAAAAATAGTAGTAATAAAAAATAGTTTAGTAAAAACAAAACAATCACAGTTGTTGCACTTGGCATGTATTGGTTGGGAAAGGATTTCCCATACGTTTGAGCGAGTCCTCTCTGTTCTGTATCTGCCTCGTGTGGCGGCTCTTCTTATCTTTCATTCACAGACATGTTTTTTTGCTCACAAAACAGAAGAGGATACTGCACTGAAAGAGCATGCCCCACCAAGCCCTTTGTCCGCACGGGTCGACGGGAGCCCACATGCTGCATACTTCAGATGTACTCAGAAGACTCACCTGCTGTGCCAAAGGTTTTAAATGCTTTAAGCAGTTCCCCAGACAAATAAAGATAATTCCTACACCACTTAAAACAACCTGGACCAAATATAGCATATAGGTTACTATCTTCGCCAGCTTTGTGGGAAGGAGGTGATTTAGCTAATGCCTACTGTACAGTAGATTTGTCTTCTTCCATCTGTGCCAGGACAACAGCACATGGAGTGCTGTGCAGTGGTGGATAGTAGAAAAAACAGCTGGGGAGTGTGATTTTGCTGTTGTCATTGTTGTTTTCGTGTATTCTGCATTGAGTATTGTCTCCATGTCAAACTTTAATCCAGTAAACATTCTGATATGCTCTCTTTGCAGCATGCCATTTAATAATGACGGCCTTTTTGCTGTGAGTAGAGCAACACCATCTTTGCTCATACTGAGAATGATTAATGGCTGTTTTTTGGAAGTTTTGTAGCGATGAAACCTATTAACTATTACTGAAGCATACAACCATATACCACAGTCACTATGTCTTCCTTATGTGCTGTTTTAAATAGGGCATAGACAATCTATGCTGTACCAAATATCAAAACATTACTTGTAATACTGATTTTTCCAATATGCATGAATTTATTGTCATTAAATCCACTCTACACTCATATGCTTGTATTCTGCATAATGCTATTAAGAGACTATATGAAAATGATAACATTTTTGCAGTCTTTCAGTTTGTTTTGCTGTCATACACCAAATAAGTGTTAGAGGCAGGATCTTGGAAAACAGGTGTTCATGTGCATTTAGAGTTGGTAAGAGTGATTTATAGTGTGCAGCCGTTCAGTGAACCTTGCACTGGTCTCCTGAGCCTATTGGCTACCCTTTCACCAAAACCAGCAGTCCTTAATGGAGAGATGAATGCTTCACTCTGATGCAGACTAAACAAATCTCCCTCCTCACTTTCAATCTTCATTTCACTTTCAGTATGTGTACCTCATTAGAAACCAATCCCTTCTAACTGTGATAAGCTGATGCCAGTAACAAGAGAAATGTCTCTTTTCCTGCTTAAAGATGTGTTCCTCTCAAGAGAATAGTTAATAAATGTACCTACAGTAAGTAACATCAAGATTACAATTTGATAAATTTCAAGGCCTCAGTGTTCAGCCATGTGATGGCAGAGGAATTGTACCATCATGTGTGATTCCACTCATTGTCCTTAGAGCATAATGGCATAAAAAATACTTAATACAAAATGTAGTTTAGATGTGGAAAATATTCACTGAAGAGAGAAGGAAAATACAGAAGTTATAAATAATAAAACAAAGCATCTCAGTACAGTCATTTTCTCTGTGATGCAGTATATGAATGCTTCCCATATTGTGCAACACCCACGTACTCTGCAGACCTCTCCAGTCACCTTGAGTACACTGATTATATATACAATGAGCATTTAGCGCATTAAGCGCTTTTCCTTAGTGACCTTGTGACCAGTGATAGTATATCTCCTTTCAGTTTAATTTCTTGGATGTCAGAACTGCAGTCCAAACTGACAATAACGACCTGATAATAACAAAACACACTTGCACACACTGATGCTGTGGTAATAGCTTTTGCAAATAACAGCATCATGAAAAACAAATTTTGCTCATCATTATGCTCATTACATAATGCATTGTCTTACCTTGTACTTCTTTCTGGACAGCTGCAGGGCAGTAAAGAAAAACAGACATATTTAATGTTGACAGAAGGATAATCTAGCATCAAACCACCACCAGTCCACTATCTGCATCTAAACAGAGCAGAGTCTGTGACTTTGGTGATTTGCTCTGTTAATATAAGTTTCAGCATTAGCAGTATTCACAATAACAGTTCTAGTGAATCACAAATAGCAAGTAGCAGGCAGCAGTTTGTCTTTTTATCCAGGAAGGTCCCAAACCAAGACCAGTGACCTTGTGAAAGAAAGCTGCAGAGCTTCTAAACCAAATCTGTATTTGTTTTTCAATGTGAATTAAATAAGATTTATAAGCAAGTTTATAGGTAACTTCTGCTTTCTATTCTAGTAAGCAGCAAACAAGCAGTAAATCTCATTTTAAAATGCTGAGTTTTATCCTTACTGGTACTGTTTTGTAGACTTTCCAGAATAAGAAAATGACATCCACCATGTTAAGTGTCTGTTCAAAACATGCAAGCAGCAGTCGCATTAGGAAGCTGTTATTCTCTATGACTTGTGAAAATAATTGCTGAGAGAGCTGGACTCCAAGCAGCCTTTAAGTACTGCTGTAGTGTGCTTTGGCCTGGATTACTTCTAAGTGGGTTTTATTGATTATTCTCTGGAGTTCAATGATGATATATGTTTAGAATTGGGTATTAATAAGATATTTTAACTGTTTAACCGCCAGAGTAGCCAGAATAAGACAAATCATGAATATTTTCACTGCTGATTGTAGCTATATTTTGCCTTTTTATATATTTACGTTACCAAATCATGTATATTGTTGTTTATTAAATGTTTTTAACATATTTTGCATCAATTCACCAACTGTGTTACTTGTGTTATTGTTATACTGCATTTTAACATTTAGCACTTACAGTAATCCCGTGACTGCCCCTTCCTCCATCATAAGTTCACTTATACGTCATAAAAAGCAACACATTATCTATTAAAATAAAGTTTGTCTATAACCCAACGAACAGTAATACTGAATATTGAAATAGCAACTTAAAAATACAATTTAGTATACAGAGAAGGATGACAGTTTCCTCACCTTCATGGCAGTACCTTCCCCTGTAGCTGGTATTTATACAGTCACAGAGGATTTCCCCTTGGCTAACAGAGCACAGGCCATTGTTGCTGCAGGGAGAGTGTGTAGCACATATGTACTCCAAATCACTATGAACAGCTTGACCATCCAGTAGTACTGGTAGTGCCTCCCCCAGCTTCAAATTGGCTATAAACCCCTGGAATGGTGGCTCATATTTAACAGTGCTCGATGTCAGAGCAGAAAGGCGCACATCAGGTGAGATCCCACCTACATAGAGGTCACTGGCCACTACCATCTCTTTTCTCTTGGACTTCACCTCTGCAACCTTCTCCTCATTGTCCACCACCAGCCTGGTCTCTCTATAATTACGAGAAAGAAGGATTCTGTGCCAGCGCTGGTCATTAATCCGTGTCTCTGTGTGCAGAGAGGCTGGTTCAGCACAGTGGATGGTGAAGCGCATCTGGAGCCTCCCATCTTCAACTAAAAGCTCCAGGAAGTCACAGTTCCCTCCATCATCCAGATACAGCACCAGGGCTTTGCTGATGCTGGTTTTCAGAATAAAGCTGAGCTCACCTGTTGTCTTGGCATCCCACTGGCCATAGCGTGTCCACTGACCAGGAACCCCCTCATATTCCAAAGCTATTCCTGTTAGTACCAAAGCAGCTAACAATAGTAGATGGGAAACTTTGCCTTTACAGCTATCCATGGTGGTTACTGTCTACAACTACTGTGTCCTCTGCGCTTTCTAATTAATACGTATTCAACACAGCTGTGAGGAGGAAATGTTGTCTAGTGTCAACACTTCTTCTGTTATCACCCTAAAATCTGAGGAAATAAGACACGTGCCCACGTGCATTAAAAGCGTTTCTTTAGCCTTGACTGTCTATCCAGATTCTCTTTGCCATCTCTCCATTGGTGACATGAGACAAAGTGAACAAATGAGACACAATGCAGAATACTTTGCATCTACTTTGAATCGGCTGAGAAAGAGAACACACAACACAAGTGATCCACAATACTGTGCGCTTCCTCGTCTTCGCCATCCAGTGTCTTGGACTCCATCCAGCAGTGTTCCTCTTAGTTCTCCATGGGTTAGTTAGGCAGCCTAAGCACAGCCTTCATTCTCAGCCTCCCAACAGCCTAAGACATAAAGAAGAATGTATAATGAATAACCAGAAAGATTACTAACATCTCATATTAAGTAGGTAAATAATGTGCAGCCATTATGAATAACATGGAAAAAGTAATTAGAAAAACATTATCTAACAAATGATTAAAATGGCAGAGACGGAAATATTAAAATAAGAGTGAGGTTTATTTGTTTCAACATACTGGTATTAAAACAGCTTGATGTTGACTGATGGATACTATAAAGATCACATATTCTAAGGGCTAAAGACTTCAGCAACATGCCCACCGCACAATGCGTTGGACACGAAGCATTTCAATGGTGGCGCCTCATGTCTTAAGATTCAGTCAGAAAGGGAAAAAGAGGGTCTCACTAGTTTACTGAGGCCTATGCTGATTTTCAAGAAGCTGGTGAGAAAAGTCTGTTTCATAAGCACCCCCACAGATGTTTTGGTGCAATCCATGGCCTCACTAACTTCAGTGATCTTGAGCTCCTTAAGCCTTCTGCAGTCCCTGTGCTCAAGCTAAGACGATACAGCTAAACAACATATGCAGGCCAGAGGCTGGGAGCGATGAAAAGGAAGAGGTCTGTGTTAGAAACAAATGAAAAAACAAAAAAAATTCAATACTTTATAATAACAAAGGAGGGTGCGACTCCCAGGCCTGTGGACACAAACATCAGTCTTTGGCTGAACTCTGGAATCTACCCTGACTCATTGCTACCACTCAGGCTACAAGATACTGGTGTTCACTCATCATGTGGAATAAAATCTGAGGGAAACTACACATGCATATTCTAAGAGACATATTTAGTATTTAAAAGATGAGAGCTGAGTTTATTTATTTTTTCATTATTCATGTCAATTTCTCTAGAAAGACAAAATCACCAATTAATTTATTCTACAGACAAGGATTATCTGTGTAGGCACAGACTGGTATTGCTTATGCCTCTGTGCCAAAGACCTCACTGCTGTCCAAAACCTATTAAAAACAGATAAAAGTGCAATCCTGGTGTGATCCAATTAAATGATCAAAAAACTAAATCAGCTACTAAAATTACAAAAGATTTGCACTAAAGAGTGGTGCAACACTGTACTGCAGATCTCAAGGATGCCTGTATACACTGCATGCCAAACATCTAATCAAACTCAAAATATGTTTGATTTAGAAAGCGGGTTGTACAGTGAATGTTGAGCTTTTGGCTCTTAACATTCACAAAATGTACCAAAGTCACCCTATCTCCTCAGAAAGAGAAAGAAATGCATATAATTTAAGTTTACATACCACAAATTTATCCTTTCAGATTCAATCAATCAGTCCACAATAAATACATACTACTGTAAATAATGTGCCAAGTTAAAGCTCTAGGGTTTGCAATAAGCCACAAAAGGAGCTAATTTTTCTGTGAAAGCATGAAATAATCTTTGTGTTAAGTTCAACGGAGTTCTTTCTCGTTTACAGGCTTTTTCAACTAGGAGCAGAAGCATTTCATGCAAGTTTGGCCCAATTTCATCTCTGCCACAGAGAGAAATATAATATGTGTTTGAGTCTCCAGGGAATTACAGCCTCTACTGGGTCTCCAGGTCATGAGGGACTACGAGTTGGGTTTATTCGCTAAAGGTAGATGTCACAAGACTATGTGAATCGCAGCAAATTTATCAAAGTTTCTCCCCAAAGCATCAGAGAGCTCCAGGCGGGGAGAAACCCTTCTGATAGACAGGTTTATCATGGGAATAGCTGTATCCTGGAAGGTCATAAAAACTGACACCCTCTGCAAAGGATAAATTGCAATTTGCCAAGGTCAAATGGTGGTGTGTGAAATGCTTTTCAGAGCTTGATGTAGCCGTATTTACATGGCTGAGTTCTGCTGGTTTTAATTTAGGCAAACTAAACACTGGTATTTTAAAAACAAGGAGGCATGTGGTGCTTTCAGCTTCATGGCCTCACCACATGATTAGTGTAATGCAGCAACTTCCATTTACATTCATTAAGTGCAACCTGTGCTCCAAGACATAATTGTAACACATATACAGTAAATGCATAATAATGTGGGAGCAGATACTGTATATCCCCATGAGCAATGATGATGAATAATATACATCTTGTGCTAACAATACTTAAATGCAGAGAGCATATAACAACTGCACATTGTGTTTATATTAAATTCCACTGGAACTGCATTTTTAGGAAAGCTTAAGAAAAAAGTTTCTTTCCAGCTGCAGTGAGTTGACATTCATCTACATTCACCCACTCCCTTTGCTCCCATCAGTTTCACCAACACTTAAAATATTTCAGGAACTGTTAACACACACAGGACAGATTTCCCAATAGGGCTTGGTGCCCAATAGGGCATTCTGTGCATTGACAGTAAGATAATTCAGAACACATTGTGAATGTTGCAGGATTTGTAAGGACAGTTTATTTTTAACCAGTATTAACAGATGTTCTTCATGATTAAATTTTTTTTATCAAAACCAACCAAAAATGCAAAAAGGAAATTAAACATCTTGCACCATAAAAAAATATTTTTCATGTTTTATGCCATTAACGTGATTGTTGTGCAGAATAAAGCCCAGTGAATTGATAGCACTGATATAGTTCTCACTCTTTAAAAAAGTAATAACAATGCATTAAAATATATGGGGCCCCTGTGTGTGTGTGGACCCTGGGTCAGTTACTTTCTTGTTTGCACAGAACCCACTATTGATCACACAATAATAATGCATTAAGATAAAGTAATGTGTTTACATTTACACTTGTTATCATATTGCCTCCTTCAGCTGACTGAAGAGACACTTTAGCAGAGTGAGACATGGCTACCACTCTTCTACAAGGAAGTAGTTATAACTTATAAATATGGAACTTTCAGAACTTGTCACTAAAAAACTAAGAGTGAAGGGCTTTCCACATAATACAAATTCAACCATATCACTTTTTCTACTTGCTCAATTTATTCTTTTTAGTAGAACATCTACAGAATATATCTGTTATAGAACTAGCATTACAGTGGTAAACAGCTTCAGCAAGAGAATTTGCTTCTACTAAAAGTCAACCTGCTTCTGTGGGGAAGGACAGAGGGGCTGGGGGTTTAACGGTTACTGATTGTGCATGTGCAGATATCACACAGACTCAATGCTGCAGGGGATGGGACTGAACAGTTTATGCTAGGATCCATGGCTGACGAACAACAGGGACCGTTGTGTAACGTTTCAATGAACACAGTGGTGATTTTAAAGCAGCCCTCTGAAGAATCAATTGGATAAACAGGTGAAAGAGTAAAACAGGAGGTTGACTGTGAATCAAACTCTCTTATGTATTGTACATATGCTTGACAGATACTGGCAATGGGAACTTTTTAATAGACTGTGCATGTCTGTCCTATTGTACTCACTTTGCTATGCTTTGGGTGAGACTGTATTTTTTGTCAATACCAGCTTTAACAGGATTAAAGTAAAAAAAAATTTCATGTGCTGTGGCAGTAAAAGTATGTATTTTATGGTATCACTATTTAAAATGCCTAAGTGTGTTTGATTTAGCCATGTGTCTAATTCCTTGCTGAAAAGGTATTTTACAGTATGCGGTTTGAGGCTGTATAAGAGACAGTTCAAGGTCTTGAATACATTGACTTCAGTTTAATGCTTCAATGAACTTAAAGCGTTCTGAAATCATCCTCTTTTTACAGTTTAATCACGCAGGTTCTAGGGTTATATTGCAGAAAAATGTACTACATAGTTATTGTTCGCCAGCTGTTTAGCTCTGTTTTTCACCCATCAGTTTTCATATTAGAGAACCATTGGAGGTTGAACACCACGTCATTCTCTAAATGGAGCCTGCAAGACTATGAAAGTAATTCCAATAGCCATATAGCAGTGAATGTAAGGAAAACCACATCCAATATGCACGCTCAATCTACTTGAGGCATGGGTCTGTCATGGGTTTGTGCATTGAGTAAAAGTTTTGCTGCAAGTAATGACTTCTCACTGCACCTCTGTAATCTTTTACCTCAACCTTGGGAGTCATAGTCTGAGTGCTGGAAGCAAAATAGGGCATGTCTGAGGATGTTAACTAATGAAGTATCTATAACATTTTGGCACAGCGTTTGTATGTGTAAAATTCCCTTTGACAGTGTCAAAGCAATTTGTGCAATTTCTGCAAAAGTAGAATGTCACAGAAATAACCTCCGTTCTTTGATGGGGTTAGACACAACTCTTAAGTTGTGTCTTAAGAGCTCTCAAGTCTCTATGAAGAACCACATCAGCTTATACCTCAAGTCTGTTGAGATTTTACAATAAGCTCCCATCTCGGTTCATGATGTGAAAGGCCTAATCTCCCCCTTGAAGTTAGACTTACTTTTGTATTTCCTAAACCTGTGTAAGCAACAATTATTTCTTAGATTAATGAGTAATGTTTTCAGTGTAACACAATTTTTTTTAAATCAACAACCTAGGTTTACTTCAAAATTTAGGTCTAAATAAAATGCTTGTCTGATCTTGCCTTGGTGATTTGATGAAAATAAGACGCAACCATTAAAAACAACAAGATAACTGCAGAAAAATGCACTGAATGTTATTATTCTGTGTGGTTATGGCGATACAAGAGTGTAAGTCACAGTAAACCGGCTCATTCCAGTTGAGTTTAGATGAAAAAAACATGAACATAACAAAGATGGACAATCAAACTGTGATGTCTTTGGCATATTTTTGTGTCCTTGGACGAATGTGTAAATTTGTAGCACACACCAAACTGTAGGGGCAAATAAAGAATGATATTAAATTAATTAAAGATAGGAGAAGCACTTTCTGTCATTAAAGCTCTGTGACTATGCTCAGGTTCACAGCCCTCTGAATGATAAATAAAGTGATATAAAATGATAAATAAATTAAGACACAGAACAGAAGCATCTTCTCAGTGAGAAATCACATACACACAAATGGAGCAGTCTGTTGAATCACTGTAAAATATTTCATGTTAAACAAGAAAAGAGCTGTGAGAATAATTACTGTTAATTACAGATGGAAACAATGACTCCAATATTGATACAAAGTTTTAATTAACCAATTTAAAAATTTAATCTAATTTGGCCTGATATGGAACAAAGACTGGCTTGACCTACATATGCTGGGACATTTCTTTGATAGAAACTTTGTATTAGAGATTAAAGACATCATACATAATGGTTTCTGCCTTGGAACAGTGTGTTCAAGTTCAAATATTTATTTTATTTTTTTTTAAGTCAAAGTTTGTTAATTGCATTTTTTGCCACTATCATTCTTTAGCATAGACTTTCATTAACAGCAGTGCTGAAGATGTTTTACTTTGTTTGCTGTCTCATAATTAATCATTTATGCTTCTGTCTAGTTGCATGTTTTAATAATTACAGAGTGTAACTGGGAATTGATTTCTTCAAATAACCATGAGACACAGATATATGTATACTTTTTCACAGAGGACAAAGTGTAAGGGCACGTGGAGTTCAGACTCCTCCTAATAATTGAGAACCGAGAGCTTGGCTGTCATCTTACTTCCAAATCTACAGTTCAGAATTTATTTACTCCTCCATATTTAATCAGGATTCCTCAGGAGACAGTACACATACTGTATATAAAACTCGTCCTCCCAACAGACACTCAGTACAAATATATTTAGCTAGTCATGAATGTTTAGCAAAAACATGCCTAATGTCAGGTTTCATTGCCAATGTTAAGTAAGCATTTGGGTTTTTCAGGTTGTTCTCCAGGGACCACAGGAGACAGTGTAGGTCAACACACCGGAAAGTACTGATGTGCACTGTAACAGACAAAGAGAGTGACCAGGAGAGTTTCAATGCTTCATCAAACCTTACAGTAGGTCCACATCATGTCAGCATTTTGGCTTCAAGAAGAAACCCTGTAAATTGTATTAAAGATTTGCATAGTTCAGACTTTGCAGGAATTTCAAGGATGTACACTGAGAACACTAATGATCTTTGCAACCACCAAGGTGACAGAAGTATTCTTTTTCAACATGTTGTAATTAAACATGATTAATGTATACATCCATCTATTATCCTAACTGTTTGACCTCTTAGGGGGCACAGGGGTCCTGTCCCAGCTGTTATTGGGCAAGAGGTGCGGTACACCCTGGACAGGTCCCCAGTCTATCACAGGCCTGACATATAGAGAGAAACCATTCACATTCACAGCTATGGGCAATTTACAGTCACCAATAACCCTAACATGCATGTCTTTGGATGGTGGGAGGAAGCTGGGGTACCTGGAGAAAACCCACACAGACACAGGAAGAACATGCAAACTCCACACAGAAAGACACCCGGCCGACCCGTGGATTCAAACCCGGATCCTTCTTACTGTGAAGTGACAGTGATAACCACTGTATCACCATTGATTATCGCATATATATAAAATTTAAGTAAGATAGATTGCTCTGACTGTTAAAACTCTAAGCCCATCCCACTTTACACCAACACTGAGATCAAATATGACTGAAGCAGTTGCCATGCAAGTGATCTGAATCATCAGCTATTTCAGTTGGAGGTCACAGTTTCTGGGCCCAATATGTCTTCACTTGGTACTGCACTTTACCTTCTTGTGCGTCCCACACCACCATATCCAGTCATCACAACAAGTCACACAACCAGCAGAAGTTTTCATATGACTCTGTGATAATTTGTCTATTAGTGAAAATACTGAGGAGCAAAATAGCAGCCTGGTAGAGCTAAAAATAGTTTTGGAACAACAGAGCAACAGATTGATTTGAACAAAGGTACCAACAGTATACAACAAAACCTAGCCTATTACACAAATGTGTAATTCATATTTTTCAAGCAGCTCATCATTGTATATGATGTTAAACTAAAAACCTTTGGGTGTTGGACAGCTTTAGGAAACATCATTTGGTGTTTTCAGTGTTTTGACATTTTCTAGACAAAATGATGAATCAAGAATTAATGACACAATTAATGGATGAATACAGCAAATATACAACAAATTTCTCCATCTTCAAGGATTTCAGACTGCTTTCATAAATGTTTGTTAATGCCATTTGGTGGTGATACACAGTAACATAAACTGCACATATAATGAAAAAAACAAGTACCAACTGCCAGCAATATAAATACAGCAACACAACAATGGTTTTCATGCATAATAAAAACTCTTTATAACATATACTAGCTCAAGGAGGTTCTCGTCAGATGAAAAAAATGTTTTAATTTAAGCATAAATTTTGCTGCATTGAAAGTAGTGTATATAAATAGCATTTGCATGCAAATATAAGGGAGCAAAAGGTAGCAGGGGGTTGTCACTCAGGCACTGATACCGCCTGGGGACGTACAGCACAGTTACAAGGACAGCACCCGCTCCACCCTGCAGCACCCAGGACAAAACCACAGAAGGCTGCTCAGCTGTGTGGGATCACTCTAACAAGCTGCTGCCTCAGTCTGGCCCAGCTGAAGCTTCTTACACTGTTTACTAGGTGCCTATAAAAGCGGCCTCAGTGAGCTGTTGTTGCTGGGTTTTGGGTGGGAATAAATTCTGTCTGTGTTCACCAAGCCAGCTACTCTTTTGTGAATGTGTACCAACCTGGAAAAATGGTTTTCTTTAACTTAAGACTGAATTGTGAGACATTTACCCTCTTATTTTCATTCAAAAATATAGATTAACCAAAAATTCTGAAAATTGGCTGAGATGATGACTGAAATCTCTTTTCTATAGAAAATGTTTTCCACTATCAGCGCGTATCACAATATGGCCAAAACATACAAGAACCCTTTAAATGCAATGAACAGCATTCATATAATAAAATTCTTTCAAGATTCAACATACAATAAAAACACATAAAAAAAATTAGTGAGCTCACCAATACAATTAAATACTAATTAATAGTGGTGGGCGGATCGATCCAAAGTATCGATAGAATCGATACCAAAATGGTATCGTTATCGGATCGATACTAGCACAATGGTAACGATACTTTCTCTCTTCTGCTTTCAGTGCAACCGTTCCATCAGAAAGTAAACTTCCCGGTACAAACACTGCTCCTCTCACATCAACATGACTAAGCAGCTGCGGACGCGTGCTGGCTGTAGTGAATGATGGCAGAGAAAGAGGAGCGTTGTGTCATCTACCGTATTTTACAGTGATAGACGGGGGACTTTGGTGTGGAACTCGGGTCTCCTGCATCTCCGTCATGCATAGTAATGAGCATCGCTTCGCGTTACTAAAAGTAGCGCGTCATGCATTCACAAAAATATGTTTCAATACAACATAACAATTACGTCCTGTTCAAAAACGTGATCGGAATTTCAGTTTAGTTGTATGCGAACGTAATCTGTATGTGACAGGGTTGGAAAAAGCGTGAACAAGAGAACAGCGAGCTACAAAATACACGGAGAGAAGAGGAGGGAAATCCCTCAGAGAGACCCCGTTTTGCAGAGACAGAGCACCCCTGCCGGAAAATGCACCCCATCCTATCTCCCACTAGGAAAGTGTCACATCCATGAAATTTACACCACTAACACAGCATCAGTCCTACAACTTCACTCAAAATTATTCAATTCTGGGACAAACAGAAACAGTATTTTTAGGGGGGTGCGTTTTGTGGCAGGCCAGTCTGTCATGAAATGCACTTCTACAAAAATAATTCATTAGTAACACCGATTGTGATTGTCTCTAGGTTCAAGATCTAAATCTAGATTTACCTAATGTAACACTGGCGTTTTTCTATGTTTTGTGCGTTTGTCGTGTTTTTAAAGCGATTTAATGTGATGGGGGTTCCATTTGTTGTCTTATTGTGTCTTGGTTCAAGAGAGGTATCCTGGATCTGGATGTTAATTTAACACTGGTGCTTTTGTTTGTTCATGTTTTGTGCATTTGGTTGTGTTTTTTACAGTGATTTTAACGTTTTTAAAGCGATTTAAACATTTTTACTTTACTTTTATGCGACGGGAGTGCATTTTCCGGCAGACTTGATTTGCACTGAAAGTTGCTGTAAATAGTGAGAAGTCATGAATGCTCGCTGTATCTTTGATTTCAGCCGTTAACAACACTACCATAATGTGCCTTTACTCCTGGGTTTTTAAAAACAGTTTGAAAAATTATTGTTACATTTGCGCTGCCTGAAGTTACACCTACTCTATATTCCTATATTTTCTCATTTAGGAAAACACGGTTTGGTGAAAAAAGCCATATCGTGGACAATATTGTGACATAAAGAACAAATGGTATCATGGTTATCAAAGAAAACGCACAGATTAATGCTAGTTTTGAATGTTTGAATATTTGTAACTTGAACATACAAAAATCTATCCCTAGGTACTATTATTTTTAAGATGCTATCATCACATCCATAAGCATCTACTTCAAATTTCAGCAGCTTTTCATGTATTATTATATATTATTTATTAATTAAATCACAGCTTTTTGTGGTTATATTGAATGTTTTAGCTAGTTCCTGCTGTTCACTGCACAACATACAACTCTGGGGTGTAGGTGGAAAACTGAGACCATACAACATATTTATAAGGTCATTAGATATTATATTGTGCACTGCTCAAAAATTAAAATAATACATACAGTTCATAATACAATTTCTCCCTAATAAATGAATAATAATTTCAGTACACTCCAACACAACTGAGACAAAAAAAGCATGTGTCAAGTTTTGTTATTCAAGCACCTGCCTGGATGCAAAGGATCAGCGCTTACTTTTTGTTCAACTATTTCTATTGCATTGACTTTAGGCTGGTAATGTAATAGAAAGACTAAGCAAAGATGAGGATAATGCAATTAGTTTTGAAAGTTAAGGATTCACCAATGTGATTAAAACAAGCTGTCCAATAGGTGAAACATTCATTCAAAATTACAAACCTCATGGTAAAACTACAGAAGTGAGAGGGGCATTAGAGTCAGTAGGAATCATCCTCCATTGAATACGACAACATTTAAAGGCAATAACGTGGATGAACTGTCTGAGATATTTCAGTCTGGACCAAAGTGATGGTCTCAGACTCTGGGCATGCTGCACTGCCAAAATTAAAGCTCCTATAATTCTTTAATATATTTTTAATTAGAGCCACTTTAATTAGTTTAATATTATATCATTTATTGCAGCTCTTCATATAAAAGCAGCATAAGTGTCTCATGAATTTCAATTTTATACATTAAAGTTCACCTCGAACCACCCTTTTTCACGGTGAATTTGTTTCAAAGGTCCTTTTAAAGTAACCTCTAATATTTGTTTCCAACAGTCAGTCTGGGTTATTCTACAAGGTAGTAGATGTGTGAGAGGTTATTCCATAGTGTGGAATGTATTTGTATGATCATACTGTATTTGTTTCAAACACAGTTTAAATCCCAAACACTTCAGAAGAAAGGATAAAAGTTTTAAATAAAATGTCAGCATGCTGAGTACAAATTCAGAATGTTTCTATTTATTCTGGTTTAATTTTGTGGTTTACATGTGAAACATCTTTGTCTATCATCTTTACCACATCCACTACATTATAGTTCATTTCCATTGTAAACCATTAAAAGGTAGAATTTTTGCCTTTGGACAGATACAGTTTAGCTGATTCTTCCTGCTGCCAGTCTTTATGCTAAGATAAATGTCTCTTTGCTGTATATTCATAAAGACCATATATGACCATAGTGCCATATGTTTCCTCTTCTATCAACCACAATGCTAATAAGAAAAAGTATACATATATTTGATGATCATATGCTCAAAGGGAGCCAATTTCCCATTTATTAGGTGTAACACAAATGTCAGCAATGCCAAGTTTTAATTTGGTATCATCTAATTATTAGCTCCGGTGATCCAGTTTTCCTCCCAGCAGTGTTTGCGTGAAACACTAAGGTGATGTGGTTCTTCTCCACATGTGTCACCCTGCCTTTTGTCTCATAGCTTCTGTTGTGTGCTGTGATTCACTCAGTGAACACTACCCTCTTTACACCTCACATGTAGAGCATCATTATTTGGTAGAAGCTGTAATTGGAACATACCGATGTTGTTTCTTGCTTCCTGTGGGCATCTGAGTTGCAGTTCCAAGCTCCTAGTAGTGAGATCCATATTTTCCACAGTGTATGACAGTGTCCCGACTTCAAATGTATGTCATGTTGCAAACAACACCCTCTCTCTATTTCTCCCTGCTTTATGAATCTTACATTTTATTCCTCCTACTTTTTCCTCAGTCTTTTTTTAGAGGCAACATCATAGGAATAACTCAATCTTTGATGATGGACACGCACTCATCTATAGTAGCTGCAGTGAAACTTGAAACTTAAATTACTCAAACATGACATTATTTATTTACTTTTTGCTTGGATTGTGTCTTTGGTGGATAATGTCAGCAAACTGACTGAGTTGTGGTTTCCTCAGTGCTAATGTGTTAGGTGGTGTCAATATTATAGTATGACAGTTAGTACAGTTTTGCAGTACTTTTGCAGCTGGCCATTGCCATTAATAAATAAAAAATGAATAAACTGATGCTACACTAGTGGGATTTTCATGGTCAGTTGTGTGTCTTTCTGCATCTGTTTAATAAAAGTCTAATAATAGTCTAATAATAGACTCATAATAATTTTCTCTAATAAACAGCATGGTCAAATATTTTATATTATACCAACAATTTTAAGGCTTGAATTAATACATTCATTTGTCTATCAATCCTAACAGAGAAAAGAGAATATGCTTGTTAAATGAGAAGACTGAAACACTGTCAAGTCAGTAGGCAGTAGGCAACCACAATCAGAGGTCGCAAACACTGGAAATGGGGGAAGCTGTTTCCTCATTTAACTTTCGGCAAGACTGCCAATAGTCATATTTGCCAGCAGCCCTGTCTCCTAAAAATTACGTTCATATACAAGTAAACACAGTAAACGCCCGCCATCCTCCCCAACTACCTCCGTACACATCTCTGTGCATTAATAAATGTAGCGCGTCATTCATTCATTCACAAAAATATGTTTCAGTACAATGTGACAATTACTTTCGACAAAAACATAATCGGGTTGCAAATACGTTCTCTAGGAAAACTTAATCGGTATTGCAGTTTAGTTGTATACGAACGTAATTTTTGGGAGACAGGGTTGTTGCCAGACTGTCAAATGTTTCCTTTAACAATGATTTAACAATTCCTTAAACAATCTGTTTATTTTATTAAGTAAAAGAGGTTTTACATTAATCAAATTGACTTGTTGAATAGGATGTCCTTTTGGTATTGGTATACATGTAAAATTTTCAAATAGTTCTGAAACTTCCCCGCTGGGATAATTAAAGTTGTATCTATCTAAACCTGCCTCAGCTGAAAATGTTTGCTTTTAAGCGTGATTTTCTCTGCATATTATATTCACAGATGTTGTGGAAGGCTTTTTACTTCAGCTGCAAGTTTAAGAGATATGACCTCATCAACGTCTGCATCAGTACCCCTGCTATCAGGCATATACTGTACGTAGTCTTCTTCATGAACACAGCCATCATTATCTTCATCCTCATCATCATCCACTTGATCCCCTTCTTGACCGTTAACTCATATCTCTCATCAGCTGTTATCCTGATGATTTATGCAGTATGTTGTATAATCTACAGAGAGATGCATAACCCTTCCAATATCTGTAGTTTTGAAAATGAGATATTTGTACCTGCAGTATCTTCACACTGAATGCTGCACAAATAGTTTTTATCAGTGACATGAATGTAGCCTTTTTAAACTATGGAGGTAATCGTAAATTTTGCACATTAACCATTATGTTAAAACATTTTTTAACATTTGTCGTCATGGTCATGCTGTTGGTGTGTGTGTGTGTGTGTGTGTGTGTGAGTGCCCATTAGTGTTCTTTACAAACTGTCAATTTGACTTGTTTGGAGAGCTCTTACAGGCACAGGTACACAGAGAAATGCTGTTCTTTCTACACCTATTGATTTAAGTATGATAAATATGAGCTTCTTTTGTGCTGTGGCTTGAACCATACTTGGGAAGAAAACAATTTAAATTGTCTGTCTACTTTCTGGAACAATATGCAGGCCACACAGTGAGTGTACAACAAGAGTTCCCATTTTCCCAGTGGAATAGGGCACTGTAACAGCTGACATTTTCTCAAACCAGCAAGCCAGGTAATTAGGTAGCTAACCACATAATACTAGCTACAAGCATAAACATGGTACTGTGCACAGTATACTCATTAAGTAAATGTAAATGGACTGTAGGCGTAAGAAATGATAAAACACATGCACATCTGCTTGCTACATAGCTATAAGTGTAATACCATTTGAAATGCTTTCCACGGAGATGCAATTTGGTTGGGTTCCCAAAAACAAAGTATATGCGTTACATGACAGAGTGCAAAACATCAGCAGGATCAGAGCATCACCCTTATCACAATCAGAGGTGGAATTTGGGATGTGGCTATCAGGGACTCAGTTGAGGCACTAAAGCTCCATAACATCATTAGACAGAGTTCCACCCAGTCAACCTTTAATGTGTTCACTCATACTTCAGAGTTAAAACTGAAAAAACAGATTACATAGAGACCATAATCATTGAACAGACCTATTTGTCTTAGCTATATTTTTGAAAAGATTGACATTCTCTGCTTGCCACCCACTCTACCCTGTTTCAGCACATAATGACGTGAATGATGTGTGTACGAGCAAAAGATGGCATGCAGTGCCATTTAGTCAGACGCTGCCAATCTCATGCAGGTAAGCCAAAGTAGGAATGAGTAGGAAAATCTTTCACCCTCATAAATGCATTTGCTATTCTGATGTTACAGTGTAATCTCTTACTGTGCCAATAGTTTATGAAAATGCTGCCTAAGACCAAAAACACCCCTGCATTAAAACAATGAAAAGTGTGATCAAATTCAGCAGTTTAAGTAACAGATCTGTGAATTTGAAGGCTTCGTATTACAAACAAAGGTTTATAATATGACAACTTGGACACTTATCATGGTGGAAACTAAATAAAATGCAAGGCAAAAAGCACATGCTTATGTGTATATGATAGGCCAATGCGGTGTCTTACCAAATAACTTTTTGCTGTGGCAAAAGTTAGACCAAGTTCTGCTTTTGCTGAATGACTCAGTGTTTTTCTGTCGGATTCCTGTCTTGGCACCCCTGCTGTGCTGCCACACTGGCCTCCTTCAAATGAATGAGAGGCCTGAGATTTTTCACACAGAGCTAAAATCGGTCTGATGTTGATGCTCATGATTGGTCCTCTTTGTGGAACTGGTATACTAACATGAAAGGTCTGCTGGTCACTTGCAGGCACTCATTTTCTTCTCTTATATTACACTTAAAGTCTACAGCCACTCAGTCACACGTGGCTGTAATGCTCATTACCCACCAGAATACAAAACAGTTGGATCGACAACTTTTCTATTGTTAGATCTTATTTCTACTGGAGCCAAAAAAGTCTGCCCTGAAGGTGGCACCAGAACAAAGGCCAAGTTGTTAAATCAGAATGGTTTGTATGGCGGTCACTGTGGGACATCTCAGCTCCCCAGGGGGCCACAGATATCTGTGCCAAATTCCATGGCAATTGGACAAATTGTAAGTGAATGTGCTATTTATGGTCTTATTAATTGTTTGGTGCATAATTGAAAGAAAATATTCAATCACAATACTCAAACAAAACCCAACAAGACTGTAATTTTTTTGCTGAATCCATTCCCCAGAACCTGCAACTATCAAACTATTGGCAGATTTTACTTGAAAATTAACAAACAACCAATCATTTTTTGAGATGATCAACCTGGTTGCCATTTATTTTGGCTAAAAAATGACTTCTTCTGTAGCTGAAATATTTCTCTTGGCTCATCAGATTGAACAAATGTCTATAAAACGCTGAAAAAAATATTTCTATCATAGTTTCTATCATCAAATATTAAAAAATCAATGATATTCTTGTTTGTTTCAATTATTACAAGCATGCTTACCCTCTCATTTTACATGTGGCAGAGCTTACAAAAAAGTCAGCTCAGACCTGCTCTAGCTCACAGACAGTGAGCTTTGGGAGAACCCTGAAGCTTCTAAAAGATGAACTGAAGCAACAAAATCACTCTTGAAAAGCTATACAGTTAAACTCTATTTTTTTTCCTTTTTTTATTATTATTCACATACACTGATCCAAAAGAGTGCCCTTCTGGTGCTGTGAAACATCATCCATTTGCACATCTTTCAGACTGCCTCTCCAGGACTCTGAATATGCAAATACTCAACATAGCCATCATGAAAGCAACCCAAGTGATTTTTACAATAAATGACAGTTTCATCCCCCTCAACTCTCAAGGAAGACTTAAATTGCTGCCGAGATTTCATCCTCTAGTAGAACATTATGTATCAATGTGTCTTATATAAATTATCTCCTCATAAAGACACTTAATAAAATATATGCACAAAAATTAAATGAGACAACTAGTCCCTCCTGTGCCTCAGTGACATTACCAGGAGCCATCATTCAGCCTGCACTTGCTCATACAGCTTGCCCATTTATACAGTATAGTACTAATGATGGAAATGTTTGCCCTTGAAATCTCAGTTAATAAGCAGCTATGCTATGACATCGATGATTAGACTATCCAGTGCTGTCACATCTCATCCTGAGGAGAATGCCACCAGACAAAACGGAGAGTGGGAGCAAGCAAGCATCCTACTCTCTGATTCTTTTCACACATGTACACAGACACAGATGCACACACACACATGCACACACTCACACACACATATCTCCTCTTCAGCAGCTACGCAACAGAACAGCCTAGGTTAATCTTGGGTAACAGCTTCTTGGCCTGGATCAGAAAGCTCCACTAAGACCAAATGAATGCTGACACTGATACAGCGCAGACTCCTCACACAGGTAGGACACATGAGACAAACGCCTTTAAAGATGAAGCTGCCTCAGGCAAGGATAAGATTGATTTAGCATTGCAGCATTAGATGAGATTTCCAATGCATACTATAACGAATTAGCATGAATCTGTTCCCCATGAGAGATGCCTGCAGACACAGAGTGAATTGAAATAAATGAGTATCCCAGTGTTTACCCCAGCATCCCCCATGCTGCAGGAAGTTCAACCATGTAAGTGTGACAGGCCCTGTTCAGGCACAGCAGAGATCACCATGATGGATGGACAGCCAGGCAGCTGTTAAAATCTTGTGATATACACCCAGACCGATACGCCACTCACTCGTCAATTGCATTCACGTAAATCTGCCTGCGTGCTAAGGTGACATGATAAAGCAAGGAGAGAAGAAAGCTTGCACGACTCAGATATTTTAACCATAGCTCTTAACAATGCCATTTATAATGACTGACCAGGGTTTCAGCTATTATTTTCCCCCATACACAATCCAGTTTTCACTGAGATCTCTCACATGCGTCCCATGCGGAATCCTGTGAATATTACCTCAAAAAGATGAATGGTGGTGCCGGTGAGAGTAATGCTCTAATGAAAGAGAAAGATTTATTGAGTGATCTGCAACTAAGACAGTCTAAGGCCTCAGTAGCCCCATCAGAAGCCTCTGGCAACAGATGTGATGCAAGTTCAATCAAAGCATTTCAACTGGCCAAACTGTAGTCAGATTTTTTTTAGTTAGCAGCTGCTGAGGGGATGTAGTTAAAGTGTATTGTCGCACTGAAAGCCGAGTTGAATGTCTGACCTTCCTCGTTTCACTAGCATTTTAGCAGAAGAAATTTCTTTAAAGATGACACTAATGTACTGTAAGGGAAGCTAAATGTACTTCTATCATCAATAGTGCAGTATTGATCCAGTCTGCTGTTGGATTTTTTATTGATATTTATTCCTGAAGCATTAGTTGCATTTGAGGATGAGAAAATCAAATATTAAACCTCAAAACCCCAAATATCACAATATCACTGACTTAATATTTTAGAAGTTCTTTTACAGTCAATTAAGCTTCCCAGTTTGGGCCACTTAACTGTAATTTAGCTTTCAGGAGAACACACAAAATGTACATCATTATATTACTGTATAATCGACTCAATTATACTTGTACTTTACTGGAGACTGTATTGAAGAGAAATTATTTAAAATAACACAGTAACTAAAGCACACAGACTGGTTACTATTGTTTACCACCTCTGGATTTTACCCATCAGCGCTTGGTATTAGATTTTGGGCCTTGTTTCATTGTAGTCTTCTGAGCACTGTAACTGCATAATGTATATCCTGACATGGTGATATTGTGTTTTATATCTCTAAGGACACTGATTATGCTGCCTGGGCACATTTTGGTTAACAGTGCAGCTTCAGCTTCCTTTTCTAAAGCTGTCACACAGTAACAACGATGGATGAGCTGAAACACATTTGCAATGTAATGCAATACGTCTGAGTGTGCAGAAGACACCTGAATGGTGCAGAAAGACAAACCTGCTTTCTTCAACTTTAGGTTCATGTATTTTAGGTATAATATTTCATGTTTATTATAAAATAATACCACCTTCAAGGGCTTTTATCTGCACTTTAAGTCTGTATGCTATTCACTATTCTGCATGCTTCAGAACTATGCAATATTAAACACGATTGAACTCTAGCATTATATAATTTCAGTTTTTCTTCATTATTAATGGTATACAGTACAATTACCTCTTTACCAAGATCAGAGGCTGATTGGCAACCCCGGTGTCAACCTTAGGAGGCCATTAGATATAAGATCTCTGCTATACATTGTGGGAGAAAATACTTGTTTCTGCTCAACCAAAATAAGCTTTTATCTGTAGTAACATCATCATTTGCTGGTTTCTGAATTACCATGCGTGAGCCTGATCTTAACTTCTGACTTATCATCATTCTCCTCCTCCTTCTTCTTCTTCCTGGGCTCATCCTTATCCTCAAATAACACACAAGACATTTTAAGTTGGTGATGCTGTATTGTTCATTAATACTGCATAGCCAAAATCCTAATTTCATTCTCAAAGCATTTCATCGGTAAATAAAAAAAAAAAAGTAATACACAGGAAACTTCATTGATTCTCGGTATTGTCTCAAGCTAAAATTTAAATTAGGTACATTTTTGTCATGCACATATTTAATGAATCACAGCTGAGCTTTTCAAAAAACATTTTTGTCACCATGTCTCCCAGTATGACAGGCTCCAATGTACCAACATTTACTGAATCCTGAGTGGCATTCTGCTTACAGAAAATTATAGACCACCTTCCATTCCATGCCACCTACTGTACCACCTGCAGGGAAAATGACTGGCAATTTCACTGACTATTATTTCACAGGCATATAACAATATCAATCAAGCTTTCCAAATCAGTTTTCACTGTAAATGCAGATTTTTCTTCTAGATATTTCAGTGTCCATTTCTGGATGTTAGACTGTTTTACAAGCTTCTAGCTACTCTTAAAAACAAGTGGCACAATGACCCAGATTGTAACTTAACCAATAATGCACTGCTGGTGTCACTGGGACTATAAGGCTTCCAGCTGTATGCCTTGTATAATATGGAGGATTCTATTTATTTAAGCATTTGATTTCAGTCTTTTGAGCAAAGTAGTGTACAAATAGTTAAATAACTTAAACTCGCCAAAGGTGTAGAAAAACAAAGATCTCAACGGTGACCTTTTTATTTTGTCTTCACCATCCAGGGACATAATCCCTGTTTGGCTGTGCAGCTGGCATGCAACTGAGTCACGCGTCAGCCCTGATTAGAAGCAGCAGTGGTCCGCAGGCCCCATTCCTCTGCAAGAGCCAGGAGTGGAAAAGGCCAGGGCCACCACTTTTAGTCTGTGGATATGACCTTGATGGGGTATGATAGAGAGGAAGCGACACGATTCGCAATGCCACACAATATCTGTAACCTTCCACTTCCCCAGTACGCATACTGAAGCTACTGAGCTGTGACACATACACACACAAACCATGTCAACTCTGCCCTGTCGTTATTTCAAGCAGTCTCCTCCTTTATGTCATCCAATCATCCATCTCTGTTTGTATATTGGCTGGTACTTTGTGTGAGATATCTTACTTCCAAATATTATTTCCTCTTCATACTCACTCATACATACAGTTGCTATGCTTATGTAAAAGTCACATAAGTGCTTCTTTCAGCGATAGTGGCTTATAGAAGTTCAAAAATTAACCTCATTGTCCAGTACAATACATCCTAATTCTATTAAATGTTTTACGATTAGAAATAATATTTTTTTTCAACATCTTTACTAGTAGTATTATGTCAGTTCTTTAGCAGCAGTGACACAGTTTGCATTTCTAAATTGCTAATTTTACCCAAACCTTTAAATTTCATTGGAGCAGCAATAGAAACAGATGTCTTGTGAGTCAGATCATAGCAACACAAGCGTGGTAAAGATGGCAATGAAGCCACCAAAAATACTGAGTGGTGAGTAAAATCTTGGCAATCGTATCCTGTGTCAACATACAGCTGATAAGAAATAAAAATAAACATGTAAATTGTACTGAGATGCAAATATAAACGAAGCATGACCTAAATAAAATGCAAGAACAAAAAGAAAACAAAAAACTAAGACTGTGACACACCCTGTTGTTGTACTGCTGCATAAAAATATCACCATAACAACATATGCACAGAAAAGTCATGCTCAGCATTGCATAAGTTGATTGTTTGTGTTGGGAACACTGCAAACCATGACTTTGTAGCTGCTCTCATTTAAGTGGCTTACTTACTAAGGAATGCTGGGATTTAAGAGTGCATCCAAACAGAAAGTGTTGATGAGAAAACGTGCAACAGATGTGAGACACAACACTTAGGTGCTGTCCACAGGTGAGGTGCTGAAAGATAGTATGCAACAGCAATAAAGCAGAGCTGGTCACCTAATTCAGGTGAACAAGAAACCTGAGCCATTAGTGTTGTTGCCTCTTGTGTGAATAGATAAGACTTCACATTCCCTACTCAGGGAACTCAGTAACAAAACGTGTTGCGTTACTGTTGGAGTTGAATTTGCAAAGCAAATAGGTTTACAGGACACACAGGAAGGGCAACATTATGTATGCAACACGCACAGGGGTGTAGCTCAGAATCTCAGGCACCTCCTTTCTTTTATGACATATTATTGTGAGGAATATCAGGCAGTGGGCCTCTGGAGTCACTGTCAGTTCAAACAACAGCAGAGAAGATGCTCAAAAATAGAACAAACACATCCCTGTTTGAAATAATAATATTAAAATTCCACACTAAATAAGTTTATCCAATAAACAATGATTAAGTAAACTGCCTTTTTTGTGCACTTACATTCATCCACTTATAAATTAGTGTGGAGGATTGGCTGACATTTGTGCCTTTATAAAAACATCTTGTATTTTGATGTTTTAATGTGAACCACACCACCTCCTCAGTGGTCAACCCTGCTGAACTGGTGCCATATAATCTGTTGTATGGAGGCAGCAGCTTCCTATGGGGGTGTGGATGAGCTGCAGGTTTTAAGAAACATTATCTCATCACACAGGTAAGAAACCTTTTTCTCTCCAGCGCATAACTCCGCTCTGATTTGAAAGATAATATGTAGAGCTGAGGGTGAACCTGCCTTTGCTGCAGATGATGTGACTGCTCCTTGACTCATCTACTGTTTCCCTTGTCTGTCTCCTTCCTATCTTTAAACTGGCCAGTCCTTTGGCACTGAACATGAAATCCCTTTCAATAATAAATAGGCTACCTCAAGCATCTCAGAGGCAAGGGCCCTGAATGCTGCATGACTCGAAGACCACCTCAAGTTCACTTTTATCTATATGAAAAATGTATATAGCCAACCCGGCATGTGGCATCTTGTGAAATCAAACAATAGGTTGTGTAGCTGGTGACGGTATCTCTGCCGGGGCTGCAGCCTTTATTTAGAGGAAAAGCCACCACTGTACGTGCTGTAGCCAAACCACAGGGCATGTCTTCCGGCACGCAATTAAGCGACCTCATCCGCAACCGTGTTGAATTTGGAAACCATTTACCTCTCCACCACCCACCTCAACTGACTGTAAACACAGAAAACAACGAAGGCTTGTTTGAAATTTGATTATCTCTGGACACATTAAGTGAAGTCTCCAAAAAAAGACACCCCAAGTGAAGTGCCAATAATTGGTGAGCGGCAGCCTAACATACCCGATTTGAAATACAAACAACCCCGGACCACTGACATTGAAAAACACACTCACACACACACACACAAACAGATAAAGCCGGGCTTATCTTGTAGCTTCCTACTGCAGCACGTTTTAAAGCTAATTACCGCCGTCCATAAGGTCGTTTCTGTGTAGGAGGTGTGCAGTGTCATTTACCTGTGCAACATCCAGCGATCCGACACATGGATAGAGATAGAGCGATGGTTTGATTATTCCAGCCAGGCAACAACACAAAACACAAAAGGAAAGGGGAAGAAAAAATCCTAAATTGAACAGAGATGAATGCGGCAGATGAATTTGCGACCTCGGTCTTACAGAAGGATAGTCTTCTTATCTTTAGATGTTGCTGTGTCGAGGCAGGGAAGCCCAAAGCTTCTCCGTACAGACAAAGATGCTTTCTCTCCTCCGCCGCACCGAGAGCAGCAGCAGCAGCAGCTGAGCCGTCATTCCCCCGACACTTGATGGTAATAGTTTGGTAGGTAGCAGATATGGGTTGAGGGCGCGGTCAGCTGCTGTTGACCAATCCTGCTCTCCATCAAACTAACAGCAGCGTTGCCATGGAGGATTAAACAGCGTTTAACCACAGGATCGTAACCTGTAGTAGTGAAGCCTTTTCCATCCTAAGTACCATATTAGAAAAAAACAACAACATCTCAACATAGGAGTAGCAGCTTATTTAAAAGAAGCAGGCTGGTGACCTAGTGGGAAGACACAGTGTCAAGCTCCCCATCATCAACCCCACCCTGCCCTTCCCTTCATGCTGCCGAAGTGTCCTCCAGCAAGGCACATGGCAGACTTCACCAGCTGCTGGGATGCTCTTCAAAAAAACAACTTACCACGTTTCTGAAGACATCATTCCTGTATGAGTCATGTTGCCTTAAAATATCCCCCCCAGTCTGACTGTACAGTGAAATTGTCACTGAATTGAAGCACGTTAAAACTGACATTTTAATCTGTTTCTATGATGTTGATCTGTTTACTCACGGTTGCCATCTTTGTTTCATCATGTAGCTAACAACAAACCCACATGTCATTCATACAGAAGCAGTATGCTGCCATATTCAGTTTGTCTAGCTGAGGATTATGAACCCTTGCATTACTCTGGGGAAATACTCCTGATCTAAAGTGCATATTTAATTTGAAATCGAATTATAATATTATTAGCAATGATTCACCAATATTTTAACAGTGGAACTATGGGATATGTCTTCTGTTATCATCCTTGTAACAGGTAGTTTGTATTGAATACTGTAAATGCTGTAAATAAAATTAATAAAGATGAATTACATAAACTGTTATTGTGAATTCTGCTATTAAACTATAAATTATAACATGAAGCAAATAAGAAGCTTATTTACACAAAAACAAGTCAAAACGCTTTATGTGACAAACTAATAGAGAAAAAAACATTTAAAACAAAACAAAGATCAATACAAATTTGTACAAACAAAACTGTTCTATATAGAAATGCAGGAATAAAGAGGAAAGAGTTCAGGATGTAGCCTGGAGCTTAATAACATAAAGGTTTTAGGTCATGGGAGAGTAAATTGTGAATGTTCTGGATGATTCAGTTATGTGTGTATTTTAGTAATTAAAACTTATATAAAGGTCAGACTCCAACTCCAACTTTATTTATAAAGCACTTTAAACAACCACACAGGACCAAAGTGCTGTACAGAGAATTTAAATAAAACAATTAACAAATTAACAACAATTACACAAAAACAGTTAATAAGTGGTGATAAAAAAAAACAGTTAATAAAAACAAAATAAAACAACATAACATCAGATAAAATCAACTAAAATCAACATCTCACAGGGTGTCGAAAGCCAAGGAGAAGAGGTGAGAGATTTAAAAACAGACAGAGAAGAAGCCTGTCTAACATGCAAGGGCAGGTCAGACAGTCAGAGGTATGATTTAGTTCTAAGCCATCCCGAAACACTGCAAATAGATTATGTTTAATGCACTATACCAGACATTTGAAGGTATGTGAAGTCACATTAGAACATTTGACGTATTAGTGACATGTCTGTACAAACCCCTAAAAGACCGTTAAGGTGAGCTGCTTTTGGTTTAAGTTTTCCTTACAAGAGAGAAAAAATCAAAGCATTCTTGAATCTGCGGATGACGTATGAATAATGAATATGTTCTGAAATGTTTTTGCTCGCCTACAGTTCAGCCTGAGCGAGCAAATGGGGTTGAATATTTTTACATCTACATGTCAAAATCATCACTGCTAAAAATCAACACTATACCTGTGTTTATAATTTAACACCTATGGGAATTTAGTAATGTATATTCATTCCAACATGACAGAAAGGAAAACTTTGTATGGATTTTTGTTTAAGTGTGCCATGTAGAAATATTTGAACTGTGTTTTGTAGTGCAAATGCATGATCCAAATAACAGTGGCTGAAAAGCAAAAGCCTTTACGGTGATCCAAAATGTAGCAACATACAGAAACTGTAAATGCAGTACATTTTGGAGGACTTTTCTTATACTGCTATAAAAAGTAAGCCTCTTTATATAAAAATAGCACACCAATGCATACCCAATATCTGAAGTAAAAACAAAACACTCCTGCCTGCCAGTCATAGAGCTGGTCCAAACAATGCTCCCAGATTCGAGGGCTAAGTTATCTTTATAAACCACTTGTTAATAGCATCTAAAAGAGAAAAATCATCAGTACCACACTTTTGAGAGCAAGACTTCCAAACTGCGTAAATCAGTCAACAATCATCACCCATACAACACAATGTGGACAGAAATGCGCCGAACACACTGAGCCAAAACACACTTGTTTCTATAATCTGTCTCACTAGCATCATGGTTCTATTGATGCCATAGTTCTGTCCGTCAACCACTTTAGTCTGTTACTGTTGAACTGTTAAATGGATTTCCATGTTGTGCAGATATTCATGGTTTCCCAGAGGATGAAACTAACTTTAGTCTGTGAACATTTTAAGCTAAGCTGCAGTAACTTCTACACATCAGCATGTTAACACTGTCATTATAAAACTGTTAGGATGCACAGAGCTGCTAATATTTTGTTGTGTGATATGAGGCATTTTGTAATAGGAAATATGGTGTTTTTAAACAAAATCTGCCAAGCAGAACTATTGTGCAATGAAGCATCAACAAATGTAAAGAGAATACAAATACTTTTACTTGAATGCACTAAATCATAATTAGGTTTCATGACCCAGCTGTTTTCTTTCTGTCCCTGCATTTGGGACACATTAATAACACTCTGACCACAAGCTTTTATTGTTAACATCTGTGGTATTTCTGCTCTTACAGCACCTTACCAAACAGATGTGTGTGCATGTGTGTGTTGTAGTGACCCGTCTCAGGCAGTTATTGATTTTTGTTCTGGTCTAAGGTAGAGCAAAGCTATGTTGCCTTGATGAGAAAATCGCTGTTCTTGTCTGTAGTGCAGACGGATACATATCCACAATTGCAATAAAATATCGAGCAACTTCCGTATTATGAGAAACCCCTCAAGACTTAAATGAAATCTGCACATTATTGAATCTGCTTTCTGGGAGCAAAGCAGCAAACTCCAAGTTAGTCTTTTTGAATCTCAAGAACACTTCAGATACACGTACTCACAACATTCCTGTGGATGGTGGAGTTCTCTTGATACACTCTGTGTTCAGTGCAACCAATTTGTACAATTAAACCATATTCAAAACATACAGATAACATAAAGTCAGCATAAATGCAGTGCAAGTAAACTGACTAAAAGCTCAAGCCTGTTAATGGTCTGGCATAGGAGAAATGTGTTTGTACCTATCTTCTGATAAAGTGGTGCAGCAAGTCAAGCATAAATTGTTGAGCTTTTATTCCACATTTATTTGAAAGTCAGTTCTCACAGTGACTCCTCTAATTGTATTTGAAATACATATTATAAATACACAAATAGAGAGTATTAACGGGCGTCTTTTTCACACAGACATCTTGACATCTCACGCTAAGAAACTCACGGGTGTAAATAATAATTCACATTCAGGCTGCTGGTATTGTGAATGCTGGTTCACTGTCACACTGTCATGGCTTACTGGGACATTTGTGAGTTGTTAATGTTATTAGTAATACCTGTGCTCTTCCTACCATGACAAGTCAAAAAAGTCTGCAGCAAAAATGCCTGCTGGGCAAAGCAGAAAAAATCTATTATCTATTAAATATAATTCAATTTATTAATATAGGTGTTACACGCAGTCCCAGTATTTTGGATCTGTGTGCTACAGGAAGAATATTAGTCTCTGTTAGTATAGAATGTACAGTTATTTTGTCTGATTGATTTTTCAGGTTGAAAGTTGGTGTAACTATGCTGTGAGTTACATTGCTATGATAAAGTATCCTGAGATCTTGTAGCTTGCTTCACTTGGTCAGACAGCTTCTATTTAAATGATTTCTTGACTCACCAGGTCTGGCAGTAATTAGGCCTGGGAGTGGCAAGTGAAATTGAACTCAGCTTTCCAAAAAAATGTGGTTAATCACAGTTCATTCATGATTTAGCAAGGGGGGTAATTACTTTTTCACATAGGGTCAGGCAGGTTTGGATAGCTTTGTTCCCTTAATAAATAAAATCATCATTTAAAAACAGCGTTTTTCCTTTTATTATTATTATTATTCGAATTTTTTGTAACTTCTACAAAATGTGCTTGATAATTCTGGATGTAATGAATAAAATTAATAAAGAATACTTATCAGTTTGAAGTTAAATGATTTAGTATCACATTTTTGAAGTAATGAGGGACTCACAAGAGAAACATTCTAACTAAATTGTAAAAACTGAAGCAGTAGAGGCCAAGAGATCATCATTTTTAGTGCCTATAGGGTGGGTTAAGCTAAAAAATAAATGCACTTCCCATACAATTCAAAAATGCTTTTCACATCATCTTTTTTTTCAGAAACTGGAAAGCTCCCACAGAACCACATGAGACATTAGTCATCTGTTTTCACAGGCTGATTAGTACTCCTTGTGATGAGTCAACCAAAATTCATGTGTAAAATTGGTGGAGTGCCCCTTTATTAGTTAATAGCTCTCTTTGCGGTAATTAGTTAATGCGTTCAATTAGCTAATGATGCTCACCCCTCACAGGTGCAGTTGCTAGTACTATGTGTTCCCTCCAGTCTATTTATTGCAGAACAAACCTGGTGGTTTGTTACGGTTACGTTCCAGATTCACCACCAGGTGACAGTATTCTGCCTGTGCTGACCTCGTGTTAACAGGTTCACAGACAAACCAAAAAAAAGCCATAGACTTGAGTAAAACACTGCAACTTAACAACATCCCTATGAACCAGCTCTTCGGTGATTAATTGCCAACAAGAAATGCAATGCAAATCAGATCACTGGTGTTCTGCAAACACAACCATCTGAATTCTACACGACAGAAATATTCAGCGTGGATCCGATTGAATGTCTTTTTACACCATTAGACATAAAATAAAATGAGACATACATACAACAACACACATTGCAGGGATGCTGGAGATACATTATGTGTTTGAAAATGAATTGAACACAATTAGATGTTGGTTTAGTAGCACATACAGTATATTTAACCAAGTTCAATACATTATAAAGAGATTGCAAGATTGCAACCGTTTGCTGCAGCCTCGTGTGCAGAAATGATTGCACGCCAACTAGTAGATGTAATACTTTAAGTCCATAACTTTTGGTGAGATGTAAACAAAGATGCTCATTATCTTCAGGCAAAGGAGAGGAAACAGCTTTTCCACCAACAGACTAACAATGCGTATGTCTGGGAGTGAATGTGTGAATGAGGCAAGAGAGTGAAGAGAAAAGAGAATTAGAGCCAGATCAACTTGAGCTTTTGAAATTGTCTGGCTGCTTAGCTGCTGCGCTCTATACAGTATGTGTGGGCAGCAGCAGACTGTTTTTGTTGAATGTAGACAAGTGAAACCTATCAAAACACAAAAGAGACATTTTAACTGGCACTTAGCGTTAAACTTACTACATGCAGTATGGTGTAAACTGTTGAATTAAACTGAATTAACATTGTGGCCTTGTTCCCTGAAATACATGCCCTGTGCTGTACATTAGTTTATTACTGTATCTCATGTTAGTGTATTGAACTAATGGCACATCAGTGAATTCACTTTTTTTCTGACATGTCACATTTATATTTTTTTCATGCTCTGCTTCCTCTAGAACCATTCCTATCACTCCTGAATCCAGCTGCTGAAATCATTTATTTTATCTTCACCTGCAAAACCGTGAATTAACCAACTAACAATACAAATCAAATACTTATGAAAAGGATTTAGAACAACATGGTGCTTTGGACAGAGCTTTTAGAGACATATGCGAATGGGTGAAAGGAGGTTTTGTTGTAAAGTCAGCTTTGTAGTGTTAAGAGTAAAATACTGATATCAGTCTCCCTTTTGTTGTTTAGTGCCAAAATATAGACAATCAAACTCTCAACAGCAGTGATGTTAGTAGCTAAAATGCCTGCTATGAAAATGTCTAATGTCAACACAAGTGGTCTGTCTCTCCCAGTTTTCTCTCTGTTGCACCTGCACACTTAAATGAAGTCACTTATTTCTTCCTATCTGTCCTTGCTTACCAACATTTTTTAGTCTCATAAAAAGGGAGTCTGATAAAACAGTATGGATGTGAATGGTGCAGTTTGCAGCCTCCTTTTCTCTTAACTGCCTCTGTATCTATCTGCAACACATCACCTTCTAACTGTGGATAGTGATTATTAAAATCTGAGTTAATTGACTTGTTGTTCTTAGGGAATAAAATAAAGTAATCTAATAATAATAAATCTAAATTAACTAAACAGTAATGTTTTTTTCCTCATTATACGTGGAGAATACCTACAATTTGTTACATACTGTAGACAGAAAGAAACTGAGGTTATCAAAACAGCTTGGTCATGTTGGGCTGGCACATAGAACTGGTTTCTATAGCTTGACTGTTTGTTTCATTCATTGTTGAAAATTTGCCATATCAGCAAGAAAAATGTTTCACTTTCCATCAGGCATCCATTCACTGTGATCTTGAAATGCTTGATGTAGCATTTGACAGGACAGCCAGTAGACATGTAAGAACATAATTTGCTCATCATAATGGACAAATCAGGGGCACGCCAACTTCAATCTCTGTCATCTGTTGTGTGATGGTTCCTATGTTCTGGGGTTTATTTACCATGCAGGGACATTAAAAGAAACATAACAGGAAATACCTTCACCAGCATTTATAGCACATACAGTATATAAGTTGTTATTGCTATGAAGCACTGCCAACCACTTCCACCAACACCTGCAATTTGATTTATATTTTGCTGTTGTCCTACTGTTGTGGTTTTTTTTTTACAGCAGCATCTTTTTACTTATTTTGTAGCTTGTCCACTCATGCAGCAGAGTAGGAAACGATTAGAAAGACATGATAATTTGACTCCCAGTACTTTTCCTGTCAACATTTATTCTAAGTGCATGTGCAATCCCGGACATCTTGACACTAAAGTACCCGTCACCAGTACCAGTCTTTCATTGAGCTTTTAACCAATATCAGTCTAAAGGCAGAATTCCATTTTTAACAAGATAATGATAATCAAGCAGTACTACATCCTTCTGAGAGCAACTCAGTAACCACTGCCTTCTTCCTGATGCCATAGTCCGACTCACAGTTATATACTAGTGTTGTCTGCCGGCTCTTACTGACATTAACAAGATATGCCTTTCAAATATCACGGCCTTTGGGACTGGGTCAGAGTTACTATTTATAGAACGTCAAGACTTGATGATAGTTTGGCGAGCTAGAGTGATAACTGAAAACAGAGTGAGTTTTAGTAGCTCTGCTGCAGCTGATTTTGTGTCAGTTATTGTCCCAGGTTCTTGAACAGATGTGATCTATCAAGAGACTCTGGATTGCTGTCTGGATAGTTTACATCTACGTCCAGTAACACTACTTCCATCATTCACAGTTAGTTATACAGTAGCAAGAAAATGTTAAATATTAATATACTACTGTTTGGGTTTCAAAGCAGGTCAAGGTGCAAATGACACCTGAGCCAGTGTCTGGAGTGTGGATTGCCTCAACACACCCTGTATCTGCCTGCTCATGCAGAAACGTTTAAATATTGTGTCACACAACCATAATGTAATTAGCAGACTTGCAGTGATTTGCTTTTTAGCTGCAACAAAATACAATTAAAATAAAATCCAATATATCACCATCTGCTGACTGAGGTTCTTTTGCCAACTCTGGGGAGAAAAATACGTTAGCTACTTTTGCTGCCAGAGATTATCATATGTTTCTCCTACAATATCACAGTACATCACACAGGGCAGGGAGTCATTGCATTGAAAAATATAACTAGACAAAGATCATTTTCTGATTTTATCATTATATTACCACTTGAATGATAATAATGGACACTTCTGAATCATCCATATTATTCTAGCTTCATGAATGGCACATCCTTTATCCAGCAGTGAAATACATGCATGATATAGAATACAAATAGAACACGGCAGCCCCCTTTCTTTTCAGAAAGCTTCACATTGTTCTTAGTCCTTTGATCAGGTTGATGGCTTTGATATGTTTAAATCAAATAAGAAAACTGAAAAGTATATGGAATCTGGTAAAACCATTTGTTTATAGGTAGACTGTAAAAGAAGTGATCCTCTCCAAGATGCCATGTACTGCATTTCTGCCAGTCTTATATGATGGATCCAACATGCCCCTCTAAGTTATTTGTGAGTGAAATAATTGAAACGTTACAACCTCTAGCTCATCATATGCCCCACCCTTTACTTACCAAATATATACAGTCTGCTTTACCCACTACTGAATATTCATAGTTGTGGTTTTAAAATGCTCGACCTGAGCGTGTGCTGTGGGTGCCTCTCTTGCTGTGCGTCTGCGCCTGGTGGTGTGTGCCTGCAGTCTTGCTGTTTACATTCTTCCAGAGTCAGAGCCCTGAGCTGCTAAAACTTGTGCCACCATGTCTAGACCCTTGTCTGACCATGAGAGAAAGAAACAGATTTCAGTGCGAGGCCTTGCAGGCGTTGAAAATGTCTCTGATCTCAAGCAAAACTTCAACAGGCATCTCCACTTTACACTGGTCAAGGACAGAAATGTGGCAACCAGAAGGGATTACTACTTTGCTCTTGCCCACACTGTGCGGGACCACTTGATTGGCAGGTGGATCAGAACCCAGCAGCACTACTATGAGAAAGATCCCAAAGTAAGTCTGACCCCTAACAGCACCAAACAGACAATTTTTTTTTTAAGTAAGTGAAAGATAATGGTATAAACAACATCCCATCTTGTATCTGTGATAGAGAAATTTATGGCGTTTACCCAAAAACTGGCATCAATTTTTCATCTAAAAACTGCTTCACACCCTCAGGACATTTAGGAAAGTAGTGGATAGTGTTTTCATTAGTATTCTGTGCCATAACTCTAGTGCAATTTAATTGACTTGTACTTCATTGAAGCATGTCCATGTTTTGCTACTTAATACTCCATATATCAAAACTATTACACTACTCATGCATTTATTTGGCCATTATAGTTATTATTTACTTATCATAAAAAACAAATGGTAGTCTTTTAAATTACAATACTCTGTCTGAGATCAGATATGTGGTTCCCAACTTTCTTTTTTTTTTGCTAGTGACTCTTTACAAAGAAGCAGATTGTTGGCGGGGCTACTGGTTCAAATTGATCTGAGTTATTAGTTAGGTTAGGTTTAGTGGTTTCATTTATATAGCTGTGGCTCACAGGAGAAAAATCCCAAAGAAGCAAAGATAGATATTGTAGAAAAGAGTTATATTTGTACAATTTGTACAGGAGACATTTATTTTTCTTTCTTATTTCCCACCTCTTTAATCACGTCTGATTTGTCACATGACCTTTTGAAGAGTCCTGAGCTCACGTTGGGAATCACTGTACTACAATTCAATTCAGTTCAATTCATTATATGTATATAATATAACACCAAATCACAACAAAAGTCATCCCAAGGATACTTTACAATGTAAGATTCAAGACCTTGCACAATTATATGGAAAACATATACAACTATATAGAATTATATGGAAAACCCAACAAATCTCCCTTGAGCAAGCAACAGTGGAGAAGAAAAACTCCCTTTAGCAGAAAAAAAGGGTGAGTGGCCATCTGCCAGTAAAGGCCACTGCCTTTCTGTTGATGCATATTTTAAAGTAAGACTGCTTACTCACGTATACCTCAGTATCATTGATCTAATGTAATTTACAATATGATATGAAATATCATATTGTAAATGTCATATGTGCCATCGTATTGTAAATAAGTAGCCTATATTTATTATTGATACTTTTCATTCAAGTATTAAAAAATATTTTGAATGCGAGTTAAGTATTTTTGCATTGGTACTTACTTAAGTATATGAATATTTTTTCTACCACTGAGAGCACAGGCTTAATAACCTCCTACTGTACTTTTCACAACCTGATGTCAGTATAATGCCAAGTCATGACATTTAAACTTCACCGCGGCTTCTTAGCACTCTGCTGGTATGCTGCCTTTCTTATAGTGTGTTGAAACTCTAGACCTCTCCATGACCTTCTGTTCCTACCCTGCCTGACCATAAAGCACATAGCCTGTACTCATGTCATATGAGCACATACTTCCGAGGGCAACTGAGTTCATATAAAAACAGTCACATTGATGCTTTATTTCAGTGACTGCTGTGTTATTAACAGACAGCTACAGAAAGAACCTTAAAAGAACAATGGGAGGCTGCTGTCACCAGAATAAAGCAGCAAAATTGCAGACCACACCACATTTATTGCTTGAAAATGTCACGGAAAACCATGTGCAGTTACAATAAAAGGTTCAGAAGCAGAGCAAAACCCAGCTTCAATTGCATTTACTTAGCAGGAAAAATGTTCCCCGTGTGATCATTAATAAATATACTAAATAAAGGGGGTACATTTTATTTTCTTAATGCTGCTAAATGTTCCTGTACACCTCAGCTTCTCTGCTTCTCGGCAGGGTTATTGATCTGTAAAAGAAAAGTGCCAAAACCCATACGGATTAATCTCAGTAGCAAGACACTTGCTTCTTCCATCTTTTTTTTTCAAAAACTATATAACTATTTAATCAGATGTTGATGGATTGCAACCTCTAACTCAGAAACCATGTGAGCACCAAACCATATGACCTTGTTCTGGAGCTCTAGACTAAAAGGTCAAAGGTGAATTTCTTAAAGGTCTAAATAGAAACTTGAAGGAGTTCAGTAGTGATTTCTGCCAATATCACTTTCTGCAAAGTTACTCTTACAACAATATATTGGAAGTCACATAAGATTTGAAACATACTATAATTCAGGAGATACTCTGTTATTTGACCTGTGAGTTGTATTCATTATTATTTTAAATGTCTATCTGAACCCCTTCTCCTTTTACTCCAGACTTGAACTCCACAATGAAAGAGTATCAGACTCAGGCTGACCTTTAGAGCGACCTCTACAGCTATTTTTGCTCAGGCCAAAATGTTGGTGTTATGTAATACCCAAAGCCGTATATCCCCCAACTGCCTTCTCTTCTGTGCTCTCCACTCCTCAGCCTGTGTCTGCCCCTCCATGTCAGAGGAGGAAAAAAATACACTAAATGGCAAAGGCTAAACACAGTCTTAGGTGGCACATTTCTGTGCATTCCCAACCATGACACTAAATCACGAAACTTAAAGGTTACCTTCACAGGCTGTGTTGGATGTTACTGTGGCCTTCCTTCCATATGAGTCGGTTCCATATGTTTTTTGTTTCAAATTTGTGGCCATCATGCTACTGTGGAAACTTCTCTACTTTCTATAATCTATTTATGTAATGAGACAAATATATCTCTGTTAGTTTTAATATGATATGGCTGATAATTCAGTTTGATAATGATTATTTGTTCCTTTCTTCCCTAACTGTAGCGTGTGTACTACATCTCACTTGAATTCTACATGGGCCGTTCCCTCCAAAACACCATGGTGAACCTTGCACTGGAGAACGCCTGTGATGAAGCCACATACCAGGTAAGTATAATGATATAATGATATAATATATAATAATGATAAAATGTCTGTCTACATCTATTGCATCTTATTCACTGCGTCATTAGTCCTTGTTTTGTTCTGTTGTCATCTTTAGTTGGGTCTGGATATGGAAGAGTTGGAGGACATGGAGGAAGATGCTGGTTTGGGTAATGGTGGCCTGGGCCGCCTTGCTGGTGAGCATCTTTTCACCCTTCATATTTGATTAAATAAGCTGTTGACTGACTTAAATAATTAAGAATTTTATATAACACCCACACAAAGGTTGATCCGTTTTTTTCAAATGTGCTGTCTCTGGTTTTCAGCCTGTTTCCTGGACTCCATGGCTTCATTAGGTCTGGCTGCCTATGGTTACGGTATTCGCTATGAATTTGGCATCTTCAATCAGAAAATTGTCAATGGCTGGCAGGTTAGAAATGCAAATTTTTCATGCTTCTGGCTGTCTTTCTGTTCCTCTGAGCCTTCATATTCTTGTTTCACTATGCAAGAATAGCTGCTAGTGTTAAATTATCTACTGGATGAGTTTCTTTTATCATTATCAGGATCTGATGTTCCTTATCATTTTCTGTGTCTGGCTCAGCTCAGAAAACCATTCACCTAATGAATGTTTTAGTCATTCCACATAAATGTATATCATTATTCAGGTTGAGGAGGCTGATGATTGGCTGCGCTATGGAAACCCCTGGGAGAAGGCACGTCCTGAGTACATGCGTCCGGTGCATTTCTATGGCAGGACTGATCATCATCTCGATGGTGTCAAATGGGTTGACACTCAGGTGAAACTTTAAAGTAAATTCACATAAAAAGTTTTCCTGCAATGATACAGAGATATAGGGAAATGTCTTTCTCTTTCTATGGTGACATTTGCAGGTAGTGCTGGCCCTACCATATGACACCCCTATCCCTGGCTACAGAAACAACATTGTCAACACCATGAGGCTGTGGTCTGCAAAGGCACCCTGCGAGTTTAACCTGAAAGACTGTATGTGTCAGGCAGAGATCAAGCATCTTCAGTCATGCAACAGCTGTCAAATATAAATGAGGCTGAACTAAAGACGTTTACGTACTTTTTCTCTTACAGTCAATGTTGGTGGCTACATTCAGGCTGTTTTGGACAGAAACTTGGCTGAGAACATCTCTCGTGTGCTGTATCCCAACGACAATGTAAGAAAAATGTAACTAAATTACATGTTAATCCACCAGAACTGCTCTCATGAGATGACCATGAACGTGTAAACCTAATTAGAGGAAACAGCTGAATGTTGAACAATAACAGCGTATGGCTCTGGTATGACTGCGCAGGGCTTATCTTAACTCTGCTGAGAGATGGATTTCCATAATTTGGATCCCAACCAAAGCCATTCTGTGTGCTTTCAGCTTCCTCTTTCCTCCTTTATGTCAAATCTAAGACCTGCCCACCATGTGCGGTCTCCCTGAAGGACCAAGAAACAGGATTTAGGTTAACAAGAAACCTAAAGTTATAATTCCTATCAGATCTGGTAATTTGTGTTTGTGCAAGTCAGAGCAGAAACTGTGGTGGACATGATGTTTGAGTAGTGTTTGAGTTGAGTTTAGCCAGTGTTACACTGCTCTCCTGTCATACAGTGCTGTGTATAACGACATGGAAGCACTGAAATCATTAAATTTTTTAATTAATTTATCAGATTAACTTACTTTTTTTTTATTATAACATAATGTGTTTCAAAATACCTCAGATTAATTTGACATAATCTGCATAACAGATTATTCGCAGTACAACTCTGTATTTGGCAAATGCAGTAGCGTCTCTAGGGCACAATAAACATTAACATGCAAAGTAGTGAATCCAAATGTGCCTTATCGTTTAAATCACAAGCAAGCATTGATGTAATGGGGCAGGAGAAAGCGGAGGTGGAGACAGGGTAATGAGTAGCATTATCAGTCACAGCATTTGAGCTCAGAGAACTGTTATAAAACATCCAAAGTAAAATTTCAGAGCAGGGAAACCCATTGCTTAACGGTCCTTAATTTACAGTCAAAACAAAACTCTTTGCAGTAATGCAAAATACACTCACCAGTACACTGCTTTGAAAGCAAAGCTGCACGACAATCTTTCATCTGGGCAAACTTTTTACTTTTTTCACTCTTTCACTCTTCTTTCACTGTTTTATGTAATAAATGCAAAGCAGTATTAGTAGTTATGTAGAAAAATCTATAATGTTAGACTGAATTACTGATCATGTCGTGTACTGCTCAACAGTGACATCTGGTGGGGCCTGTCCCCTAGGGTCCCCTAGGTATTTGCCACTGGACAAATGTCTCATGAGTGAAAGATGATATTTCGTCAGCTGTTTTAAAATAGAAGACTATTAATATTCACAATTGTTATCTTAAACAAAACAGTGTTTATGTGTTGTTTTTTCATCCAACTTTTGAATTTTTAAGGATGTGCTGGTTTAAACACATTCAAACACTCACCTACCATAAATATTTATTTGTCAGAGGGAAGCAGCCTATAAATTTACACAGTGTGCATACATATGTATAACACCTGCACTGGCAACCCAGTCTCCTCTTTTGTGGTTGGGTTCAGGGACTGACAGCATTAGATTAAGTATAGAGAAAGATTGTGGGCTGGCTTCATGGAGAAAAATTCAACAGTCACTCCTTACACAATGTCTGTATTGAAATTTAAAACCAAACCACGATCTTTCTCTGACCTTAACCAAAGTGCATTTTTTTGACTGAACCCAATCTCACACAGACGTTTGGACTCAAACTCGGGACTGTGTTTGCAGTCCTGCACAGTATCCTATAGGCCAGTGGTTCCCAACCTTTTTCCCAAGGGACCGCTATTTTACCAGTAAATATGTTGAGGACCCCCACCTTCTCTCCTCCTGGACAAAAAATAAAACAGGCCTAGAGCTTTTTAATTGTTTTGATCTTTCATATTCAATGCATAACAGTAAAGAACAGTTAATGGGCTACATGTTCATTGAAGCCAAACAGTGAGAATAATGTGCATCACAGTGTGTATTTTTTCTGAACAGATTATTTCATGTGAAGACTGCAATGTATCAGCAGTCTTTCCTATGTATCTATGAA
>JAUMHL010000006.1:9800659-9909426 GCA_032362345.1 Sandelia bainsii | reverse complement strand
GCACCTCAGTATGGAGGAGGAGTGTGTGGTGGGTCTCGTCCTCACACACCTGTGCAATTATTCGTTTGTTGACTGGACGAGCTTTAATAAAGTTAACAATTGTTACCACAGTCTTTCAGGTGTCATCTGCTTCCTCACATATGTGTTTGCTGGCCAGCTCTTGTCTGTGCATAATGCAATGAAACATCAGGCAGTAGAAAGCTAAAAATTGCATGCTTGTCACTGCATATCGTGATGTTTATTGTTATAAAGAAATAATACAAACTTCTGCAATTTTAGTTTTTTTGTCCTGCACACACATAAATTAAATGCCAATAAACTTTAAATAAATAAGTTAAAAAAAAATTTGTTGGCCCCCATTAAAATCGCGACCCACTGTGAAGCTTTAGCGACCCCTAGTGGGGGTCGGGACCCCCAGGTTGGGAATCAATGCTATAGGCTACTCCCTCCATCCACCCAGACCACTTCCTTGCAACTCAGTTTCCGTTAAAACGTTTACTGCTTCATTCGTTCAAATAAATGTTGCATCACAACATAATGATTATTCAGTAAAAAACGTAATCTTGGTGGCAGTTTAGTTGTATGTAATTTTTAGGAGACTGGTTGTTATTGGTATAGGTTTATGTATCTTATATTTAATTATTTATATTTAATTAAGTATTTGATATGTCAATGAATCAATGTTAGTCACTAAAGTGCCAAAGGCCACTGTATATTCAATGCCTAAAAAAACTATTCAGGTTTGCCTTTAGAACAGAAACTGACAAATATGTGTCTTTATCCTCAGTTCTTTGAAGGAAAGGAGCTCCGTCTGAAGCAGGAATACTTTGTGGTGTCTGCCACCCTGCAAGACATCATCCGTCGTTTCAAGGTCTCTAAGTTTGGCTCCAGGGAGATTGCTCGCACAGACTTCAGCAAACTGCCTGACAAGGTGAAGGGAAAAACTCAACAAAATAGTTTCTGTCAAAAAAAGAAAAGATTTCTCTGTGATGTTCTCTCTGTGTCTTCATTAAATTCCCTATATCAGTGTGTTGAACAGGTTGTTGGTGGGTTTTATGGTGTGTTATGAGAATAGTGGAACAGTATCTCCGAAGCACTGTGGCATATTCTAATTCTGAACTGACATTTAATAATGCTCTCCATATTCAGGTTGCCATTCAGCTGAATGACACTCACCCAGCCATGGCTATTCCTGAGCTGATGAGAGTTCTGGTTGATGAAGAAAAGATAACATGGGAAAATGTGAGAAAAAGCAAAACTAAAGCAATTTTTCAAGTTTTAATTTTCAAATTTAGAACATATTTCATTCTTTAAACCACCATACTTCTTGTTTTTCATCATAATAATCATAGTGTAGTTAGTAAACTATTTATCCCCACAAAGAGAAATGATAGGGGATTATAGGGGAAGTCTGTTATTATAAAATCTGTTATTATTTTAATAATATCTTGCACAGTAATACATATTTATGTGTCTTCTCCCGCTGGTGTTCAGGCCTGGGACATCTGTGTCCGCACCTGTGCCTACACCAATCACACTGTCCTTCCTGAGGCTTTGGAGCGCTGGCCAGTTGACCTGTTTGCTCATCTGCTACCCCGTCACCTGGAAATAATCTATGAGATCAACCGCCGCCACCTGGAGGTTAGTTCTGCACATTGCAGCATGTTATAATCTCCGTGATGTTTCTGTAGAGCACCTCTTCATTATATATGTCAATATAAGTTAAGTACCAATATAGTAATAAAGTCATAGCACATAGGATATCATATCGAGCATATCTCTCTGTTCTTTTATCTGCCTGTTTGATCACAGGGTACAAGTTAAGGAAAGTACATAATGTCAAAGCTTTGTGCAATCAATGCATTTGGATATGAATACATTTTAATGCTGAACTTTCACAGAGCAAAATATAAATATGAAATTAAAAACATGAGAGGCTAGAAAAGCAGAAAGCATGCTCTTTTCTCTGAGTATGATTGGGTATTTTTAGATGGCCCCAGAGGAAAAAGACTGCAATTAAAACTTATTAAAAATGCAAGAAATGACTAAAGATTGACATATGCACATAAATGCTGCAATGTAAAAGAACAAAGTGGTTTTGATTGACTTTTAATTGCAATATCTGTCAGAATGCAGGACTCCCACATTCCTGCTCAATATAATGATAAATATTTCTGACACAAAGTGATGAGAAGGTTTTGTGAGTTGTACCTGTACCAGACTTGCACAATAATAAACTGAGTTTCATTTGGTGAGTCACATACTAATGGAAAGTGTCCCGATCCTTCTTATTTGATATAATTTTAGAATAGCTGCAGTGACCTACTTTAATATGTATGATAATGATGATATGAATCAGAAACCAAAATAATAAAAAGACTCATGTTGTTTTTAATTTTGCAGAAAGTTGCTGCTAAGTATCCCGGTGATAATGATCGTCTGCGCCGTATGTCTCTCATTGAGGAAGGCGGACAGAAGAGAATCAACATGGCCCATTTGTGCATTGTGGGTTCCCATGCTGTCAACGGCGTGGCCCAGATACACTCTGACATCCTCAAAGCTACTATGTATGTCCCAAAAATGAGCATTAGTTTGTCTGTAATGCTCAATAGTTAAATATTCTACGCTTTTATGGGCTGCTACATTGTCACACAGTTGGTGATGCTTCTTTCTGTTTGCAGTTTCAAGGATTTCTATGAAATGGAGCCACATAAGTTCCAAAACAAGACCAACGGCATCACTCCTCGTCGCTGGCTTGTTATGTGCAACCCTGGGCTGGCTGAGGTCATTGCAGAGGTTAGTGGTGTTTTAAACACATAAATAACACAAAACTAATATTTAAATATACCTAATAATGAAAACGTGCATGTATTTTATTCAGTTTGTCTCAAATTTGTTTAGAGAATTGGTGAAGACTTCATTCGTAATCTTGACCAGCTGAGGGGTCTCCTCAAGTTCATCAATGATGAGGCTTTCATTCGTGATGTGGCCAAAGTGAAGCAGGTGAAGTATTTAATGGATTATTTTGTTTCCACTGCAGTAGAGCAGAAGTTTCTCACATTTGAATTAACACAATGATTCTTGAGAAGATAGGTAGGTACTACTCGATATGTAAATCCTAAAGCCCTAGAAATGATCAGTGATGGAGGAAGTACAGAGCTCTGTTATATAAATTAAAGTACAGCAGCATTATGATGCATTAATACTAAAATAATGCATTGAAATGTTAACTAAAGTAAAAGTGCAAACATAAGCATCAGAATATGTATAAAATAAAAGCATTCATTATGCAGAATACAGTGTATATTATTATAAAAGTGTGTGTATTGTGGGACGGTGGTGCAGTAGGTAGGGCAGTCGGCAATTGCTAGCTGTTCAAGAAACCCAGGGTTGGTGGTTCGCGTCCTGGACCCTCCCTAGTGCCTGTCCCAAGCCTGGATAAATGGGGAGGGTTGTGTCAGGAAGTTCTGGAAGTGAAATTCTGAAAATAAAGAGTTCATTGTAGTTTATATAATAAAATCACTGTTCATTTACATAGGAAAATAAGCTGAAATTTGCAGCACACTTGGAGGAGCACTACAAGGTAAAGATCAATCCCAACTCCATGTTTGATGTCCAAGTGAAGAGAATCCATGAATACAAGAGACAGCTTCTCAACTGTCTGCACATCATCACCTACTATAACCGTAAGTAGAAGTCTAAATGGTTTCAGGGCATTTCCAGAATGCATGTGTATCAGAGTCAGAAAGTTTGGTGCACACAAACATGGACACCTCAGTCCTTTAATCTCTTGATTTCTTGGCAAGGTATCAAGAAGGAACCCAACAAGCAATGGACTCCAAGAACTATCATGATTGGAGGAAAGGTTTGTAATTTAACATCATACAGCTTTAAAAAGTCACTCTCACGATTCACAAGTGGAATTCATATGACATTATTTATTTCATTGTCTACTTCTTGCAGGCTGCTCCTGGATACCACAGTGCCAAGATGATTATCCGTCTGATCACAGCTATTGGTGAAGTGATCAACAACGACCCTGTGATTGGAGACCGTCTCAAAGTCATCTTTTTGGAAAACTACAGAGTCACACTGGCAGAGAAAGGTAATTTCCAAATCACTGCTGTATTCAGAGGTCTTCTTTCTCTTTTTCTATTTGTTCTTTTCTTTCTGTTCTGTTCATGCTGTTTTGTTTATTTTCTAAAGTCTAAAGATGTCCCATAAAACACAAACACAAAACACTTTTTTGTACTTTTCCATCAACTTCCAGCCATCCCTGCAGCTGACCTGTCAGAGCAGATCTCCACAGCTGGCACTGAGGCCTCTGGAACCGGCAACATGAAGTTTATGTTGAATGGCGCTCTAACCATCGGTACCATGGATGGAGCCAATGTTGAAATGGCAGAGGAGGCTGGAGAGGAGAATCTTTTCATCTTTGGCATGAGGGTGGATGATGTTGATGCACTTGACAAGAGAGGGTAAGAAATGAACCACAATCTCTCCATATTTTCTTTTGTAGGCAATACAATCAGTTCAGTGATATTGTTGCAGTTCTTTACCACATAATTTTCACAATAAATTAAGAAGACAAATAGCTGGAAGTCCCAAAATATATTTCTACTCAAAAACAATGTGACTATGAAATAATCCCAAAGAGACAAATACAAAGTAGCAGAGACAGGAAAAAAGATTGTTGTATTGTTATTTGTGTCACTACAGTATCTATTGTCTTTGCATATAAGAACACAGTGTGTTACCTGCAGTTAGATCCATTCTGTGAAATACCTCCAAGATAGCACAACTGTCAAGATACAGTATTTTGCTGTCAATGCAGTGAGCTCCATACGCTCTGACAACCCAGCAGCTCTGCAGTCTCTCACAGATTTCAGTAATGATTTCTTTCTTGCACTGTCAGTGCTCCCAGACTGAAATGTTTTGTCCACATGAGCTGAAGCTTTCCATTTTAAAAGGTGTGGCCTTGGGGAACCTGCTGGTACCTCTGTGTAGGCATTGACTGCAGCTGATTCACAAACTCGGTGGTTACAACAACAAGTGTGTGCTTGTGTTTTTCTGAATGTGTTTATCATTCATTTTCTGTGCTTAGATACCATGCTGAAGAGTACTACAACCGCCTGCCTGAGCTGAAACAGGCTATTGACCAGATTGCTGGAGGCTTCTTTAGCCCAAAGCAGACCGACCTGTTTAAAGAAATTGTCAACATGCTGATGCATTATGACAGGTAAAGGCATATCTAACATTTGCAGCCTGAGGCGCACACATGCATCCACACATACAAATAGGAATGTGTATAAACTTGCATGCTAGTAAAAAAAACCTCTGCATGCACATCAATATTCTACCACATACCACATGCATTTTGTACATGTTGAATGAATCTTTTTTATTAATCATTTGCAGATTCAAGGTCTTTGCTGACTATGAAGACTATATTAAATGCCAGGAGAAAGTCAATGCTCTTTACAAGGTATGTTCATAAACAAATAATGGTTCATAAAGGTTTTTTATATATTTGCATTTTTATTTTTTTACTAAATCAACACTGGGCGAATATAGCACCAGTAATAATTTAGTGAGTAAACTGAGAAAACTAAAACCATTATTATGCCCATGTTAATCGCAGACTGGGTACATTTTTAACCCAGTGACGTCTAGTGTGTAATATGACTTATAATTAGTATGGCTACATTAAAGGGAGTCTCAGATATATTAACTATATTAAGTACTGATCCTGTTAGTCTTTTGTCAATCATTTTTATCCTGACATCAGAACCCCAAGGAATGGACGAAGAAGGTGATCTACAACATTGCTGGATGTGGCAAGTTCTCCAGTGATCGCACCATTGCCCAGTATGCTTGTGAGATCTGGGGCGTGGAGCCCACACATGAGAAACTCCCTGCCCCTGATGACAAGCAATAAACTGTCCACATGCCCCAACTTTTCCTTGCTTGTATCACACCACCAACATCTTTAGAACAGACATAGTAGATGCTGTGTGCGTATCTGGTAAAAGCCTCTATAAATCCACGTCCACATGCATTAGCAATAAATCCGCCCTGCATTACTACACTCACAGAAAGTCTACAGAAACTAGCTATGTTAACATTTTCCATACCTGCATATTTGCAATATCCAGGTTATGGATTGGTGTAACAGAACCATTATTGTCAGGGATAGGTAATAAATGTTTGGTTGCTGTGAGGTGGATAAAAGTTCTTTAAGGTGGGTTTTACAAATTTATTGGGGTTAGTTTTTTTTAAATAAAAAAATATAAACTTGTTTATTTCCACTCAGACCCATTCTGAATAAAATTTTGTCATAAATACCACAACAGCCTTGACTTTTTCTTATTTCCTAATCAATTTCAGGTGTTCTCACATGATTTACTTAAGAATAAATAATAAGTATAACATAACACATTTTGTTGCAAAGAGAATTGTTATTGGGTAATAACTTTATTTTTAAGCACACACCACACTCCAGCAATTGTCACTTTAATTATATCTTAAAAACTAGGTCAGTCTATTGTGATTATGAAAACAGTACATTTCATTTGGAGTTCATTAATGATTTTGTTCACATTTTGTAAACAAATTCAAAAACAAAACTAAGGCTTTTCTGTGGATGACACTTAGCTGGGATAATCTCTCTATGACGTGAGAACAGTGAACCTCCGGACTGTGACTCTGCAGTTCCCAACTTTGAGAGATGGTATCAGCTCTAAAACAAGAACTCATTAATGAACTTCTTTTAAACTTAAAATATGCAAGAATACTTTCAGTTTATTTTAAGTATACTTAGTAAACAGACAAGTCTGACAGAAAAGTATATTTGGCCTCTACTTGTACTTGACAAATTTAGAAAATATACAGAAATACCAAGAATGCCTTTCAGAGGTTTGACTTTGTAAAGAAACAACTACGCAATAAATAATTAAATAATTGATGTTTTAATTTAAGAATTAAATTGTTGTGTGACATGGTGTTTTGCCTTTCGAAGATTGTGAGTATGGTAGGTAATTAATTGTTGTTTTATAAACTTATAATTGTTAAATAGTTGTTATATATTAAAATGTGTTAAAAAAAGGATGAGCAGTCACTAGGGCTTCTCTCTTAAACACTTCTTCAAATCACAAAGTTCTGTGCAACTAAAGCTCTATGGTTATTGTCACAGTCAAGCAGCAACCCAATGACACAAGACATATTTGTGTTACATGTAAATTTTAAATGCATATTTAAACCCAAAAAGTGAGATAAAAGTATACTGCAAGTAAAATGTAAGTTCAGTATTTAGAAGTAAAACAGAAAGTATACTAGTAGTACATCCCTAGTAAACAAACACTATACAGTATGTAACAGTTTAATTGTAGAATACTTAAAGTGCACTTTCATAAACTAAAGACTCGGCCAAATTAGTCCCAAGAAGTACTGAAAAAGTACACTTATAAGTATACTACAAGTACATGGCCAGTAGTATACTTTTTTTCATAACGGAATAGGCATAAAAAACTCAATTGTTTAATAACAATTGTCCCCCCCCCCGCACAAAAAAAATGCTGCTTAAATGTTCAACCACACTGCATTTCATGATGAAGATACATCAGTTTTAATATTACAAATGATACATTCTATTATTTAAACTGTGCATTGTATTTATTACAGTTGTTATAGGCATGATTTACCTCTTACCTTCATAAAAGAAAAGAAAGTTCCAGTTATATTTAAGAGGGAGTCGACAGTTGGTTGGAAAAACACTGAAGAGAAAATACGACATCATACGTTTAATTAGATATTTGTTAGTAATAGAATAAACTCAATCTTCCACAAGGCCTGAAAGTCTGATCTGTAATTTGAGGAAACAGTGACGTCAGAGTTTAACTGTTAGGTGTGAACTGACGTTAAGAAAGTAAAGAGGAGGTATTTTGAGAGCACTTATAGAATATAGTACAAACAAAACACAAAAGGAAGAGAAGAACCCATTACTGCTGTGACCCCCCCTATTAACTTTGACTCTGCTTTCTGGTGAGGATCTGTAAAGACGAACAAAGATTCACTGTTGGTGCTGATCTTGCACATTAAGTAATTGTTTGTAATTAAAAGCAAAGGAAATATTTAAGTTATCAAGTAGATTTACTATCACATACAATGTCTGAACCCTGATGATATCATGTTGGACTGTAATGCTGAGTATGCATTATAGTCACACATATAAAATAATTAAATGTGGATTAAATGTGATTTTGTGATCAAACTTTAAATGTCTGCAGAATGTGTCAGTTGAGCATGTCTGTGACAGTGTAACACATAGTCGTTGTCCATTTAACATGCTTTTGTAATGTCTGAAATAAAAATGGCCATGCAATTTCAAAATTTGTATTCTCATTCAGGCACTGCAGCCAGTTCAGTTAAAGATTTTACTCATTTAAGAGGATTTTCAGTTTACTCCAAATAGTAGCAGTGACCAAGCTGAGTTTTTCTCTGTCAACCTCTGATACATTGTTTGACATATGGTTTGCCTCATAGCAGCTGAGAAACACTGAGTATTGCCCACTAGTATTCAAGAAGACAAATATCCTATATATCTTTAAATAAAACACATTGGTACAAAGCGGAGCACAGTTAGGTGGTCAAAACAAACAAGAACAAACTGTGACACAAGAGTGTGTGATAAGGCAATGGTCCATCAGTTGCACAGAAATCAACATCGGCACGAGACACAGGTCAGCAACCAACAGGACTTTGGCACGATGACAGTGACACAACATCTTATCTGGTGATGGGGGTGCACCCAGAGGCAGTAAAGTAAATCTTAATGCCATCTGTTATTAAGGGCGATTCCTGATAACACACCATAACTCTTTTGTTGCATTCTCTTAACGCCACTCTAACGTTATAACTAACTCTATAAAGTATATAGTTTATTGTACCCGACAAAGTGGATTTTTTTGGGGGGTGGGTTTAGAATCTCAGAATTAATCTGCATGCTGGGATTCTGTTTAGCTGTTTAAACATGCTGCCAGACAAATCAAACCGCTTAGCAGCCTAAAGAAATAGTGTTAAAGTAGATAGAAAATGTTTTGCTGGTGGAACAAGATTTATTGTTCATGGAGAAAAGGAGGAGAAATGACAAGTGAACCTAGTGTCCTGCTATGTGGTCGTCCACTCCACTGACTTCATTTTAATTTTTAATGCTACTGTACATTTATTGACAATAAAACATGGTTGTTTGACTTGATACATACATAAGCATGATGTCACTTGTTCCTCCAATGAGGAAAAATTAAGTCAAAAAGAAACTGAGACATTTGCAATTCACAATGATAACTTTACTTTGTAATTTTTTTTTCTGTCTTCATAAAAAAAACTGCATATTGAAACATATTGAACTGGTGATCCTTGACTTTCTCATTGAGCTTACACATTTGACAGACATGACAAAATACAGAAAATATCAGAGATGTCAAACTTCACCTTATGAAAAATGAGTAAACTACAATCACAGGAATTTCTATAGGATTATTTGGGTTCTGGGAGAAGATGTACTATAAACAATACAGTCAACACCAATACTGAAGGTATAGGGAACATAGAACCAGTAGTGTAAAACCATGTTTTAAAACCTTGGTCTCAGCAGAAAAAAAAAAATCTACCATTTTCTGTGATGGATGGTTCAGCTCAAAGTCATGTGTAAAGCAATTGCCATGAAATCAAGGTGAAAACTCTCCTACAGCATGTTTCAAGCTGTGTGGCATCTCCATGTCAGAGTTTAAGTGTTAACTATGGTTAACTTCAGTTAACTCTGTTGAGTAAGAGATTATACATTTAGGTTTGGCAGAAAATGATTTGCTTTTTGTTAGTGCTTGTCAAAAACCCAAGCAGCAATGGCTCACATCCTACATATTACACACTGTAATAATTACATGTTAAATCAAACATATGGGGTAATACAAAAATAAATAATTAAAGCAAAGAAGATAAACATAAACAAGTTTCTCTGCATTTGACTTAGACCAGTGCACTTGTTGTTTTTCTTGGGTAGGAGACAGAACATCAGCTTAATGTGTTGACTCGATTTGTTTGTAACTATTAACTGAGAGTGTCAGTATTGCCAGTTTTATTGCAGTGTTTAACAGGGGGTTTACTGGTGTAATAAATTGTACGATAACTCCTATTCTACAGGGTCTGCCAGTTTAACAAGTATAAAGTCCAAACTCGCAACACCAAACTGTGTTACATAACTTCAGAAGTAAAAGAAACCATTTTCTCAAGTGTTTAGATGGCACATTCTGACATTGTAAATTTCTTTGAAAAGATCTCTTGCGCTGTTTGATTCCCTGAATGCTGATACCCAATGTCTAATTAACACGCAGACTAGAGAGGTTGTTTCCTTTGCCATTAAGGAAAAAAGATAGTAAAGATTACTATCTTTACTGGTTTGTTGATGGAGGTATCTGTGTCATACACCCCAGGACTAGTGCCTTTCATTCTGCCTCTATCTGCGTAGCTTTATGGATATAAGTATCACTACACAAATCCTAAACTTGGTGATCCTGCAACCTTTCCTCTAGTGCACATCTAGTGGATGGATTTTCCTCTCAGTATAAATTGTAACCACTTTGTTGATCATCAGACTTTTCTTATAGCTCCATCATTAGATCGAAATAGTTATTTTATGACCAAATACGTGCAAAAGTAATGACATACCCACCAGCCTTTAGTTTAATGTGTAATGATAATTACTGGAGCATAAGTTAAGTAAGATGGTTACCTTGGTAAACATTATACCTGCTAAGTATCAGCATTTTTGCATTGTCACAGTGAGCATGATATTGTGCTGACATTAGTATTTGGCTCAAACTGCCATAGCCTCACATAACAGATGTGACTGTAGACTGTAGGCGGTGCTTTAAATGCAAAAAAAGAGAAGAGAAAATATAAAAGTGGATACCAGAGGCAACTCTTTTTAAAAATTAAGAGCTTTATGAATTAATTTCCAGAGTTAGGCACTTTTACTTCTGGCGACTCTATAATGTTTTTAATTATCATAGATCTTGGTGTGAAGTCAGGTGTTTTTATTAATTGTAAAATGCTATCAGCTTTTTCTTAGTTATATTCCCCTGCTGGCTCCTTCCTCTGGCCATAAATTTATTAAAGTACGACAAAACCCCATTTCACGTCTAACTAAATTGTATATATTTGTCCCAACAAACAACAACCTCCCTTAATATCCCATTATTCTCTTTGTACATACTCTTTGTTCCTTTGTTACCTATTTGGCTGGTGTAACATTATGTCCATTTCAAGACACAATCCCCACTTACTTTGCTTTTCTGCTCAGCTCAAAGATTCCTTTGGGGATTTCTTAAATCTTATTTTTTCATTTTTCTAAAGTTTTTCATATATTCTGTCAAATACCTGTACTTTTAGGGCTACAACATCAGACTACAAAGAGTATAAATATAAAAGGACAAGTTTCTGGTTTATCCCAACCAGTGTCTCACAGCTGAAAAAACTGAAAGCTTAATGTTTTTGCTTTGGTGCACCTGCAGCTTCATTCAGCCTGACAACTCATGCTGATTATTACACAAGCACACACATTCCACAAAACTAATCATCAGGGCTCAAATCAGGCAAATCTGACATATACTAGCAACATATGCTAATAAAACAAAAGACAAATCCGACATGTGAATTTCTATATTGAAATATAGATTTTTGGTTTACTGCTCACTTCTTTACTATCAGCTGTTACTGATTGAATAATCATCACATCATTGCTTATTGACTCTGTTCATTTTTTAAAAAACATTTAAAACAGCAGATGACAGAGGATGAGGAAGGCCGTCATGTTAAACTGCACTAAAATTGTAGAATATTTATCAGCATCTTTTGTTATGTCATCTACTTACTTCTTTTTTCCTGATTGCCTAAATCTTGATTTCTTTTAACCCCTAAACCAAACTTCAAATCTAAAGGGAAAAGATTACAGGATCACTTACAGAGACACAAAGAAAACACTGATATTACCAAATTAGTTAGGCTGATTTCACATGTTGGTCTCACATACACACACAGACAATGTACCCCCCCTGTCCTTCATATCAAGTAACCAATAAAGGGCAGGGAGTGTATCTCAGTGCAAAGAGAGAAAAGAGCTGAGCATAGTTAAGTTCTCACTCTTCATGCTGGAGCTCACTTTCACTGAAACATTTCAACCAGACATTGTTTACGCACAGCAAGGACTCAGAGTTCTACCTCACTGCTCAGTGAATGAGCTGCTAATACCTCTGTAGGTTAGACTACACTTCTAATAATCCAAAGTTCAGAAAAGCTGGTGGAATTTCAGAGCAGAGCAGCACACTGCAGCAACAAGACGACTTTTACTTCTTTTTGATTTTTTTTTTGAAGCACTCTCTCTGGAACACTTTGCCAGAATTTCATTTGAAATTATAGTATAATGCGCTGATTATTTTAGTTAAGGTGCTACAGTTTGTGAGTCAGCATTCTCATTGTATTTTGTTTATATTGTATTAATGGGAGAAGACAAACTAACGTGGTAAGTCAAATTTGATTCACCTTTAAATAGAAAACAAATATAGTCAGTAGTTAGTTTTGTCATTTGATGTTTTCTTCAATATTTTCACAGGTACTAGAACAATATATCCTCTTTTGCACATCTAAACACTTTAAAGGAGTTTTGGCTGTAGAAAACTATGGCATTTGGTGACCTCTTAGAGCAGGTGGGAAGCACAGGACGCTTCCAGATTCTGCATGTGACCCTTCTCAGCATACCTGTCCTGTTGATGGCCAGTCACAACCTGCTGCAGAACTTTGTGGCTGCGGTGCCTTCTCACTACTGCAGCCCACATGCAAACCTCTCTTATTTCCAACTGAGCCCAGAGGAAACGCTGCAGATCACAGTGCCTCTAGACCAGAAAGGGAAGCCACACAGGTGTCAGCGTTACATTACTCCACAGAGACACCTCCTGGCTGAGAATGGAACCTACAGTTCAGAGGAGCAGGGAGATGGTGAACTGCAGGGATGCAAAGATGGATGGTCCTATAACATGACTGAGATGAGCTCCACAATCATATCTGATGTAGGCTGCAAGTCTTTTTGTCTTCAGTTGTTTTTTTCTCCATTACAGTGCAAATATTTATATATTTCCTTTTTATGTGTGAATTAACTTCTTATTTTGGCAGTGGAATTTGGTGTGTGATCTGCGCTCTTTAAAACAAATGGGACAAACCGTCTACATGGGAGGAGTGCTTGTGGGAGCTCTTGTCTTTGGAGCTCTGTCAGACAGGTAACTTTCTCCTCTTCACATATTATTATAAGCTGCTCATATTTGCCGTTGAACAAAGTAAAGTTGTGATATGATGATCTCACTTTTTGCAATACCTGTCTCCTAGATATGGACGACGCATACTCCTGCTTATTTCCAATTTACTGATGGCCGTGTCAGGAACATGTGTTGCTTTCTCAGCCTCCTTCCCCCTCTATTGCGTGTTCCGGTTTGGTTGTGGTATGGCTCTGTCTGGCCTGGGTCTGAACACCTTCTCACTTAGTAAGTTGTTTAGTTGAATGGAAAAGAATAAGTTTAAAGACAAATATGAAATATTGTTTAGTTTGGTTTGGTGTTAATTGAATGCAGTCCTACAGACCATTATCCCTGTACAAATCCATGATAAAATGGTGCTAATCAAATATGTCTTCTTCTGCAATTCTTTCATTTTAAGTTGTGGAGTGGATCCCCACTCGAGTGCGGACTGTGGTAGGGACAATGACAGCTTATTGTTACACTTTAGGACAGTTGATATTGGCAGTCATGGCCTACTTCATCCGGGACTGGAGGTGGTTAACCCTGGCTGTGTCTTTGCCCTTCTACTTCTTTTTCCTTTTCTCATGGTGAGACACAAAGTATTGAACTGCAAAGAAAAGTAGAAAAGTTTAAAGTTGCAATGATTTAATAATTAGAGATATTCAGGCTCAGGACAAACTACAAACTAATTAACAAAATAAATATCTTGTACAGGTGGTTCCATGAGTCTTCAAGATGGTTAGTCTTGAGTAATCAGCCTGAGGAAGCCATCAAGAACCTTAAAAGTGTGGCCAGATTTAACGGACGCTATGAAGAGGGAGAAAAAATGGACATTAAAGTAAGTGAATCTAGTGTGTTTGTGTTATTGCCCCATCGATCTTAGTTTATAATTGCATGCAAAATAAATTTGAATTGAGAGAACTCTCTTTTTATGCACAGATGCTGGAAGAGTCCATGAAGAAAGAGATGTCCTGTTCAAAGGGCTCCTACACTGTCTTGGATCTTTTCCGCACACCCATTATGAGGAATGTGACAATCTGCCTCAGTTTTGTCTGGTACATTTTCATTATTATATGCTAGAAACGAATGTTTGACAGTTTTTAAAAATCATCTATTACACCATGCATGAATGTTTTTATTTACCTAGGTTATCAACCAGCTTTGCCTACTATGGTCTTGCTATGGATCTGCAAAAGTTTGGAGTGGACATCTACTTAATCCAAGTTATCTTTGGAGCTGTCGACATCCCTGCTAAAATTGTCATAACTGTGTGTATGAGTTTTATTGGGCGACGTCCATCACAGTCTGGTGCTCTCATTGTTGCTGGAGTCACTATTTTGATGAACTTACTGGTACCTTATGGTATGTGCTGTTTGTCACATGTGTACAAGTGAAGATACAGTGTTTATACCCTGCACTCCTGTGACATTATATTAAAAAAACAACAACAAAGTGAACTGATGCATGTTCAACTTCTGTACAGAAAAACAAACTATTCGCACCTGTCTGGCTGTCGTGGGTAAAGGTTGCCTTGCTGCGTCCTTCAGCTGCTGTTTCCTTTACTCTGGAGAACTGTACCCAACCATCATTCGGTAAGTTTTGTTAGGAAACAAATGCAAGTCTAAATAATTTTGTTGTTTGTTGAACTCATCTCTATTTGTTAGTGGGCCTTTTTACCAATGGGACCGTTGGGAGTTTCTCAACTGGACTTACATATTTGCCTGATAAAAACCTTCAGACACCTGAAACCTATATTTATGCTTTTGTTTAAAACAATGAATAGGTCCAACAATTTGAAAACAAATTCTGTAAAATCAATATTTATAATACCTTGTACATACTTGGAGATACTTTGTGTTGACATGAAAAACACACGTAGTATACTGTATATAATTATAATCCACCAAAATAAAAGTTCACTGCATAAAACAGCAAAGAAAAGCTGCGTAGTGATGTTGGTGTACAGTTTATTCTACAAATGTGTTGGCGTGACAGCTCTAGGGCTGAGGGACAGATAAAGATTAGTATTAATCAGTATCAAATAGTCATTATTAAATAAAGACACAGTTAAGGATCATTAAGGAACCAAAAAAGGACAGGGAGTGTAAGAATTATATCTCTGAAGTAGTTTCTGGTTGTTATTTGTCCTGTGAATCTGCTTATCTTGACTACATGGCCATTATTTGCTGTCCTCACAAACTGACAACATACTTCCTGGAAGAAGTTCTATTGACTCTATGTTTTTTGTTTTTCATACTCTGCAAATTCCAGATACCATAGTCCATCAACATCCCAAGAAGGCAGGCTTTTCTGTGTTGTAACACTTTGTCTTTCAGTTATACAGTAACTGAAAACCCTGTCACTCTTTCGTATATTCATTCGATGTCCAAATTTTCTCCCTCCGTCAGTCAAAATGGAATGGGTTGGGTATCCATGATGGCTCGTGTAGGAGCCATGGTGGCCCCTATGGTGCTTCTCACAGGTGACTACATACCTTGGCTACCAGGTTTAATCTATGGCGGAGCTCCCATCCTCAGTGGGGTTGCTGCAATATTTCTTCCAGAAACACTTGGCTCACCCCTTCCTGACACAATACAAGACGTAGAGGACAGGTAAAATCAAACTCTTGGAGGACAGAATACATGTGCTTTTTTTCTCATACTTTAAACCTTAATTTTAGTAGCATAGAGACATTTTAGATCTGACTTATACAGTAAGAAAACAAATATTCAGAAAGAGTCCATGGTTTACTCAGAAAAAAACACATACAGTTGATGAGCAAGAAAGATTTATTCATATTTCAATTTCTGTCAACACAGGAGATCTGGGAAACTCTCCAAAACGAAGCCACCAAAGGAAGCAATAATCTTGCAAGACATCCAGGCAAATCTCCTAAAGCAGACAGCTTGAGGGTATTTGTATTGTACTTGTGATGTTTTTGCTGACATGTTAATGAAAGTTGAATAGGTGCATTTTTTCTGGCCTGTTTATTTGTTTAATTTCCATGAAGAGCTTATTGTCTCTTATGACTGCTGGACTAATAGAATTGCAATGTCAATTTTGGACAGGTCAATATAGTGAAATGAATAGTTGCAAAGAATCAGACGTATGTTTATTTTATATACAGTATACAGTCGTAGCTCTGAGGACTGTACAGTAGTCTTACTTTTGACATATTGTGTTTTATGTTTTAAATTTCTATATTTAAAGTACAGTTTTTGTAAATAATCCTTCAACTGGTTAAAGACTATGTTATGCTTATTCCTTTATATAAAATCCTGCAGCTGTAAAAAAATACGTATTTTCATTAAAATCAACACTTGTTTATTTTGTCCTGTGTCTTTCTTTTTTTTTAATGGTCTATTAAACCCAAATACCATGATTTGTTATTAATGTCTCATATGAATAAGCTTGTCACTGTAATTAACTAAGAACCTTCTGGACCAGTTCAAGAAACCAACGATTTACATTTAATTGGAAGGAAACAATGCCATCCAATGGGAGAAAGGAATATAGCAGTTTAAAATGGTCATTGGTCTGCCTCTGTCTTTTCTCTCTTTCACTGCCTAGGTCTGATCCTACTCTTCAGAAATAAATGAATCAGCGAGTAAACCCACCTAAAGTTTCATCCTGTTTTCTTCAAGAAAGCATGTAATAGATGACGTTACTTCATATGGATAACCTAAGTACGTCTCCAGTGCAGGAGGAACTGTGTTATGGTTATATGGTAAATTAATATAACAGGATTGTGGGCAACTTCTGAGAGACAAAGTGAAGTATTACAGACGTAAAAAGTAAGGCTTATTTTAAAACATCAGTTCTTTATGATAAGTGTGATGAAAAAGAGTGTGTTGTTATAATGATGTCACAAATTCAGTCCATTTTAATTTGTAGATTTTAACTTAGAGGCCTTGTGTCACATTCTTGATTTAAGTCCAGTGTCTTGATTTAAGTGTGCCTGTGTCTATGCCGTGAACGTTTTCGCTCTCATATACAGTAAAACAGTTGCTGAGCTGCTGGTGGTCAGAACATTGACCATAAATGTATGTCAGTGAATAAAGATTTTAAAGCAAATGATTACTAAAACATTTAATATGATATTTAACACATTAATATTCTATTTTACTTCAGAATCACAGTCCCTTTAAGTGTAAGTGTACAAAAGTAATGAACTGTATTTTAAACTAAATTGTCAGTATTATTTTTCCATTTTTGCTCCAATTGAAACTGTATTCAGAAGTAATGCAAATGTTCAGTCAACCTCGTAATTCAGTTCCACTTCCAACTATTACCAGATTACCAGATTACCCATTTCTTATCTGCTTTGTTAAGAAATGGGGAAATACAACAGGATACAATACCACTCAATAGTTGAAAAATGTGAGCTCAGCTGAGCTGTTGATTAAGAAATGTTGCTGTTGTGACACCATCTAGTGGTTTTTCCAGGCTAAAGCATGAGATGAACTAAATTCATACATTAGGGCAGCTCCCACTTACTTTGATCAGTTTGATTGATTAATTATTAATTTGTCATTCAAGACATTATTTTATTATGCAACATTCTTAAAAAAGTTTTGCAAATATGCTTTAGTCTTTCATAAGCACTGATTGTAAAACTTCTGCATGATTACATTAATCTGAGCGTGGATATCAATGCTGGAGAACAATCAAGATTTAAATGAATTAGGAAAAATCAAAGTCAAAGTTAAGCTAATATGAAAATATTAAATTTAAGGATTGCCGTATATTTTTCTTTTAAAGTTACAGAACTGCTCTGATGCAAGCTACAATATGGGTTTAATGTATAGGGCTACTGTATGTGTGGTACATACTATTTGAGCTGTCTGAATCTGAAGCAGTTTTGTTATAAATTTATAAACCCCAAATCACTATATAACCATATTAAACAGATGTTATTTCACAATCATAATTTTTGTGTGTACTCCTGAGACACACCATGTAAGAGCTGTTTCATGCCAGAAGAGTCCAACCTAGAGCCAAGATAAAAGATAAATAAAAATGCAGAGCAAATCATTCTACAGAAATAACTACATCTTAAAAATGATATGAATAAAGATTTATTTTCTCATATGAACAGGTGGATTCATTTTTCATTTTTTTTTTTACAATCTATGACAATTTCGCATTTTTCTTTTTTCTAGCATATTTCAGGGATGACATGGGGAACGGTTCTTTTTTATTGCTGAATGTTAAATGAAATACACTTTCACTGACTGGAAAAGAATGCTGCTGCTTTATTTATTTTTTTACCATGCACCCATCTAACCTTGACCACAAGGACATGCAGAAGAGAGGTGTTCAAACATTTCAAGCGAGGGCGGGGTCAGGTGTAGGTTGTGGGGGGTTGGGTGTGTGTTGGGGTCATTAAATTAAACAGAAGAGACTGGCAAGACGTACCTGGTAGCATCTCAACTGGGTGAGAGGAATGGCAAAGTGATGGGAGTATCACATTTAAACTAGAGAAGCACTGTTGTCATTTTTCAGACATACAAAATTAGATCCAGAGGTGAGAAACTCAATGAAACATTTGCAAGTGAGGTATGACCAAAGACCATTCTCTATAACAATACCACTGTGCATTTACTATATAGCAGATATAATTGCAGATTAATCTTTTCAAAAATTTGTAACCAATAATCATCTGATAATTAAGCATTCAGTTGATTTTTGGTGAGTAGAAACATCAGCATCCTCTCTCACTGAGTAACTTACAAAGGGTTTCTTGACATATTTTTTAAATATTTACTTCTTCTTCAGTCAAGGACAGAGGGCTTAAATTACTTTGTTTACTTTTAAAATTATTAATATTTTGGTCCTAAATTTGAATTGACTAGACCTGTCAACAAGACAAAGCAGTACTATTGGTGGAGACACTATTTGAATGCTATTTGACATTATTTGGAAGTGTTCATGTAAAGTGGAGCAGTCTAAATCAGGTGATAAAATAATTAATGGACACAGTCATTCAATGGACACGAGAATGTAAACAAGAAAGGCTGACAACTTGATAGATGGCTACATAATGGTTATAAAAAATAACTCCATGTACTGTAAATATGCATTTATATCATGATATTTCATTATACACTATAGGCATCACATAGTTTTTCACACACAACACACTACAGTCATCTCTTAGAAAATGATGTAATCAAACAGCAAAATATAAAGTTTGCATATTTTCGCACTGTATGAACCTCCAAAGTTTCACAGCTATTTCATTTATATCTTCTTGTACGTTCTGTCCTGTTCTCTACTGTTCTCCACTGAGCTGCTTCCACTTGGCTTTCCTACTCTGTGTATGGGAGTGTTCAGGAAACTGGTAGACTGTATGTTAACATGTAGGCCCTCAACATCTGAGAACCTTAGTCTTAGGTAGACCTTAAGTTGAGGAAGAGGGTGAATGGGATTAAAAGTGTGTGTGTGTGTGTGTGGGTGTTTGGGTGGGTGGGTGAGGCATGAGGAAATCCTGAGACACTGTGTGGCCTTTAACACAAGCCACAAAAACAGAATAAGCGCACAAGGATGATGAGGCATGGAATTAGGGGCGGAGGTGAATGGAAACAGATGCAATCTTTCTGTTTTTTGCCACCACCTCTGATGGCAAAGGGTCACCCTGTGCCATGTGGCTCAGTGTCTGTTGACCTCATAACAGGCTAACATGAAGAAAACCTGCTGGGAAATAAAAGGGACTTAACTGGGGCAGGCTGGGAAAGAGACAGAATAGCTGTAAACACATCAAGCAATGACCTGCATAACATACAACCCTACAGCAGCTTTACCTGTCCTCCTACACTGGGGGTCACTGTTCTGATAAAGTACTATTCTGTGAACCTCTGAGACAATCTTCTGTCAGCTCTGCTGAGACACCAGTAGACCCACATGTTTGATGTTACCACAACAAACAATGAAATTCATCTAACAATCCCAAATACATGCAAGCAAAATGACATGTGCACACGCGCACACACGCACGCACACACATTTATGCACGCACCTACATACAAAGCACACAATTGCTCTCTCTCTCTCTCTCTGTCACTGACTCACTCGTTCTCTTGGTAGACATAAGTCAGAGGGCAAAAAGGATTTACATTATAATTATCAGGCGTTCTATTAGATCCCAAAACACAGACCCTACAGGCGAATCAGATTAATGTAAACATACACTTTATGTTGAAATGGTTTATATTGCGTGATATGGAAGGGGTTATGTTCCAGTGGGGTTAGACTCCTCATAGAATGCAACTTGGAAAGAAAGTAAAACAGGAAAACCAGAGAGGAAAATAAAACATAAATGTGTATAAAAAAATGAGGCGTCCATATAGGAAAGGCTACAAAAACCTCCACTGGCCCTCTGGCATCGGCATACAGCAAAAGGCACCACAATATTACTCTATTTTTTACGTTGTGAAAAAACTGGCACATCTTTTTATGCTGTAAATCAAAATGTACATATAAATAGAGTTTTCCCTATAAAAAAGTCTTTGCTGTTAACTAGTAGACAACTTTTGCTAAAATGAAAATAAATATTTCATTTGTTTAGAATATCTGTCAGTTATATAAAATAAAAATATTTCTTATAGATGCAGGTCTATACTATATTGATTTTTGTTGGTTCATTTTCACTCTTTAATGGGGTGTATTGTCCGGTTTCGAGCGTGAGTGTGTAAGTCTCGTATGCATGTTCCCATGCCCACTGTGCCGCCCCGATGAGTGAGAAGTCCGAGTGTCCGCTGGCCTGTAGATGGTGGAGGGCTCGGCATTCATGTTCTGCATACTGAGGAAGGGTGTACTCTCACCATCCTCCTCTGACTCACTATCTGTTAGGCAGCTTCGAGACCCATAGTCCCGAGATGCCTCATATCCACGTGGAGCCACATAGCCATTCAGTCTGGATCTCTGCCAGCGTCGGCTACCAGTTCCACTGGACCCACTTCTCTTTGGTTGCTCCAGAGAGGAGAGATACTCCTGGGTGGTCTCATAGTCTTCATCCTCAGCCAGCCGGTAGGGGCTGGAGGGCAGGCTGCCTCTGCTGTCATTTAGATAGGTACGACGCTGTTGCCGGTATGGCTCCTGGCACTGGGCATCGTGTAGGGGCACCTGGTAGCGGCGCAGCAGAGGCTGGTCATCCTCCAGAGGGTAGGGGTTGTGGACAGCAGGAGGCAGAGACATGGCATGGCTGGCATTGGGAGATGTGATCTGGAAGGTAGGCACCTGTGGGGGCAAGGAGTAATGGAAATCCACTGGAGAGAGGCGGGCTGGTGTTGTCAGGGCAGACACGTATCTGTGGTAAACACAGAAGGGAGGATATCGTTAAGTAGAAAGCAGCAAAAAACACAACAGAGAAGGAGTGTAGAAAAATCTGTATGAATTTTTAACAGACATCTGTTAAATGAGATTTAAATTTCATTCATGATATTTCCATTGGTTCTCTGACTGTCTTCTAGCTATATCTGAACTTCTCAAGTAGTTTCAGCCAAAGCCCAGCTCGAGGAGAAGCGGTTTTAGCTTCTCTACAGTCTATGCTAAAGATTGACAGCAACTGAACAGTCTTCATCAGCACCCATAGTCTCTGGACAAACCTGCACAACAAGATCCCCCAGCCAGCCTGTGTCCTACTTTACAACATGTTTAAAAACAATTTTTTGAGTCTGGCTTACTCAAGTTGTAGCAGCACATTAGCCACTGTATCTTTTTCTGGTGGGGTATAGGCTGATTAGCATTCATATCATATTATTCTTAATCCTTTTTCATACCTTAACCAATTCTGAGTAATGTTATGATGCTTAAAAATCTTGCTCTTTTATTTTTAATGAACCGATATCTACACTCCCAATTATTGTGGTAATTTTCCTAGCAGGCCTTGAACTCGCAGTTAAACTCATGGGTATAATCACAGCTGTTAGACACATGATGTTGGTACAGTTGAAAGACAACTTAATTTACATATCACTCATGGTAAATCATCATGAAGTCTTTTATTGCCTTTATGAAACTACAACATGCTGTGTGAGACACAAGCCTGAGATTTTCACACAACACTGCTGATTCAGCTCATGCTGAATCTGTTGGCAAAATGGAAGAGCCATTTGTTACCTGAGATGACTCTGAGATGATTTCGGTTATGCAATCTGCCTCTGTATAACAACTCATTGGCTGAGACCCTATTCATGCACACATGCTTTTTGTATGCTGTTATTGTTTATATTTTAAGAACTCAAGCACATAAATAGACATCTTGTCTGGTTAGTTTGAGAATTTATTAGGCACTGGTCATTTGCTGTAGATGTTATTTATTCACAGAACTACTGCCAACACTGCATCATGCCTACAGTAGACCAATCCAATTTATTTTCCAAGTTCTTATGATTCATATTATATTTGAAATTTAGCTGTACAGAAAATGCTGCCTAAATATAATGCAATATGCAAAAACTGGAACCATGTTCAGGCAAAAGGCAGTCAGACACCAGCTGGATCATCATTCATTCAGTAAATGCTTCTGGACTGTTATAGCAGTTACTTCTTACCTGTGATCTGTGCACATTGCACATGAGAATAGAGAATCTTTAGCTTTGCACTTATGTAATTAAATGTTTGCTATGAGAACCTTGTGCAAGTGTTAAATAGCAATTCTTTAAGGTGAATGAAGGCCTGTGTATAAATAAAAAACAAGGGTGGGATGTCCTCATTCATAGCAACCTTTAGCTTTTACCTTTACGCTTTTTCAAACCTTAAGTTTTGAAAAAACTTTTACATAATTATAAAAGACAGACTTGCTCCACTTAACTAGGACGTCATTCTCTTTCTTTAAAAGATATGTGCACCATTAGCAAGAATACCTGACCCAACACTGCCTTGATATGTACACAACATAACTTTAACACAGGGGCTTATCTCCCAAGTCACTGCTACGCTGGAAGCTAAACTGTGGACTGTTTTCAAACTCAGAATATCTGAGTGACACTGAATACTTAGAGAGCATGCAGAAGGCCTGAAAGTGCAATATTTAAAGTGAACAAATTGTGTTTGAACCGTCAAGGTATGGTTTGTGTTAAAGGAACAGAATTAAATAGGAACTGATATCTTTGCATCACACTTTGGGCAAGATAACAAACAAGTACATTTTTCAAAATGCCACATTGTTCCTTGAAGGAAACACTTCCAACATATCCAATCACAGTTACATACTGGCCGGCATAGGGCTGGGCTTAGGGGGCTTAAGCACTGAATGTTTTCAGCGAAGCACCAAATCTTTACTGTTCACCACACATGACATTTTTTGTACTAAGTGCTGACAGAATAGAGAGCAGAGCCCCTGCCTCCCCCATGTAGGTGGAGGGACTCGTCCACTCCCACAGTGGAGGAGTGCCCCTCCCTCCAGGCTGCATAATAATCATGCATTTTTTGGCTCTAATTTCATGTTCACCTTGGTGGTTGGATTTATTGCTCACAAAGAACCAGAAGTATTTCACTCCACTCTACCACAAATGTATATTTACAAAATTAATTGCGTTCAAAAAAGCAAAAAACATTCTGTGTTTTTTTTTTTAATTAAGTTTGTTTGAAGTAATCCAATCAAACATTTCAGGGCTAAACCCCAGATCTCCACTGACCCTACACTTGCCCCTGCTGGCCAGGGAAAAATGTACATTAGCCTTATGCACAGACTTCCCATTAAAATAAGCACTGTTTCTCACTCTTGCCTACCTTAGCGTATTTCATCATCATGCCTGCTGTGTGTCAGTTTCCACTGAGTCTCTCAGAGTGCCCTGACTGGCCTCTCGAGGCTGAGAGAGAACCAGCAGAGAGAGGAAACTTCTCAAAATGTTCAGAACAAACCCAATGCCAAATAAGGGCCTCACGGGCTTGTTTCCCACCTGTCGCTGTGCGGCGAGTCTCCCAGTGAGTCGAAGGAGTCCCCGTACTGCAGGCCCGGCCGATGGGGGTCAGAGTAACCACAGTGTGCAGCACGTCGCGCCCGTGCCTCCATGCACGCAGGACTGCTGCATTTACTGGTCCCCACAGATGATGACATCATTCCCGGAGAGTCAGAGAGGACACTATCAGAGTGTTCCAGACTCCATGTTCGTTCCTCGTGTCTGACAAATAAAAAAGGTGTTTACATGCACACACCCCATATGTCCCAGTGCAATTCTAGTTTCTCGCTTCTTTTAAAAAAGAAGCTTGACAATCAATAGACTTGTTTCCAGAGAGAGTGTATTTAACCAATTAAAAAAATGAATCAATTCCTTCTTGCATAATTTTGTATTTAAATGAGAGTGTTAATTTAAGGTGCATGTGAAAAGCATATGATGCATGCTTACCTGTGAGTTGATGAATGGGCTCGTGTGGAAGAGTTGTGAGATCTGGATGACGCATGGCTGGCAGGGAATGATCCCTCTGTTGCAGGCCGTATGACTCGTTCAGTTGCAGGGACATTCTTTGATATGTACTGTGGCAGATGAATATATGTGAAAAATGAAAGCTCAGATTATGTAACTAAGCATAAAACTGCACATCTGTGTGCATACACTTAAGTTATTCATTAGAAAGCCCAAAAAATACTGTTCAGTGGCAACTGGACTTGTTCTAGTTCTTCAAGACGTTTCACCTTCCATCCAGAAGCACAGGCATTCATCAGTTCAGAACTAATGAATGCCTGAACAGCAATGAACAGCATTTTTTGGTTTAACCATGACCTGGGTGACTGAAAATCTTCACAATATTAGAAATCCTTTCAGAAACTCACATCTACCATAGGGATTTCCTCTGGGCATGGTCCTGGGTGATTAGGTCCATTAGCTAGGTTACGATTGGGATGTTCTGGACACATGTTTTGTCGCAGATGATTGTGCATCTTCTTTCTTTGTTTCCTGTTGTGTAAATATCAGTCATTGTCTCTTTTTTGTGCTTGTGATGCCAGAAGTAATGATTTCACATCATGTCAGTAAACTCTTCCCACCTATGCTGCATATTACAAACACTAAAAATAGTATTTGAGTAAACTTAATAAAATGCAGGTGGTATAGAAATCTTAAAGGAAAGGCTCAAAAAGGTTCAGAAATCATTTCACTTACTTGGTTTTACAATAGGCAACCACACACACGATGCCCACCACCAACAGAGCAACACAAATTCCTGTGATTGTCAGGACTCTTTTCTGGTAGAGTTCCTCTGCCTCTGTCAAAATCACACCCACAAATACACAGATGCACCCACACACATACACCCAACGTGCACACAGTGAGAGAAATAACAGGAAAAAGAAAATCAGTCATTTGAAAGTGCAGATTACCAATTTTCTCTGTACATTTAGATTAATTTTATTTTTTTACTAAATCCTGAGCAGTATGAAGATTCATCTTCCCCTCCCTGGCAATTCACGTCACAGTCAATCCCCTCCTCTCATATAAAAACAAATACAACAGATGCATTTGCTCCCTGTGCTGCAGAAGTCAGCGTACTGTAGGTGGGAGCAGGGGGTCAGCAGTGAGTTGATATAAGCAACTGTATTCTCTTAAAATCTAAGCAATTTCAAGTCAAACATAATACTATAATGATTCAGGCCGATAACTGATGACCAGTAGAAACTGCTAACTGCAGTAGTGCACCAGTGCACATGTGAATTGGAAGTGGGCGACATTTGACTCTCAAGTTACTGCTCCATTTTGTCTGTAATGGTGTGCAGAAGTCTTCATCTACTCAGGCATTTAGAAAACACAATAATGAGATATTATTTTACATTAATTGGTGAAACAAGATAATTTTAAAATAAAATATTATTAAATACAAAACTGGAGCAATATCGACTGATGCTGTTTTCTTTTCCAGAGAAGAGCTTGTGTGACATTGAGATATGCTCTTTGTTTCCATGGGGGAAACAACGGAGCATAGAGGTAGTGTGGTCCCTGACAAATAATGTAATGAAATGAATTAAATTTGTAGAACTCTTTCCATCAGATGTTTCCTCCTTGCATTCTCCAGCAGCCATTTTACTTCGGCATGCCAATTTGTGTCACCACAAATAAATCACTGGTGTCAGTTTATTTATAGAAGCAAACCAGGTAATATTACACTCATATTGCTTGTTATGTACTGATGATGAATTTTCAACAGAGGAAATGGTACTGATGTAGTTATAACAACACAGTGATTTCATCATCTTGTTCATAAATGTACTTGTATAATTACACAATCTCAGAAAACCCTCTAACATTTGTTTTACACTCTCAACCACCACAGCACTTTTCTGGAAAAGACAGAAGCAAACAAGAGCTAACAACCAAGGAAGATGGAAATAGCGGGAGAGAGAAGGAAAAACATGACTAGAGTTTCCAAATATAGCATTGCATGCTCACATCACAGCATCTAGTCCTTAAAAGATACTTCAAACCAGTAACACAGATGGATTATATTATAAAAGTTACATTTCAGCTATACTACCAACAAAGTGATGCAGGAAACATGGACAAGATCACACATAAATAAAAAAAAAAGAGATGGCATATCAAAGGAATAGATAGACACTGAAGTCATGAAATTAAAAGGATTGGCTAGAGCTGAAGATTGAGGAAAGACATCTGGAAGCTACAAACATGATACATCATGCTTGTTACAGATGAAATAAGAAACCAAAATCAGTCAGAAAGTGAAAAGAAGCTCAGTTAAACTCAGTTAATAGTCCTCTAATCTTTCCATTACATCCATGTTAATAATATTTGATGAACGATAAATTACATTGACTGACGGTTTATCATTCTGATGAGTTATAGTATGACTGACTGAGCGATTGTTTGGTTAATTGAGGGACAATGTGATTTATAGTACACACCACAGAGTGAATGGGAGCATGTCAAAACGAAGGATGTCTATTTAGTAGCTAGGCTAGGACTGAGAATCAAAATGGTTTGTTCCATACCCATAAATTCAATCCCAAGATGCTCTGCCATTGCAGAGGGTTGACAGTTGGAAGAAAAAAAACAAGAAACAGAAGACCAGATTAAGAGAGTGGCACCTTGTAATATGTTGTCAGTTTGTTACACAACAATATGTTGTGTTGCAAACAAAAATAGGCATTACAGCAACTGAGACAAAAACACGTCAATAATTGTGAGAATGGCGTGGTCAGTAACATCAAAGCATGCAAAACACACTATTCAAACCACACTACTAGTTTACATGACTACACAGCTGCAATTTTAATAATTTGATTTAATTTTTAAGACTAATTTATGTCAGACTACAACATTTTTGGTATTTTTTGTTTTGTTTTTGTTTGTTTCTCTTATATCAAATTTGTATCTATTATATGTGTCCACCCAGTCCATTACTGTTGCTTTCAGAGGAGGCAATGCAGGTCTACATTTTATAAATGATTGTTGATGTAGATTCCAAGCTTGCAGAAAGCACTCTTTCATTACATAACCAAATAAAGTCTCCTAATGGGAATAAGACATATTAGGTGCTCTCATTACTGCCACATGGGAAAATATCATCATCTGATGAGGTTGCCTGTGGATTCAGTTCTCTTCTTTTTTTTAAACACTACACTGTCAGTTCTCAAACGCACCCATCACATGAACAGGCAGGTTAAAATGATTGTATCTGCAGTATCTGGCTAATCACACTGAATAAGAATTATAGTTGGACTTTATATTATATGGCAGAGTGAGGCCACAGGGAGGTTGCACCAACCAGCTGAGTCTATATCTCTGGCAGCTCACTTGCTTTACTTGGGTTGAAGCAACTCCCAGCTGTTCTTATGACAACATGCTCTTGTTAAGCCAAGCCCTTATGGCTGAGCAGAACCCATCCTCCTTTTCATTGGTATCTCCTGGGGATGGGAGGCGCCCCACCAGGAGGCTAGTCTGAAATGAATGTGTGTGTGTGTGTGCACACGTGTGCCTGCTCTTTGACAAAAAAATTTGATTTATTCTCCTTAATTGAGAGTAGAACGTGTAAAATATGTGAGAGATCATTTATAGTTGTTATATACTGTGGTGTTCCAAAAAGGCAAATGGTGTAGCTCACTTTAAAGTCTACACCCACTATATATCATCCTTAAATGTGGTTTTCAGGAACCTGATTTCTAATGTGGATCTGCTTATTTGTAACAGCAAAAGGGTTCTAGCTATATGTAGGAAAAATATGTTACATCTTACATGTAGAGTAAGTGTGAGTTTAACCATTTCTATTTTAAATTGCAGCTTTAATTTTAGTCTACATGCACGTTCTTCCCATGATAAGACACAGAACATTTAGTTTCATCATTGTGTGGTGTGCTTGTTATTAAGTACAAATGCATATTGTCCCAACATTGGTTTCATTAAACCCCGCTGTTTTCATCATGATCTTTAAAATCTGGCATCTGTTAAATTTTAAATAGTTAGGTCATTGATTTGAACATGTAAACCAAGTAATCAAAGCTTGGTCTATGTTCATGTGGTTGGATGAGAACTGAAAATAAATGCTGTCTGTGATGCAGTTGCACAGCTGCACTGAAGTTAAACAGAATACAGAGAAAGTGAGTGAGTGTCGGAAAAAGAGCTCCGACACAACACTGTCTACTCTGCCAAAAAAACAAGTAATTTTAGCAGAGTGCATTACGACTTAATGTGAGATGAAATTACTTGTAGTTAAGAAGGGGGTTTTCGTATTATACTCTGAGCCAACATATAACAAACAGTATGTGTGAGCTGTATAAGACTACAGGATATGACTCTGGCAACATCAGCCAAAAGCAGATGCAGTTAGTCATGTTCTAACTTTAACAGGAATTGTAACCACATGGGCTTTTAAATACACAATGCAAACATGTGCATTAAGATCACAGGAGATTATTTGTTTTTATCTGCCATGAATTATAGAGTTTATATTTAATTCTTTATTATTATACAGTATATCTTTCCCTCAGAGAACTAAGTTCAGGTTACATGAGAGCTAAGTTGTTTATGTTTGATGAGATACTTTAGAGGCAATCAGCCAACAGGTAATACTCAGGTGTAAACAATGAAGACTGCAGTAATAAGTTGATAATCTAAAGAAGCATGATTCCAGTCCATGTAGATGGATTTCAAAGCAAAAAACCTTAAGGGTAAGATCTATCAAGCCTTAGTTCTCCACAAAACTCATCTAATCTTGGTGTAATTCTACAGTTGATGGATGTGTTTGCTGATGTTGTTGTGTGGAGTGGTGCAGGGTTGACTACTCTTACCCCAGGCTAGCAAAGCAGTTTGACATGGCAATCTAGTACAGCATGTGAACTCTACACTGAGGACATCTGCTTGAGAAAACCATTTTGTTGCTACTTCTGAAGCAATGTGTTTTTGCAACAAATGCAATTTGCTGATTGTTCTGGTTAACTTTTAAGGGAAGAGCTATAAGGTTTCATCCGACAAGCTACTGGCTAACTCTGACACATGTTTATTAATGTACATTGTTACTTGTAAATAAGGTTTTCGTGCAAGGTTGTGGAGAAGTTATTGTTGGATCTGAAAGTGAAAAATTATGACTTATTTATCAGGTTGGTATGTACACTTATATTTCAAATATTTTCTGTCAATTATTGGACATTTGGGAAATCCCCAATTGTTCTACTATTCAAATCAAAATTGTCAAGTATTAGTAGCACAGTCAACGAAAAGTTGTCATGCTAGCTCATCTATGACTGAAACAGTAGATCTACTATATACAATACAAGTACTAAAAGAGACATTTCCCAATGATGTATTTTTGTAGAAATTCTACATGTAGTATCTTTTTTGTATTCCATAATACAAAACATATTATGGATACAAGAGATACAAAATGTTAAGCTTCAGTTGATGAAATCCCTACATAAAAAACATGTGTTTATCAGCAAAACTAGTGCACAATCTACCAGAGTGAGTTATCTGTCATATCTGTTAGTAAATGCTAACTGTTTGGCCTGGCTTTCCATCCATGGATCTGCTCTAATAAGATCATACGTGCTTGTGTTTGGAGCTGATTGCATAAACAAGCATTGTTAGTGAGTCAAAAGATGGGATTAATATTTAGTATTAGTTTTTAGTGTTTAGTATTTGTTTGTCCACTACAGTACATGCAGCTGATTGTGCATAAATCAACTTTCACAAAGCATCTAAATTTATCTGCCTGCTATATACGTTATCAAACGTACTCTTAGCTTGTATTTGGGGAGTGCACATGCGTTACACTAAAAGTTAAAGGGCACACTATATCAGACCAAGACCAAGCACATTAACAGACTCCACAAAATCATGCCAGCTTGTAAATGAGTTATCAGAGGAGCAAAAGTCCAAACAATTAGGTAATGTCAGGAAATTTATATCTATACCCAGCATCCATGCATAACACAAGGACAGTCTGACAGAGTGACAGAAGAGGAAATTGACATACGGTAGAAACTGGCCATAACGTAGGTTTGACAGCGATCACCAGTAAAGTCATTCGGACACCTGATGGAAAGAAACAAAGCCACAGAAAGAGAGGGAGGAGAAGGGTGGTGGATGAGTGAAAGAGAGAAAGAAAACAAAAAGAAAGAGAGGGCAAGGGTGGAGTGAAAAGGAGAGTGTTGGTAAGAAAAAGTGAGGAGGGAGGGAGGGAGGGGGGGGGGGGGGAAGGCAGAGAAACATAGAATTAGAACAACAGCACAACTACAAACAGCAGAAGCAGAGTGTTCCCATGGATGGCACCACTGTGTGCATGGTGGAGTGCACAGCTCATTGCGTGTTGACCTGAGAAGGAGAAAGAGGAAAAAAAGGAAGAAAACTCGGAGAGTGGGGGGCAGCTGGAGTCCACAGAAGTAATCCAGTGACAACTGTGTCTCTGTTCTCAGCTGCTCATATCAAGTGAACATACTTGGATTGGGCATGGACAACCGCTGCGGCTCAGTCTGTAAGCATCGTGGGCCAAAGTATCCAGGGAGACATCTGGGAAGGAGTGGACAAGTGTTATGAAAAGGAAAATACAGGAAGTGAGATGCACTGTAAATGTTATGGATTTACATCCCTTCACATATACAGTACTGTTAAAGGTCACAGTGAAGACATATAGATGTGTGTTAACATATTCATTTACACATCAAATGTAGGACAATGACATTTTCCCATTAAAATAAATAGAAGATAAATGAATACTACTATAAATAGTAGTGATAATAATAATACTGTTTTATGGTGTATTTACAATAGATTTCATTAGTATGGAATATGACACTGTTTTACCATCCAGGAATTTAAAAATGTTTGAAACAATGAAACAACAGTAGAAAGTCAATAAAATAAGAAGGCCATACAAGGAAAGTAAAAACAACAACAAAAGAAAACGATGTAAGAAGTAGGTATATAACAGCTTCAGGAGCGCCAGCAGCAAAGTCCCACTCTCTTTAGGACCATAGTCTGTGTTTTGGGGGATAAGAGAAGAGCGGCATTCAAGATTAACAGTGGAATGTAGTTCTTCTCCTCTTGCCTGTGGGGAGTAGTTTTAACCTGCAAATGTGATATTTTTATAAGCTACCACTGGACAGTGAGATAAAGTAGTCAAATCATGAGGAAATAGAATTGTGAATTTTTATTTTCAGTTCAAATGTAAAAATCATTTAAATATGTAAAATATTTTGGACAACTGGGTGACTTGTCACATCATTAAGCCAGAGTCAAGGCAGGTTTTCTCACATGTAAATTTATATTGTTGTAACTGAAGACAGACTAGCCTCATTTCCTCATTATAATCCCATTAGGATGAGCAGTTGGTCTTTTAGGGGAACCAGCATTCCACTCACAGTCACAACTAGACCACCAATCCTACAAAGGTCATTGCTTGTGATTTACTGGTTTCTCACAGCACCTCCCAGGAGCACCATAACATTCAGCATTAAATAACTCATCCTGACTGAAGGTGTTTAACTGGGGGATATCACCACCTAGACCATGAAGTGTCACCACATAATTTAAAAATCAGATGAGTGTGCAAATATTCTCTGTGGTGTAGCTGCAAACTCTGTTATCACTCTTTTATCTTTAATTTACATAAGGGGAACTACGTTGTCATCATTCATTATTCTTTGACTAGAAGTAAACATGTCTAGGAGAAGACAGGACTTGAATTGACAATATTCCACACACTGTATACAGCAAACTTATGCAACTCAAACCTTTCTTAATCCCAAACAGAAATGATTTATTGAATGTTATCATGGCACTGTGTTAATTCTGCTTTTGTTTAGTTTTTTGGGGAAAAAAATCCCTTTCAGTACAACACTGCCAGTGTACTAGAGCTGCAGTGTTTAACTGATTAAAATGTCATTTGAGCTCTATTTTTTACAACTGATGTGTAAAAAAAATTGTGTACAAAATCACTGGAAAAAAATATGTTTACTTTTGTGAGTTACTTACTTTAGGTTATTTATTAACCTTGCATTTCTCCAAAGTTTATACCTCAAACTGCAGGAGTTGGGTACAAAAGCAGGGCTTGCTGTCTGCAGGACTTGTTTAGCAAGTGAGTAATACCCACTGAAGCCTGGCCGATATTGAATGAAATGGCTGTGGGGCAACAAATCCCTGCAGGCCTTCACTGCATTATCCAACTTTTCTGGACCCATGCCCCAGCCGTGAGTGAATTAGCCGCAGCAATTGAGTTATTGCTGCCTCCAATTTGTACACAGCGTATTGAATGGCTGTTGCAGCCATATTCTCATTGCTTGTCGAGCATTCTTCCTTGGGGCAGCTGCGCACAGAAGCACGGCCCATGCCTCAGCTCTACATCAACCAGTCAGAACTTATGCATTGTTGACATACAGTCCAACAGAAGATAATATCTGACAACCATGACAAGGGATATTGTGCATATTTTGTGTTAAAAGTATATCCGTATTACTACAGTATCTCACTTTTTTGAATATTTTTTGGAAGGGATGCTCCATAACTTATTGCGGTGAGGTGCTGTCAAAGAGTCCTGTGACACAGAACATCACTGGCAGTGGTACTGGCGCATATTCCCTAAACTTTTTTGGGTGAGGCTCCCCCTTTTAACCGATCAGAGAAGGTCAAACACTGTGTGTCGTGGATTCATTTCAAGTCTCCCAAAAGTTGCACATTGTAAGTTTATATTTCAGTGGTTTTAACAGTTAGGATTACAGTCTCTTGCAGTGGTTCGCATTTTTAAAAGTTCTGCTCCATAAAATATCAGAAAATATTTTTCTGCTACTCCTGCTAAATATAAAAATTGGCATATTCAAATAGCCTTTTTGGTCTGATCTAAACTAATAAACCAAAACATATTCAGTTTAGTATGATAGAAGACAACCAGCAAATATTCACGCTCGAGTTTGAGAATCTGGATCCAAGATGCTTGGCAGTTTTGCTTAAACATGAATAGATTACAGTATAAAATATTTGCTGGTTAATTTTCTTACAATTATTAGCAGTAATAAGTAATTACGGCAGTTCTAAATATAAACATTTGTTAAAGTTCTGAAAAAGGAAAAAGAACAAGAAATAACTTTTTATTTTAAATGTCAACTTCTCCTGAATTTTTTTTTTCCAAGTAATGTATGTTGACCTTGAATCTAACACAAACTAAAATGTAAATGTCAAATATAAAAAAAAAAGGTTGTTTCAATGATAATGTCAAGCAGTTTTCTTCCTGAAAAGCAGAGATACATGGTTTCTTCAGCACTTTACACGTGGGTCTTGATCCCCTCTTCCAAGGACCTCAAATGTAAGCAATGATTCAGTTTACCTCATTGGGGGCCTCTAACAGGCATAAATATTTGCTCACTTCTAAACCAGTGCCTCATGACATTTTGAAAGGGCTTTTAATGTGCAGCCCTCCAGTACACTAAACATGGCTTAAAAGGATGAGCGCACTGCCGCCTCACTCCATTATTAGTGTTAAAATACACAACAGGTGGGTAGTTAAGCACACTGGCAGTGTTTTCCAGTGATGCGTTGCTGCTGCTGCTGGAAGAAAAAAGACTGGGGATCAAGCGCTATCAGAAAAATAAATACCAACATATAATTTTGTGTTTAGGATGTTGACGAATATTGTAAAGACTTTGTGATAGGAGTATTTATTTTAACTTTGTGACAAATAATCTCCAAAGGAAGAAAGAAAATACAGTGTTCAAAGTAAATCCGAACAGAAAGGAGATAACTCACTTGCAGGAGAGCGAATCTACACCTTCTATGAAGAAACACTCGCCGCCATTCACACAGTAGGACTTATCTGTGTCGTTGCATCTTTTGGTGTGGCCTGAGCCTGGAGATGGCGTTGTGGTTACTGTGAAATAACAGAGAAAAAAAACACACATTACCACCCACTGAAATCATCTTCACCTTAATTAATTTTTTATCTAAATATAACTCTTTATATCCTCAATTTGCTGAATAGATGATTATTTAAAAATAAAAAGTAGAGTCAAAACAAGGAGACAACTTGATTCATGATCACACACAGAATTTTGATTTAATATGAACTTGCTTGTGACTCTTATCTTTAAGACAGTCTTACGTCTCTACAAGTATTCTCGGCTTTACTCATATTATACACTTGTATTTCTACGAGGACTCTTAGTTTTCCCTCCATAAATGTAATTGTGCCTCTAAGAAGTGTTGACACTATCTCAAGAAGTTCTGTGAGCAAAGATAAATATTTCCTTGACATAGCGTAGGTGTTGTTTATGCGTTAACTCAGGTCCTTGGAATGGCCCAAAATGTCATGTATCTCCACTTAATCTCCTGACTGTATAGAGATATGCTGGGATGAAGTCTTCATCATCAGCCCAAAAGTAGGTACATATGAAGGAAGGGGAGTGGTGAGAGAGGTGCACTGGGGCAGGATTGGGCTTGAGAAGTAAGTAGTATGCTTCGTGTGTCAGATGTTGACATGTGACTTTAACTGTGGACTTGCTGTCAGACGCTATTAGCACCTTAGGACAATATGACAGTTTGTTGGTAGGAATACAGAATTTTCCGCTTGGAAACCCTTCACAACTACATCAGCTTCAGCAGCTTGATACTCAAGTCATGCAGAGTGTTGTGCATTGCAATAAGATTTTATTCAGCTGATTCTGACATATAGTTGGCTGGTTGCCACCAGAAGAAGATTTCACAACTCTCATGTCGTTTGTTACACAGTTGAAGGTTGGCTCTCCTCTCTGGTTATAGAGGAGATGTGCTCTGCTTCATTCATAGGCACACTTCTGGTTTAGCTAAAACAACAGAGGTTAATTCCCAAGCTAGTTAACATTACAAAGCAAACAGATGACATCAAGTCGCACTTATTTGCCACTATGAGTTGGTGAAGAACATGATTTGTGTGTGAGATTCCAAACACAATATTACAAACAAAACTGGAAGTGTGTGTTATTTTGTAGTTAATATCAAAATCCCACAGTACATTGCCGCTACATTTTCAGGTTTAACAATTACCAGAAGTATCTCATCTTCACACCTGACCTCTGGCATGTAAAACACCTCATAAAAAGATCAGATAAAGCTGTCAGGAAAACAAACTTCAAAACTTTGTAAAACACCCAAAATAGAAACATTGTGCAGTCTTCAACTGTCACAAAAAACAAAAGCTGACAAAACAAGCTGCATCAATCTCTATCTGGGGCAACATCCTATCCCAGAATGCACTGGTGAACATCCCAGACAGATCATCAGTCCTCTTCAGGGTGGGCCAACACATAAAGAATCATACTCACACATAATCTGCAGTCCACCTGGCTTACATGTGGGTGGACTGTGGGTGGAAAACAGACGACCCGGAGAAAACCCACATGAGGAGGTGGAGAACATGTAAACTTCACACAGAAAAGATCAAGGCTGATATTTGAACCCTGTACATGTTGTGCTGTCAAAGTTTATTTGGTTACTGCTGGTCATACCAAATCTGTTTGACTGCACTTACGTTTTTCCCTCGTTCACACAGTGACAATGATAACTTCTATACTCCTTTTGAGACTGCAGCTTAATTTAAGTGACCTTTTTTCCAAATTAACTTATTGTAAAAACTGCAGGGAAGTAGTACATACTATTTATATAGTAGTATATACATAGAAATAGTACATACCAAACCAGTTTTGAAAAATGTAAGGATTTCATGTAAATCATTTTACTTGTATCATATAGATGTACCATTTTCTATAACTATGGTTTAGAGAAACCCCAAGCCTTTCAAATCACAAGACTTTTGTAGATTTCCCCCGCTGACAACAAAGCAACATTCAAGTAACTGCTGCAACTAGCTTTCAGTGGCTTCAAAGATGGAAAGTATCCTAACAATCCATTTGGGAACATTTATTGGCCTGCAGTCATCAACTGACATCCAATCTATGACACTGTACAGTTAGTGTCCCAATTTTCTTCTCCTCCTCTCCTCCTTTTCTGTGCTGTACTCCTTCCATTCTTTTGTGTCCCACAATTACTCGTCCATAGCAGTAAAACTGATGAGTGAAGAAAAATGACAGAACATCTCGTATAAACTTTACCTCAGTCCCATGATTACAAATATTTAATTATAAAGTGTATCTATGAATGACTGCAAAACCATCTAATACAACTGGACCTGGTGGTGCCATGCTTCTTTGTGTCCTCATCTTCATCTGCAGGCAGGAAAACTGTCAGGGTGAATGCCTACATCCTCATTATAAATACTGTAACTAGGCACGGCATCTGTTATGGGGAACAAACCATAGGTCAGGGTGAACCATGGTGCAAGCGAATGCAGGACACCATTTGAGTGCAGTATAGATGTAGCATGTTCTATAGATTTTTTTTAAACTTTAGAATAGGTGTTATTCTGGTAGCAGATGTATTTCCCTCAAAAAATACATCTGGGAAAACAATATAATTGTATAGTAAAATTATGTCTACCAGACAGGGTTGGATCGTGAGTGGACTGGATTATGCACTATCCAAGTGCCTCCTAGAATTGGGTGTATATGATGCAGATGTTTTAACAACAAGTAAGACCTAAACACCCAATTTGTGCATTTTAGTCTTGAATAAAGGAACACTGTTCTATCCTATTTCAAATTCCTTCTTACACATTGATATTTTCACCTAAAAAGGCTTCAGTTTCACCATTACTCAATCTACTGCAGCTTAAAGTGAGAGTTCTTCTGTAGTTATCCACAGAGCTTCTTTTGGGTCCTTCACTTGAGCCTATTCACACTTTAACATATCAAAGCGGGGAATTAAAATGACAGAATCACCACAAACCAACACAGATATTACTGATAGCAGTTTTCTCTTGCTGGAAAACCCATACAAGGAGCGTACCACCTATGTCCCAGTGATCAAACACGAGCAGTGTTTTGTTTTTTTCTGAGGTGACCTGGTTCAGCCATTACAGTGTTTACTCATGCTGCACCACATGTTTACTCAAGATTAAAACTAATGACAAGGCCTAAAAATTTATTGACATGGTTAGAGATACACATACAAACAAAAGCAGAGCATCTCATTTAGGAGTGTATGATGTGGATACAAAACTATAATTATGTTATTGTACTAGTGTGGTTGTCATATGGCCTTCAAGAAGACTTTCAACAAGTGTTATAGATTGGTGGCCTGATATCAGCAGAGATCAGCTCCAGTCCCTCTGCAATCTAATAGATATTAGATAAGTGGGTTTAGTTAACGGTGAAGGGAAATGTCTGGAAATTGAATCATGGCAACTGAACTTCTTTCTTGTTAGGTTCCAGTGTTTCACTACTCATCCAAGTAGCTCAACTAAGAACTTATTGTGTTTAAATCGAACAAGAAAGAAGTCCAGCTGCCATGACTCAACTTCTAGACAACCTCACCTGGATGACTGAGCTTCTTTACCAACATATGCATGAGTGAAAGGAAACGGACATTGTTTCTACAAATGACAAGCCAGAACAACTGAACATTTCAGTGGGAATTGTCATGAATGTGTTGCTGACAGTTACTTGACTCATTGATTTAAGGTGAAGCCATGAATAAGACTAGAGTAGTAGGCTGATGTATATCTAGTTTTGTATGTAAAAATGTGTACTAGCATACAGAATAGTATAAAAGATTTCACACAACATATTTTCTAACCTTAGCATTCCATTCTAAGTATTTTACAGCAGGCTGTCCAACACTTTCTGGAAAGATGGGGTTAGCCACCTACAGCAAAGCACTCTTTTTATCATTATGAAGATGGAACCCATCCCAAATATGCACAGATATAATAGTCTGTATTTGTCATTGATTGAAATATAATTTCAATATAGTTTGTTATTAGTCTACTTCCACCTTAAAAAATTCGGAGAAAATAGACCTTTAGATTAAATTAATTATAGATAGAAATGTCACTTGACACTACATGCATTACAATCTGAACACAAGTTAATATCTTATAACAAAAAATATGATGACTTCTAGCACCTGAATGATCCATGTTCCAGAACATTAGCTTATGTCAAATTGCAACCTAATTTCAGTGTAGTTCATTTATAAAGAACCAAACCAAACAAAAAAACATCTCAAGGCACTTGACATTGTAAGGGTGAAGACGTTACAGAATTATGTGGAAAATATGTACAACTGTATAGATTTATATAGGAAAAACAAATTCCCTTTATCAAGTACTCGTTATATGTGTTAATCAACACATTGTGTGTGAAATGGCTTTTCATTTCTTTAAGCCAATTTTTATCTTTTAAGCAAAGAAAGAATACAATCTTTTCCTAACTTTGACCAAGTGCAGTGAATGCCTAAACCCAACCATTAAAAAGGTTAGTAATACTGGAGAGAGACAAACTGGATATTGCATTGCAAGATTGGATATTATGGCAAAATACATGAAAATGTGTTCAGTATCAATTTATTTGTGACTTGTTATTCATGTTTAGTTGTACAGAAATGTAATTTTTGTGGATTTTTTGTAATTGCTGGGATTTGGATGCAACAGTACAAAAATTGTGTTGCATCTAAATGACTGATCTGAGGAGGATTAATCTGTAATCATGTACTGAGTGTACAACTGCAATTTTCTGTTGACAGTTGGTACTGTACATGTGTAGTGAATGCCATACATGTTCGTCATAAAGCAGCTGTTCAGCTGTATTAGAGTAGCATGTGTCTAATAAAGAAATAAATGGATAAATTACATCGCACTGTCATGTGGTTTGGTTTCACTGCATATAGCAACTGTCCGTAAAGTCACAATGTAATTTAAACAAACTATTTTACCAACCAATCTAGGCACATATTCTGTAATTTGAGATTTCTTCTGTTCCACCTGCTCCAGTTAGTCCTGTCACCTAAATGACTGTTTCCTCTGTGAAGCATTTGAAGTGATAATTAAGGTAAGGACAACAATGGCCAATACTGACAAAAATAGCTTTGTCTTATTTGGAAATTAACATTTTTAACTCAGTGTTTTATGTTTTTTTATTGGTTGTCATCCTCTTTCCAGACACAGCACTTTTGTCTGCTTCTATTCCCAAGAGGCTAGATATTAATGGTGATGCTAAAAATGGTTGATAAAAGAAAGACCTTAGCCTGAATCTGAATATTTGCTACGTGAGAGTGCACTGGGTCACGAAAAAAGGATTTGAGTCATACCCAGAGTGACAACAAACTCCATTAATTAAAAACTTTACATGTAACAGAGAATCCATAAATACCTATGTCTACATGACTCATCTTCCATTGACTTGTTCTGGTGCATTTCTTCTCCATGCCATATGGTGCTGTCTGTCTACAGTCATGCAGCACAATCCCTGACCTCACTAAGGGGACAAGAGTTCAGGTGTATTCATCAAGGCCGACTCTGCTTTCCTATCTGCACGGTGGAGACAAATTCCTTTAACCCAAAGAGATCAGCTGCCCTACTAAAGAGTTACAGGCAGAGTTTATCTGCACTTATGTGGCCAATGGTTAGTTGAGTTTACTTGGTTTTTTAACCTCAGGTTTCAACTTTCCTCTGTCCTGTAGCCCAGGGGCAGAATCTGAGTTCGAGTTGAAGAGAGGCTTCCTCTGGGTTACTAACAGCCACAGTGTTTAACCATCAGCTCTTGCCACTGACTTTGATTAATCCTTCATGGCCCAAGAACTGAAAAGAAAAAATGGGGGTGCAAGCAGGACCATCTGGAAACCTTCATAAACATGCCTGTCTTTCCACGCTCTCCAAAGGATTCTAGGAAAATCGTAAAAATGAAAAGAGAGGTCCCGATTGCACAGTTTTTTCCTCTTGAGGCACCCGGTGCATATGCAGCAAACAGAAAAGTGCTCATGCTAAATCCTAGCCCTGTGCTGCAACTCACAGCTCAGCCCAAAACGCCAAATTGTGTAATCAAATACAGTTTCAATTGGCCGGTCTATAGTGCAGAGTTATACACATGTCCTCCTAATTTATGACAAATGTTGATAATTTACTGCAGCTTGGCTTCATCTCTTTCACTTCTTCACTCCATTCGAACACAAAGTCAAAACACAGGACAGAGTCTTTTTCTGTGCCGTGAAAAAGCCAAGACAGTTATTTAACCAGTGGTGGATCACATCCATATGGACTTTGTTATGGCTTTTGTGTTTTCAATCTTAAAAGCAATGTTATAAGTATCAGATGTATAACTTACATAGCTTATTTTAGCATATGTTGGTGAGCAACAGTGTGTGGCTCATATCCCTCTGTAGTAACATATTTCTGCAGTAAAACATGAGAGATAACATGAACATAAATGTCCAGAAACAGACATGTAAATGTATAATTATGTTATGAATGTATACTAACATTTTACAGCCTCACACACATTCAAAACTGTAATCTGTAAAGTAAATAAAAGTAGTACTTGGTCAACAGTGAGTCAACAGGTGGCACCATAGTGCAATAACATACAAGGTGAACATTTTTACTTTGGCCATTGACACTAGATGGGAAAGTGATTGTCTTAAGAACAGACCCTTCAGCAGACACATAAAAAAGGCAGTATCCGTAATTGCTCTACCACCAAGCCATGCTTCTCCACAAGTCAGTTTTATGTACCAGAAAAGTGCCCTGATTGCCCTCCTCCTATCACCTCCTGACTCTTCACAGGGATTGTCTGAAATGTCTCCTGTTACATCCGGGACTGAGATCTTTTATCTCAATACTGATTCATATTACATGCATTTTTGCTACAGTTGTGATGACTGCATTATGTTCCTCTCGGCAAAGACCGTCTAATCTGGACAGAATGAATAAATAAGATAAACAGATAAGGTGAGAGTACAAAAGGCTCAATTGGGAAGTAAGTGTGGTTTTGGTTGAATGTAAAGTTGCTGACAGGTGGGTCTGATGTGGTGAAAGAGGATGTGCAGTGAGGGTTAAGATAATAAATGACAGAAAAGAACATTTCTACACTATATTTGTGGTTCTTGCTTTTTAAATTGTAGGAGTAGTGGCATTGAATAGTGGAATTATAATTCTAGAAAACAGAGCCGGAGATAAATTAAATCAATAACAAAGCAAGATAAACGTCTGGATCTTGCTTGCTGACATAGCATATTGTACAAGGGGTGGCTGCTACCTTTAAAATGCTTTTATACTCATGGACGATTGATCCTTAGTTATTTGAATTTTGGTAATTAAATAATGAACAGCATACAATATGCGTTTTCATTTTCAGATTTGGAGGAACAACATATTTTGACAGGAGCTCAAGTCCAGACAAATGTAGCAGCAATGAAAGAAAAGAAAGAAAAACAAAACAGAAACAAATGAGAAGGAAGACCAAAAAAGAGATGGATACAGAAGTAATACAAGGAAGAGGAGGGTTGAGAAAACAAGGTTTGTTGACAGGATCTTAACTCGGAAAATATTTGAACTTGCCAAAGCCAAGAGAAAACAAGCACACACCTTCCTCCACACATACACTATAGGCACACGCAATCAGTGGCAATATCCAGCATCCGTGTCTTCGCGCATTTTGTACAAAATAAGTGAGAGAGATTTCATGTCAAATATCCAAAGAGGAATTAAATTACTATTTACTGTAGGTAGGACACCCAAAAGAACCCATTATGAATGAGAGTGTGCTTAAAGCTTTTTTTCAATAGAAAATTATCCACAATTCAAACATCTTCAATATGAAACAGGAATGTTTAGAAATGAACAAAATGGAGCCTGCCACAAACATTAATCTACCACCCACTCTTCAGCTAGACTGCCACTGCCACAACCAGTGTGTCTTCTTTTATATTCTTGTGTTCTATTACCATTTTTCATCACATAGCTGATATGCCTGGTCTTGCCTGCCTCAATCATCTCAGCACTGAAGTAAATCAAAGAGCAGCCCAGTGTGTGATTGCACAACAGCTGCTCATGCAAAGAAGCAAAGAAGGGCAGGGTATGGTGCAGGCGTACAAATGGGTGCCGGTATGGCTGCTGGCGGGCAACTGTAAGTGTGCAGTTGGCAACAAAGTGACACATGGTGTTTCCATGGCACAATTTCTGACAAGGCTACTTCCTGCTTTTTTCTGAAGCAGTACAGGCTCAGTATGGTGGCTCAGCCACTGCTGCTTCCTTGTTTTGAGTTTGTGGATGCCTGTTGTTTTCATTTTCTCACTCTGACCCTGTTGTTTTCATTTTCTCACTCTGACCTGAGAAACTGTTGTTTACTGCATCCTTGGGCTTGCATCTTTCCCAGGTGGTAGGTATGGCCTCTTTAGTCACAGATAAGCAGCAAAAGGTGAGGGGGAGCAAGAGGATGTGGACATTTGTAGAAAATTTTCCATGACACTGCCATTTTAGTTCTGCAGAGGCATTGTGTTAATGTCATTATTATCATTGAAACTTGTTAAATTCTAATTGAAAAGATGAGATGAAACTGATATCATTTAATAACTGTGGCTTAAAATCGACAATTTCTTTGATAAAAATTTGAGTTTAAAAATTAAACTTTAACAAAATTAATCTTAATTTTTTTAAAAAGATGAGACAAATTAAATTTAATCAATTTTTTTTTAAACAATGACATAATCCAAATGTCCTTCTGTCATTGGATGACAGCACTGCACATTTCGCTTCTTGTGTGCATGAACTATTGGGGATTGTCAAGTTATGTCAATTTTAATTGGACAATGCAGGGCGTAGTCTGTCTACAACATGCACATATAATATATATTGGTAAATTCTGTACTATATTATATAGAAGTTTCGGGATGTCTGTTAGGCAGTAAAAAGACTATGCTCTTTTGACTAAGATGAGACTTCAAATTGTAGTCCACTAAAAAGGATCTAAAAAGGATATTCTTGACTAAATGTGACTACAGCTAACATGGACTTCTGATTGAATTCTAAAAGTTAGTGGACATAATTACCACTAGATGGACATATGCCTAGAAATAAATGAAAAACAACATTGCTAAGATTCAAATCAATGAATCACTTTGAATCAATGAAACAACTGGGTTCCCTTTTAACAGACTCAACCCGGTACCAGCAGCAGAGCCACTAGGGAATGACAAAGCAATGCCCAGTTAACTACATAAACTTTATTTTTATTAATAACATAATGCCAAAAATGTAATTATTATGTAATATTATATGTATTAGACAAGAATAATAATAAGAATTTCATCTCTTTAAAAATACAAAATGTGTGGTAACAATATGTCTTCAGTGCCCTTCATCTTCAACAGCTGGCCCTCATTTTTTAGGAAGGGAAGACTTTGCAACCTTGTGCTAGATACAGAAGACATATACCACAGCTCCTTATTTGGGTCTAGTGCTCAGAGCTACAGCAGCGGCCAGCTGCTAGGACTAAAGGTTTTCCCACTGCCATCCCCTGAAAGCCAAAAAGAAAACATTTGTATGTGTGTGCAGCAGCCCTCCTTCACTCATGCAGTATTTACACACACCACCCACACTCACTGTATGTTCTGAATACGGGCAATGGAGCACTGACGTTTTGTTAAGTTGTCAGACCTCTGTATTCTAAAGGATTTAGAGTTCACAGTGAGTGTATCTTTGGGTAAAATGAGGCCAATTGCATCCACTGTTCACACCTACACACTTCAAAGGAAACGGCCTCTACTTATCTGACAGTAATTCTGTACCGACTATTCCCAGGAAAGAAATTATTCATCCCAATAGACAAAATGTGGTGAACACAGTTCGTCACCAACAATCACCAATAAAAGGAAGCAGGGTGATGGAGTAATGGGAGGTTTAGGATAAGAGCCAGCTGTGGCAACCAAACTATAGTACTGTGCTCCTCAGCTTTAAGCAATGGAATGGTAAGTATATGTTCTTCTCGTGTTCAAAGAAAAGAGTGTAGACACTAAGGATTGCTCATGTCGTATTCTGAAAAATGCAAATTAATAAGAAGAGCAGGGGTTTTGTTTGATGTGGGTGAACAATAGTTTACTCACGGACCTATTTTCAGTGCGCTGGCTTTGTTCACTGGCCTTACAAACAGTGCAAATTATTACTGACTCAAGTAAGCCTTTATGACACCATGAATATTTTTAGGCAATAATTTTCTCTCTGTAGAAGTAATAACAAACACTGCAATGATTTTCGGGCAAGTTAAGAGAGAATCCTGCACAGTCACCCACAGCTGGGGTCACCATTAGGAAAAAGACCACCACGGCAGCTGAGGGGGGACTGAAAGGGAATCTTTTATTATGCGATTAAATTAAGTCTCAGATAAGTTTTGTCCCAGGCGCTGGAAGAGTTAACAAAGCCCTGCACACAGGAAAACCTCATGTCACCTCCTGCTCACATCACTCAGCTTTTCATGTGTAACAGCTGCTTCCTTCCACACATAGCAATATCCTCACTCATTCACACTGAGGGCTTAACTGTCCCACATATAACACGGTGAGATTACTGGATATCCTAAGAAGGGAGATGTGTTTTGATTTTCAATAATTTAGTTGTTTTTGAAAAAGATTTGATTGAGGGTGCCCACTTATCACAATGGATTGAAAAAATAAAAGTGAATTAAGAGAGCAAACAGCTTTGAGAGACTGTTCTAGGTAAATTTATTTAATATCTTTTTGTAATTTTTTCTCAGATTCTGATAATGACAGGATTCAACAGCTGCTTCTTCTCTAACACATTAGCACATAAATATCAAAGTCAGTGACTCATACCATGCATAACCCTTGTCAAAAAGTAATGACTGACATATTAAGGAGTTGATTTATGTTTTACGTGTCAACCACCTAACATTACTTGTTTTTGGCCATATTAAGCTTGAGTTTTGGGATTGAAGGACCGTTCAGTTACCTGTGTTCCCCGTGTTATGTCAGAAACTGCGTAAATACATCTGAAAACTGATACACTAGATTTTACAAATATACTTTGTAGTTTGTACAAGTGATACAAAACATGGTAAGTCATGCCTAATCGAAACACACATGCCCGTACTTAAATTCTAATGAAAATATGTACACCTGCAGTAGATGCCAAATTAGCAGCTAAAACATGAAGATGTTTCTTTCTTTACAGGCATTACAAGTATGAAGCAACCTAGTTGCTGTCTCATGACAGAATGTCTGTTGAGGTATCCGAGGAAGTTACATGATATTCATCATGACCTAGTATTTCCCCTTGATTTATTACACTTTTGGATCATGTACAAAGTGTCGGGTTCAAGTCCTTCACAGTCCTGTACTGTGTGTACATTCTCTCATTTGCAACATCACATGCAATGTCCTCAGTAATGCTGTATGAGCGCATGACGTGTACTTACAATGCTGTGGATATTCATCTGCTCATGACATAAACTCCTCCATTTACTCTGGATCTAGCGGATGCTGCCCACTAATACAGAAAGTCCCTACCACTAAACAAAAACAAGATCCAGAGTGGGTGAAGTGACGATTTTGTGACTGCCTCAAAAACTAAACATTATTGTGGGTGAACTTCAAAACAAGCTATAAACGCTGACATGCTCCAGCTGTTGTGAGGTAAGATGTGATGTCAGGCAGAGTGATTAAACGGACTCACTTCAGAAGATTTTAACACGGGTAAGCAATCAACCGAATTTGTAACTGAAATTTTTCTCTGATCAGTGTTTAGCAGTTGCTCAGATATTGTTTATTTAATTTTTTTACTTTAAAACTCTTCATTTTTCTGTGGGAAGCTGGAGAACATATAAACTGTCTTTTCCACACATCAATGCTAACTTTTATATTTCTAGAAATATTTTTGTAAATTTGCCTACAGGCGGTTATGACTAATGGCTATTAAGGTGACTGCAACATTTTATATGTAATTTGCTGTTTTTTATCCATGCTAATGACACTTTTCATGTTGTGTGTCTTTTAGATTACAACATCCTATTTCTTCATAAAGCCTAAACTGGGTCATGTGGTCAAAACTGCCAGTGACAAGACCTGAGATTCTGGTGAAATCAAACAGACGTCAGAGGAATATTTGTCCAAAGGATAATTTTGAAAAACCAGGTATGACTGACTAATGGCACAGCGGCAGGATCCACAGAACCTGATAAGCTGTTCTCCAGTGGCCTGTAAATATAAAACATTTGGCAGATGTGAAGGCCTGTTCCTCTCAGACATGGCTGCTGCTGTTGCTGCTTACCCACAGCAATCAATAGAATTGACTGGCTTTCAGATACTACACATTCAGCCACAGCCACAACTAACATCCTTTGGCGTCATTATGGATGAGTTTATCTTGTCGCTTGTGTAGCAGGGATGAGTAAGTTTTGTTTTTACTATGCAGACCAAAGAGAGACATAGAAGCAGTGAAGGAAGTTGTTGTTTATCTAGTTCAAAGTACTACTTACTGTAATGTTTTACTTACGTAGGAAAGATGTGAGCATTTCCTGGAAGAAAACAGAAAAAGCTGTGTTCTTTCTAGTGTATGTGTAAATCACCTCTGTAACACTTAACATTAATTACAAAACCTAGAATAATATCTTTCCATTCCAAGACTGAAAGGTTACTGAAACATACCAAAGCGTTTTAGAGCACACTTTAAAACCTTTTTACTTGTCGATCCTCAACTATTTTTAGCTACTATGAAGGATGACCCTGATTATTAAAGATGGTTTTAGTTGTCTACAAGCTAAACTGACAATTATGCCTCAAAAGACCTTGATTTGAAGATGTAATATGTCCTATAGAATCAGTTTAAATTGTCAAAACAATAAATTCAAATTCTACAACATTTAAGCTCAAAATGCCAACTATTGAGCTTAATTTCAATAGTTTTTTTTATTTTTGAAGGCAAATACAGTAAGCACTGCCTCATCACAAACTAATTTCTTAACAGTAGGCATCAATATCCTTTAATTGATAAATTAATAAATGTCCTTTAATTAAATGGTCTAAAATTCATTGTGCATGACCCACATCTGAAGTCAAATTCAGCACATCTGCTATGGAACAAATTACCTGAAATGGACATCCAACAGTGCTATGTGTTGGAGTGACCAGCGTGTCTATGGTACATCCTCTTAAGTCTACATCACAGCAAACAGGAAACACTACAGTGTAGCTGAGGTGCTAAAGAGAGTTTTTTTTTAATCAGATGTAAAAGTTATGAGGTGATTTTTTGTTAGTTAAGCAATTATGTTGTGTTGGTGGTGCTGTGTTTGGCTTCAGAATGGGGAAGGAAAATGTGTAAGTATGGTATGTAGGTATGTGCATGTATATGTGTGTGTGTGTGTGTGTATGTGTATGAGTGGGTGGGCCTGCATGCACGCGCGTGTGAAATTGTGGCCGGTGGGCCCCAGTATGACTGCTCAGGTTGGAGCAATCATATGTTCAGCTGTGATTTCCATCAACACATTCCTGGACGCTCACACACTCTCTCAGTGGAGCTGCGCACAGCACCCCCCAAGGATGTGACCTGCAGCCTGCAGACACATGGCTGCCTCACAAACGCTTATCACAACACAGCAGCCTGTAGGATAATGGGAGACCTTAATCTGAAGCCACGTGGAGCCAAGCAAACTTTGACTAGTGTTGCTCCTTCACAGTGGCCTTATAGAAAACAGTTGATGATATACTACACCATCCTGCAGAAGGCCAGTAGGTCTTACCATGCCAGACTGATTACAGGGTATAGGTCAGACCACATGGACAACAAATGGTCCCTGGTCCTCCACCCTGGGGGTTGGGCATTAGGCTGAAAACACCACTCCGGAAATGGCAGCAGTTGTTACAGAAACTGCAAAAATGACATATAAAATTCCAAAAGTCCACAAGGAGACACATAGTCAAGAAATGTTACATACTCCTATGCACTCTGTCACAGTGCAGAAGTTGGCAAAATATAAGCTAATACACATGGAGGAAAGTCTTGTGAATTCAGAAAAGAATATAAAATTTCACAACTTATTGATCTCATGTTTCAAAACTGCAGCTAAAATGTAGCCAAAGAGAAGCATATTAAATGGGTCTTAAAGCTGAAACACTGATAACAAGAAACTTAAACATTCAACTCAGCAGAACATCCAACCATCTGTGCTGAATAATTATACAGTAACTGGCATTTAATCAGCTGACAGTGCGCGTTTGTCTTTTGGTGGTCAGAATCCCAACACAGGTCCAATCAGTCAATTTTATTGGCAAACTGCATGGCTGGCACAAAGCCATAATGTACTGTGTTGCTTTAAAATGCATGAGATGTTCACTTTAAGTCTGACCCTGAACACATGGGTTATTTTTTCCTGCCCGAGGCAATTTGCACACAGTGCTCCACATCTTGGCTCAGAGTCACAAGGCTGTCACATTTGTCTTGCAACACAAATATGGATATGGGTTGGCTGTGCTGAGTAATGACCATCTGTTATGTGTAGTATCAATAATAAGGGATTATATGTTTTTGCTTTTTAGGGCAAGTGGCAGTGATTTTTCCACACAGGCATTTATGTGGCATGTTCTGCACTAAACTGAGCCATCACTTTTTATTTAAGGAATGTTTTGCCACTTGTTTAATCACACCTCAGGGATATGTGTCAGGTTGGTCTGGCACTCCTTATGTAACTGATGCTAAGCATATCAGCTCAGTACCTATGTTCAAACTCACTGATTTGGTGTGTTTGGTGCAGTTGTCATTTCATACTAATTCAGTTTCACTGCTTGAAAACCCTGCGACAATCCACAACAGTGCAAATGCAAAGGAGAAACAGGCTTTTGCATTTACTATTACCACCAGTTATTGCTGCCAAAAAAAGAAGCAATGTGTAAAGATCCCCTCTCCTGCAAACTGAGAATAAATAAATAGATAAAAATAAAACAATAGGGCTACCCTCATCCTCCGCCAAGTCACCAGGCAAACACAAGTCAAATCAGTGACAGTGTGAGTTGCTGAGCTAGGATGTGGTGGCCTGTATTCACCATGTGGTGGAGCTGAGTGATGGTTTCCCAAAGTCTGCATTCACCAGAACAGACAGCAGGCAAGCATGGCCATGTGCTACATTGTATCTCACTTAGAACAATACTCTGTGTCAGGCTGCTGTTTGACTGTACCATCTATGTTTCACTTTATGTCTGGTGGAAATCAAAATGAAAGCTGGTATTTCTAATTGCACTCCTGACTGCATTTTCCTTAGATTAATCACATTAATAAATCAGATTCAAGCTGTCAGTGGTACAACACAGGTGGAAAAAGCTGTTGTCTAGCTCTTGACTGTAAACATCAGATACAATAAGGTGCCTTGAACAAAGCTAATAAATAAAACTGTATTCTAAAATGGGTGTGAAAGTCTCCTCTGCAACACAGCAAGCTCTTGTCTTCGTCCTCTCCATACTTTTCTTCTCCCTTACAATCTGCCTCTCTTTCCTCTAGTTTTAGCTCTTTCTCTTCATCTGCTTTCTGTCATGCATTCCCTCATTTTGTGTTTTTCCCCACTTTGCCACACTCTCTTATTTTGCTCTCTCTGTCCATCTACATCTGCACCCCTCCCCTCACTCTCCCTCCCTACAAGGCACACATACACAGATAATACTGCGGCTACATGCTGCTTCAGCAACATACTGCAGCAGGCAAGCATACTCCACTGCAGCCCTTTAACACAATAGCCATTTCTCTTATGACCTCAGGATGAAAAGAAGCTCTTAGTCTGAATGAATCATACCCTCTATCAAAATCAAGCACATAGCACATTTAGTACAAACAGATGTTTTTAAATCCAACTTGTTTCATAAACGGAGAAAGCCCATTATTGTCACCAACATTTTCTGCAAATGCAATGTGTCTTGTTTTCTCGACATCTGCTGATTTCAGCCTTTCATCAGCATATCATAATCACAGCAACATGCGCTATTTACTGCCATTTCCTTTTACTGACGTATGTAGTTTCGGTGATGTCCTCCCCCTGCCTATGGACATACCTCCCCTGATTCGCCCTGTCTTGCCTTCTCCCCTGAAGCATGAAGGAACTAGGCGTGCTGCTGTAACACAATGGGACTTTTTTTATTGAACAGTGAAAAAACACATTTGCAGATACACAAACAAAAACACAGGGAGACAGACATCATGGCATGCCATAGTGATCATAGCACATGATAGAACATACAGTGATGCCATTGTTTGACTATCCTGGATTGAATTAAGCAAATGTCAGTTCTGGCAGATGGCCACACAAAGAACATGCAGAGATACACTTGCACACATGTGCACAAAAATACATAAGAATATACACAAATGGACCAATTTTAACTACTAGCACCCATAGGAAGCCCATATTTTGTAACAGATGTAGCGATATCACATTTTACATGTTTTAAACATTGTGTGCTGTAAGTGAAAACACAGACTACTGCAGCGTGTCATTGCTCTGGCTACTGTACATCGCAGCCCACTTGTTCAGTGCTTTGTAATTTAATATTGTTCCTTAGATATTATTGTATTACAAGCACTTTTGCCTGCTAAGATCATCATATAAAGTTTCATGGGCCACAAGTCACATGTTCATAAGCCTTCATTAAACACTCAAGCCAACAGGTGCTACCACTAGGGATTGCCCCGACCTTTGCCTAGTGTAGAGCAGGCTTTGACCCATTTAATTTAACTGCCATTAAACATGACAGTTTCTCAGTGATCTAGGGCTTGGGATCTTGCATCACTGACCCTTTTAAATATTGCATGCTCATGAGTAAAAGTAAATATATCATTGCACTGGAAAAAAGTCAAGTGTCATAACAAGCGCACAGTGTAAGTCACACAATCTGGCTATAAACTCCACCAAAGCTTTTTAGATGTCAGAAAAAAAGAAGCATAGTGCAACCCATTTAAACACAAGATCGATTACTTCTTTTCAGCACAATTGTTTGCTGGAAATCAAACTTGCACACTGGAAGCACTGTGTTTTCAATACAATAGGTTCTTTATTTTAAACGAGCTGCTACTAAAATAATGTAGCTCAGCTTAAGTCTACTAAACATAAACAATAGGACAAAAAGGTCCTACAAGTGTAAAGAGAGAAGGGGAGTCATTTTTGGGCCTGAATGTGAACGCAAGGACACTGACTGTTGGCTAAACTCCAGTTCCTCCGTTTTCCTCACCAGCTACACGCATCATGCCAGTGTGGGATGTCTACAAAAATCATTCTACTGTCAAGGTCGGCAATGAAAATAAGAGTATCTCCTCTTTGGTGCAGCATGAGAAACCTTTCTTGGCACTGCATTATTTTTAACTCACTGATTCTCCAAAAGCACAGAGAGTATAGTGAATATATGAATCTAGTCAACTCTGATATGGTTCATCTGCAACTGCATGAATACAAATGTCATTATGCATGTTACGTTTGATAGAAAAACACTATCTGCACTGACTCAACATCACAGCCCTTTGTCTGCACAGTGTCAAAGTCCTGGGAGATTATTCAGCAGTCTTCAAATACAACAACCACATGAATTCAGTGTGCCAGCAGGAAGTTGCAGTTCCCCAAACATATCAGGAAATTTCTGACTCATGTGTGCCAGACAACTTCCCATACAGTTCACTGACAGTCCAGATAACATCAAGGCATTACTTGAAAAGAGACAGCAAAGCTACATAACTTGTATCAACATATCAAGGTCATATTTTTTATATTGGCTCCATCTATTCAGACAACAAGCTACCCACAGCAGCCACACATTCACTACCCGCACTGCTTGGAACAAACACAAATTCACCACCCGACCAAATGGAAGCAGCTGTTATCAAAACTCTTTCATCACTACTCAGCAATACACACATACCACAACTGAAGAGGCCTGTTTGATTCCATCACATACTCTGAAGATTTTCATACTTGTTTTCAACTTTCATATTCTGTTGAGCTATGCTTTAGATTTTATACTCCACACTCTGCTGCTTTTGTTCTGTGCTAAAGGCACGGTGCAGCGTAGTTTTGATTCACTACCAGAAGTCTGAAGTGAGTGAAAAACATAGCGCTCATTATACATTACATTTAAATTCCATTCACCTCCAAGTGCATTGTACTGTTCTACTGATTAATGGCCCAGGACCATGTGTGTGGACAGTTGTTCTTCATGCATGTTATCATTGTTACATGCCCGTTTGTGGTGGATCCTTTGGATCTCTCAATTGGCAGGAGAACAGTCATAAAAACATCAACAATGCCAGTACATGTATGCCACTTTACTTTTATCTAAGCTCATCAGTACTCACAGCTTTGGACGTTAACAGTGCCAGTGGAGTTGTCTCTTCCCAGCAGGTTCTCCACCACACATGTGTAATTCCCAGAATCCTCCAGTTTTGCTTTGTTGATCTGGACTCTGGAGTGCTTACTGTGGGAGACAACACTTGCACAGCTGAGTCAGGGGAATCAGGGCAGGGAGGAAACAGCATAGAAACACAACAAGTGGAAACATGGGGGATAGAGAGACAGACAACTGGGCAACAGCAACATGGCAATAACTCTCTGATTTGGTAGGGATACATAATCACTTAGTTTGAGGATGGAAAAACTACTTATAATAAAAAAGAATAGGACCAGGTGCTACAGATATCTGGAGTACTTCAAAAAGCATGATTGGTTTTACAGCACCAACCCTGTGTCAATCGCTAGGTTTTATTACCATGCTGACTGCTACTCCTCTTCACTCAAAAAAATGCTCTCAACAGTGCTCAATGTGGTCACAACAGGATAAAAACTTGTCGTTGTTCGTTTTTTAAACATTCTTTTCAAATATTGAGGAAGTTGCTTTAATTACCATCATTAGCCAACCTAAGTAAGTAAGTGGAACGGGACCATAGAGACACGGCACCAGTGAGCCTTGTTGCTATTTGCTATTTTTCGCCCAGTGGTAATGTGTGGTACCACAACCGAGGAAGGCTGTAAAATGTCTGTAAAACTTTTGACAAGACACCTCAAACTGCAAGAAAGGTCAATTATGACTCTTTGGTGTTGAATTTTTAAATTGTAAAACAGCTCATTTATGTGCAATATAAATTTTATAGGCTGAGAACAACTAAGCAGTCAGGGCCAGGGGCAAGTACACAACATAGATGCTAACCAGGAAAAGTGAAAACTTTTTTGGCTCATCACGTTATCTGCAATAGGGCCAAATAAATGGGCGCCATCTTGGTGTCTTGTATCCATCTTTTAGTATATAACACATCTATAGAACATGACCAAAACAACAACTCTGTACTGCACGCCTGTGAGGATTTTCAGTCATCCAGGTCATAGTTACCCCAGAGGTGATGTTCAGTGGCAACTGCACAAAAAGCAAGTCCTGTTGCCACTGAACATCACCTTTGGGATATAGACTTCACGTTTTCATCTGGTTTTATGCTGGTGATTAAATCACTGAAATACTTAACTGTGACATGCTAAACCATAGAGTAACAGTAGCACAAGTTGAGAATAAATATGCAAAATTACACTATAAGACATAAGCAGTTAAATACAATACATGCCTAGTTAGAAAACTTGTACATAGGCATAAAGGATAAATTGACCTGGTTGAGTTTATCATTAAATTACTATACAGTGAACATATAAACCCAAATAAATAAATAGTTAAAAATATATACATTTCTATATATTGATATCACTTTTACTTCCAAACTATACTTTTGCTAAAAAACAGCTTTATCATACTGCTGATTATAGCAGTATGATATAAATTATATCATTATTATTAATAGTATCTTCAATTTTGGAGTACCTATATCTTTTTTTATCCAGCACTGTTTGTGTTAGGTTTACATGGGTGACTTGTACTCACTTGTTTTTCTTTATTTTGACTTCTTTGCTTCTCTTCAGCTCTATGCCATCTTTGAACCATCTGTAGGTAGGAAGAGGGTTCCCTGTGGCCTCACACTTCACTATGAGCTTTTCTTTCTCGGTCACTGTTATTGGATTCTTTATCGGTTTTAACTTTGGAGCCGCAGCTAAAAAGAGAAAAAGAGGAAAAACTCAATGTTATTAACCACTGTAGATCGACAGTTTGTAGTTTGGTTTGCAAAATTAATTTATAAATGTGTGTTGGTGTTTTAGGAGAAACAGTGAGACAAAGAAAAACAGAGAGAGCTATAGAGTCAATCATCTTCTCTGTGGACATAGCCAACAACTCTCTCATGTGACCACCAGATGTTGTCACTAGAGACATTATCAGCTTTGCCTCTGACTAATAAACAGGCTCAGTCTCACTCTACTGTAGGATTGGTCCTGCAAAAACACCTGAAGAAATATTTAGCAAACCCACCAAAATCCACCAGCATATGAGGAAAATGTACAACCACAAATGCATGCACGATTAAAGGCTATTGGTAAACAAGAAAACCCAATAACATTATAACACAATAATAACTAGTTGCACTGTTTACAATATCAAAAAGACACTTTTTTCAACTTCCATATTCTGCTGGGTTATCTTCATGTTATACTTTAGGGTTTACTATATCCTATGTTTAAGAAAAAAAAGTGCCATCTTGTTATTTTCCTTAAGTTATCACTTTTTTTCCCTCACAAGAAAAAGATAATTGTAATATGAAAAAACATATTGGTCTGCAAATGCACACACACACACTCACACAAACAATTGCCAGCTGACAGCTGCACACATGTTTAGGAGAAGACTCATCCAGGGCGGAGCAAGAAAGAAGGGGTGAACAAGGGTCAACCAGGGGCTGGCCTAAATGCCCCCATCTCTCTCTGTTTTACACATAAAGACAACTTCATTCTCTCTGTATAAAATTTACAATTGAATGCATATGCTAAACTAAGTTGTTCTACAATTTGCTGTGCATCACCTCTAAAATATAACAGCAGAATGAAGACAAACAAAGCATGTCAAGCAAAATGAAGTATGTATACATAGGTAATGACTTCAATTAAACATTGAAATAGAGGTGCACTAAAATTATCCCCTGTTGTCCTATTTTTGAGAGACTGTTCTACTTTACTGACCTGATAAAGGTGACATGTCTGCACAGAAAAAACACTTAATTATGCTGCAGTTTTTATTTCTTTGTGGTTTAAATTGTGATGGATTTCGTGCACAGGTTTGTGTCTAAAAAAGCTTTGTCATAAACATGCGTGATGTGAGCTTAAAATGTTACAGAATTTAAAAAACATAAGTTACAGAAGATATTACGACACAGTCATTATCTATTATTTTCTGTGGTATTAGTGAATCATCCCATGTCAATTGTGCAGAGTGCACTGAGTTTATTGGTGGTTTATTACTTATCCTAAAGAAGCCACATACACAAGTGTTCACATGCAAACAGCAGTTTTTTCTTAAGCTTTGTAATCTTGGTAGATGTGGATATGAAAGAACTCTGTCTGCAGTAATCGATACGTATCTTGTGAGTATGTTCTCCGTCTGATAGTGTAACCTCCACTCTACACTCTGACATTGAAGCTCTACTTTGCTACCTCTGGTCACTTGGCACTAATGCTAATGATAGCTGCCAGAAGTCACAGCTCTCAGTTGTAGCCATGGATTTCTTTGGAACCAGGCACCAAATAACTTCTTAGTTGATGTTGATGACAGTTACACAGCCGCTGATGCAGAGAATATGTAGTTTAATTTGTAAAATAGTACTAGAGAGATCATTCACACACCGTTGATGTTTACTGGTAATTTTTGCCCACATAAATAATATTATGACTGAAATCTATGACTTGATCAGTATAGATCTGAATTACAAAGGTTGTTAACATTACAAACAGGCATGGTTATTCCAAGCTACTCCATGTTGAGAGAGAGTTGACTGTCTGACATACACTTTGTTCTGCTTTCCACTGGAATCACAGATAGCAAAATGTCAAATTTAAAATAGCTTGCAAACAACAAGGATCAATAGAAAAGCAACTATCTTTAGTTCAGCAGAAGCTGTTTGTTACAAAAATTACTCTGAAAGCTGGTAAGACAGTGGACTTTTATCTGTGAACAGCTTCCTGTTGGAAACTGTGGGGGGTGATATTCATGGAATTTGGAAAATAAAGACAAAGATTGTAGAACAAGGCAGATGAGCCTTTGTATCACTGTACTTAGTAACCGTAATGAACTTATTCTCAAAACGAATCATTGTGCCACAATTTCTTGAGAAGTTAGTTCAAGATTATACTGTCCTAAAAGGGTTGGGGCCAATAAAACCCTTATTTATGGATCAAGACATAAATATGGTTTTGCCATATGTCAAAAATTAAAACACGTCAAACAACTCTTTTCCAGCGTTTCCAACGTTTTTTTACTGTGTTGCCTTTATCAGGGTGGAAACGTGTTTTATGTTAACGGACTTGTGTTGAGGCCCGCACCAGTCTGCACCTTGCTGCGTGTACATTCTCAAAACAAAGGAGAGGCTGAAAGTCATAACATTTTGTCACAATTTTAAACCAACTCTAATGATGATGATCAATGATCTTTGATCCCCCTAATTGTCACATTACAAAGGCTAATGGAAAATGACCATTACTCTATAAGTTGTATGGTGTAATGTACTAAGTAGTTTTAAAAAGGTACAATACTATGAATACTGTACTAATACTAACATATGCACATATGTCATATTTGATACGCTGCTTCATCAAACATTTTCATTAACTATTTTTAAATTACAAATGTAATTTGGCAATAAAACTTTTTTCTTCAATCTAACTGGAAAACTGTCTTCTGTTGTATCTAATGACTTGCAAATCTTGCAAAACAGAACGTCCAACACTCTGCATGAGTCTGTATAATTGAACGACTATTCATGATTTCCATACGCACTCGGCTCAGTCCAGCACACAGCCCGAGGAAAACCTTGTCATTCATAGTCAAGAGAACAGCAGGAATGCACCATAAAGAAAAATGTTTAGCACTCCGTCTGGACAAAAGCCTGTCCTTGCCAAGCACTTTAAACAAGGTTTGTCCTTGCCTGGAAAAGCTATAGAAACAAAAAACTGTTCTTAATGGACACAGCTCAAGTACAGTCCAATCAAGTCAAATGCACTCTACATACAGTATGTTAATTTTCCTAATTGTAATTAATGTTTTCCAACAAGGAAATAAAGGGTTGTTATTGTTGGAAATAAAAGAATTTCTTGGAGACAAATGGTTATCTCATTTTCCATTACACAAATGGACAAAGTGTCAGGCAGCAGTGATAAACCCCTGCTTCAACAACAGCCTGATTCTCCTTTTGAAGCAGAGGGGCAGCTGCAGACATGGACTATAAAAACCAAAATTGAGAAAATAAGCCTATCTGGCATGTCAACAGCTCATGCCTTGAGTAACAGTTGGAATCTTCAGCAAAAAAGAGATTAAAAGAAACAAGTAACTTGATGAATTAACAATGCATTTCTGATATATTTGAGTTAATTTCTGTTTTACTTCCAGGAGCTTAGGAAAGGAATCTAAGGCATGCCTTTGTATTTCCCTTCTAGACAAAGTATCCCTGATTACTGAGGCGTTATGTCATTTTACTGCATGTTGTCAAAAGACATGGTGAGACAGCTAGAGATATGGGTTTTGCATGTGGGAATGGTCTTCAGACACCACACAATAGCCACTGTACCGCAACATCTGTTCAAAGACATCATTTCAACAGCTTCCCACCACAACCAACACACTTTCCCCAAATAATTATCTGCTACTTGTTTATGTATGACTCAAAATGTTCTGCTTGTCTCTCACTGCACTCTACAGAGATTCTACTAATGATGTGCCTTTTCTAAGGAATTAAACATGTTTTAGGTTTCTTTGTGACAGCAATACACATGAAGTCAATTTCTAACATTCTGATTTGCTCGATGCTGCTCAAACTACTAGTTAGTAAGAATTAGGACTATTATTTTTGACACAAATGAATTTATGAGTAGAATTTCATGTTTTTTAATCATATTTAATTTATAGCAATCTAGCACTGACAATCAGCACACATTAAGTCTTCATAGCAGGCACAAAAGTAGAGTAAAAAAGCAAACTCTTCTACAGATGTGAATTGAAAATAGTAAGTAACTTCAATTCATTTTGTATGTTTGTTTTTGCTGTTAATGGGCTTGTTGTGGATTTGCAAGAAAGATTAACAAAACGGATGTAATTTGCAAGGACACTGAAGTGAAGGTGGATTGCACTGGCTTAAAAAAAAGCTGGTTGTGAATTCAGCAGAAAGAGACAAAATACATGATTGTGTATTGTGTCCTACAATTAAGACCAAAAGAGGCCAAATCATTCATCTTCATTCACAGGTTAATGCTCTAAACATAGTGGAAACAAACATTCATCAACTGGCTATAGTTATTGATTTTCTTTACATAATGCCAGAGAGGAGGTTTTATTCCGCAATTACTAATTTCAAAACTGTGTTGCCCGTTTATTTTATTGGTTAAGCAGTCTTGCAGTTTTAGCTGCATACTGTTTTTGCAATCATTCTCGAAGAATCAAGATACTGAAATAGTCAAAATCTTGTCCTTCTCGTCGTTTCACACAAACCTACACAGTTTGTACATATGGCACATGGACTACATGTATAGATTTCGGCAATGCTGTATAACAGCATGACAGTAGTTGACACAACAATGTAATTTGTGTATAACCATCACTCACTACTGTGCATGTGGAACAGCTGGACAGTACAAAAACTGGATTACATGGTTATTAATAAAGTGTGAACATCTTTGCTTACATTCAGCTCTGACCACTGTATTTTACAGTGCAAAAACCACAAACATAAGTTAAAACTCAGTCAAGTGTATTTCCTTTAGTGGTTTCCATGTGTTGAACTGAAGTTTTCTTCAATTATCTTTACTAAATCTGCAATACTATTTAAACCCAACCCATAAAATCGAATGTCTCAAAGTTTTCAGTGCTAACTTTCATACTGAAATGCAACAAAAGATTTACAATAACATTACTTTTGTACAATCTACATAGCAGAAACATATCTGTAAGTCATGGTTTTGTGGTTTCTGGGTTACATTAGTTAATGCATGTGACAATCACCTGTGTGCACAACTGTTTTTTAACTAATAGTAACTGGATAATAAATCAATTTAGATTCCACAACACATAAGCTATGACCTCCCCTGTCCTGATCTTATTGCTTAGTAAATAACTTTAATGTTCAGGAAATGAGAATAGTATTTTTGAACACTGTAGTTACTGTTGCCCCAGCTGTCCTACAAAATGCAAATACTGTTTATTTACTTGTATATGTACTGTATATGTGTGTGAGTGTAATTTCTTTGACATTTGCTTCTCAGTAGCAACCAGATGATGAACAAAGTTATTTCAATCCAGCATTTTGATTCCATTAAGCAATGTAATGTCTAAGGTTGCTGAATACACTGAGAATCACCATCATATAGCTTATCTCCTTTTTGAATAGGTGAAAAAGCAATGTTATATAAAAGTTGGGGCGGGGATTCAAACAATGATCAAGTATAAGAGAGTTTTCTGAGAAGTTGGTAGATAAAAATCAAGGAAAACTAGATCAAACAATGTGTTACAATTGTGGAGAGAGGATGCCAATGTGTTATTATGTTTCTCTTATGTAAATGATTTGAATTAAACCTACCTCTCCTGTCTTACTAACCTGGGATAACGCTACTCATAGATAGGTATATATATTGCAGATGGAACTTTTGCTTAATACTGCTGTTGTTAATGTATGAGCTGACAAAGAAAACAACATAAAGAAAGAGGGAGAGAAAGGTGGATAGACAGACAATGATTTTTCCCTAACCTTAATCATGAGTCAGGATATAAACCCTGGTCTATGGTGCCGTGGCTATCCATTTTAGGTCATCCAATCATATCCTACTGACTCTGGAGGTAGCACTTTATTCAATCAAAACAATAATGCCTTAAGACATGACCCAGCCGGCAATTACATTGGTCACCTCAATGTCTGTGGAGATTCTCAGCCATCCAGATTATTGTTATCTCAGAAGTGCTGTTTGGTAGCTACTGGTCTGAAGAGGACGTTCTCAAAGTTCTTCAAGATGATTCACCTCTCTTCCAAAAGGCTACTTCATTTAAAGAATTGAAGAACTGAGAAAACAATTCAGTAATATATCCACACAATTTCCAGTAGATTACTTCTAAGCTCTTTGGTAAACCACCAATTTCAAATATATAATCTGCAAAATACTTTGAAATTTAAAAGTTTGTCATAAATTGTCTAAAGACATTTTCTTTGAGAACCACCCTCCAAAGGATTTCTGTTTGCTTACCAATCATAGTTTTGATTAGCCATCATTTGAGACCACAGACAGTGAACACACTCATCTTTCTATGCATATGTTTCTAGGTGTTTATAGGCACTGTACACTGAATGAAGTTGAATGAAGAGTGAAGTGACATTAGCTGGCTTTCTGATTAGTTTTCCTATTTGCAGTTGTTTGTACCAGCACACTGAAAAGTTATTTTGTAAGAGCAATTATCTATAGCAAGATCACACATGAACCAATTCAAGCTGAGGTTGTCTGAGGATTCAACGCCACCTACACTAACTACTGGTCTCTATAAAGATTTTCGTGCTGAATAATATAAGTAGCTATGTTTCATTTCTAAAGGTGTGGTGGGTGCATCTGGCACAAAATAAAGGAGCCAACTCTTCACTTCCGTAACTCATTATTACTACCCTTACTACACACGCAATGCCAACTCAACAGAGAGGGACTTGTAGTGGTGTTTTAACATAAGGTAAAATGGATAGTTCATGAACTATAATGTAAAATAAAATTGTGTAGATCAGACAGACTGTACAGGGACTTATGACTGCGTAAAAAAGATTTGTGGTGTAATATATTAATAACTGATTTGATGAAAGACCTGGAGCAGTTTCTTTCCTTGTATTTTTTGTGTATTTTCTTTCCAACAAGGACCAACATGTTGGTACAAATATCTTTGTTAGGGTCTACAGAAGAAATGTTCCCTTTCGACTGCTGGACCTGTTTCATTAGAAAAGTCATGCAACATTCTTTAAAGAGTGTCAACTTTCAGCCACAGTACACATAGCTTTCAGAGAAAAAAAGAAGAAGAAGGAGATGTGAACGGAAGTCATCACGTAACATTGCAGCAGCAGTAATACCCTAAATCAACACTTTGAAATATTTTCTGGTCCAAGATGTCATAGCTAGCGAAGGGGCAATTAAAGTTGAGAAATACCTGCTGTGAGGAAACCTCCTTAAATGAATGTATTTAAGTTCTCAGGGAACATAAGGAGCAAAAGATGATACTGATGATACTGCCTAAATCCAGTGATGTTGGTGATGGTTGCATAACAACCTAACTAGCTCATGGGCTTGATAACATACAATTATATTACACACATATTAGACAAATGCACATAATGTTTTATAATTCATCTAAAATGTGGCATTCTGTTGCACTGATTCAAAAAGTTGAAAAAACATCCTGAAGAAGTTAAAATAAATTTTAAGGATTTAAACAATAGAAGTCCTATATAGAACACAGTTTGACACGTTTTGTGTAATAAATGTAAAATTGTCTATCCAAATAAATATACAGTACCTAAATTTTGATGAAAACATACAGCAAGATGGGTGGTAAACTACATTTTCCGTTTGAGCTTATTTTAATTTACTTGTGCAGTTTTGCTGGTATGGTAACTAACAAGTTAGCTAGCTAAATGGTCTCTGATTATTTGTTTGACTAAGCACAGACAACAAAAGCTAACACACTGCTCATTTCTACACTTTTACTTATGTTTTTTTAATTATTACATAGCTCACACATACAGTAGCTGAACTTCTGGTTGTGCAGACTTGTTTTCAGACTTGCCAATGATTACTTCTTTTGAAGATGATTTATTGACAAATTACATCCTCAACAAAGTTATGTCACTCATTGATAATTTCAAGTTGCAAACATTTATTAAAGAGCCAGATCAGACTTGAAGTGGTGAAAAGAAGATTAATGTCTCAGAGGTGTTTGGTTCTTCTCTATCTTGAATGACCCATTTTGAAGCTTTAGGCTCACACCTGATGTGGTGAGTGAAGTACCATCACACACGACAAGTGTTACCCATGACAATGTCTTTCATTTTTTTACTACTTTGAAAGTTCAGTTTTTAAGTATCTAAGCAAACAGGTTATCCGTTTACCCAGTTTTATGATACATAAAAAATAGATCTCATTTTCATATAGCAAATGATGAATTTATCTAGATACATTTAAAACTGGTGTAATATGTCAGCTGACACACTTAAGGATATCACTTAATGACATTTACAGTTGCAATCATAGATGTGTATTGATGAGCACAGATTATTTGTGCTTTTTCATTTTTCGAAAAGCAAATAAATTAACCAGAATATGTTAATCACATGCAGCACTTATGGGTATGTGAAAGGAAGCTTTGGTTAAAAAAGATGACAAAAAATATTCAGGAAACACTTTGTTCAGTGCAGTTTGGGGAGTTGTTTATCTTACGTGTTTATAGATCACAATCAAATATGGAATAAAAAACAGTAATAATTTATATATTCAGTTCATAAACAAAATAAAAATAAGTAAGAAAACAGCAGAATTGACTACATATGCCCAAAACAACAGCAGTAGTGCATTTAAACAGAAAAAGACACAATTTAAAAGTACTCTAAGGCCTATCAAGAACGGTTTGCCAACCTCTTGAGGGTATGTTGGTAGCTGACCACAACTACATTAGCAACTACAAAATGGCTACCAACATTAAATGATATGATGTGATATGATACAGCACCTGATCAAACTAAGAGCAAAACATAGTAGCTACAGTGATAATCATGGTACTATCCCCAAACTGTCACTCAATGGGGGTTGGGCTTCCCCATGACCTGAGGTCAAACTACAGTGACATGTTGCAGCTTGTAGGATCCACCACTGAGCAAGCACACTGCTGCATTAGTAACTCTGAAAGACAAGTGGCTCCCATGCTATTCCAATGTCAAAGTAGCTTCCAGCAAAACATACAAACAGACTTTCATGTCGGATGACTCACCAGAGACTCGGAATTAAAATAAGCACTGTAGCAACTGTTGAAATATTAACCCTGTTAAAAGTGCGTACTGGAATCCTGTATCCTTCTAAACAAACATAACTTTAATAATACAACTATTTTTTCAAGCTTGTGCATTTGTGAGGACATAATCATGCGATAAATTACCCAAAACTTTCAAAAGACAGTAACAGCCAGTCATTAGTTTTCAGAGAGTGCATAATAAGACTGTACCTTCCCTCTGTGAGGTCCAGAGCTTGTTTTTAAAAGTTTTAGTGGATTTAGTACACCAGTCATATCATTTAACTTCCCTACAATTCCAAGGTACTGCCAAAACCAGATGTGCCTCTACATGCTATCCACATTAGGAGACCAATCCATGTGACAACCTGGCGGCAAGCTTTGACAAGCCAAGGGGGTACTTACTTTGTCCCACACTTTCGTAATACAGTCACACAGACTTAATCTCACTTTTTTCTTTCCAAATCTCTCTTTCGCTCTCTCTCTCTCTCTCTCTCTCTAACTCACTCACACACACAAAAATATATAAGTGTACATAAACTGTTACACAGAAACCACCTTTAATGTACTTTTACCTTGAGTGGGATCCGGCTCTTTCTCCTTTTGTCCTTTCTTACCACCCTTCTTTCTCCCTTTCTTATCTTTCTTCTTGTTCTCTGTCATGCTGTCAGAACAAAGTAAATCCTCTCAGGAAAAACGGGTAGTCCTATTGGGAACGTGTGGCAAGTGGGCACCACTAGACTGAGAATGTTAGAGCGTCTCTCCTCCTATATAGACTCGCACCAATCAAGTATAAGAACCACCTACTCACAGCAGGGCAGAGGGAGAGAGAGACGGAGAAAGGGAGGGAAGGAGAGGGACAGAGTGGGGGGGTGGGTTGGGGAAGGAAAGCAAGGAGGAAAATATAGAGAAAAAGGTAGAGAAGCATTGCTGTGCAAACTATAAGTGGAAAAATTAGAAAAGAAATTATGAGGGGAGAGGAGAGGGCATTTCCTATTGCTTCGGCAATCAGCTGTTCCCTTATTGGATCGATCACATTAGCAGTGGCTCTTCTGGTTCCTGCAGCCACAACTGAGGACAGAATGCATCTGATCCCGGGGAGCTCCCACAAAAATTGGCCTCCCAGGGCCCTGCTTGTAGCCATCTCTGTTTCTCCTACCCCAGAAGCATCTTCTACATGCAAAAGTGGAGCAAGACCAGTTAAGCTGTCCTCTCTGCTGACCCCACCCAGATAACTCAGACAGAGGCCTGGCCTTGCCAGGCTGATATTGGGGTCCCAAAACAATTCACATCTGGTTCAGATTTGCTGAGCATAGATTCTTTGGATATATGCATAAGAGCAGAGTGTGAAGTGCTGAATGTCAGATCACAATCTATTGCAGACAGCTTCTTGCACATTTACACAAAATCATCTTTGGCTTCCTGAGCTCCTTTCCTTTCTCACCCTTTTTGTCTGTCAGCCCCTCTCTCAGTACTACAGGCAAGTTCTAGCATGTCTATAGTTGTATTTCTCTTTTTCACTGTCGTTGTTACCCATGTGACATCAATGTCCATGCACTATTAAGGTTTGACAATCATTTAAACAAGCTTTTATGTTAGCCTTGTGATGGGTGAAATACATTTTGTATTTGTGAAAGGTGACTGGGAATTTCACCTTCCCTTCAATACTTGCTATGTATCCAGATAGTTTCAAAGCACAGAGGAAAATAGGGCAAGGGCAGACAGATGAGATGAAGGTAGGACAGGACTAACTTGAAGGCCAGCAGAAGTACACTTATGGGTCTAGAAGTGACAAATTAAAATTTTAACACATAACTGTCTTAAAGTGAAAATCAACTCTCTACCTGACCTGAGGAAGATGATATTTTACTCTGTTTGAGTGAAACAATATCTAACACAAAAATAACTTTAACCACAACAACGCTGTGGTAAATCAGTTGATCAAAATTTGACATACCTCAAACTGTGACTACACAATGATTGCATCAATGTTTTAAGCTGTTATAGTGTAAGTTTTTCTAATTTCATGCTGACTGAACAATATTGTCAAATGCATTGAAACAACAGCCACTCAGTGAAACTCATGTGTTATAAGAAATCTGTAGATGAGTCATCTGTGAGGCCCTCCCAGGGTTTGTATTAGTCCAGGCCTCAGAGGACTCCTGACATCTCATGGGAGAAGGCGTCAGTAATAGGGGATTGGAAGGGGTATCTGAAGGGTCATGTCTTAACAGGTCAGCACACAAGTAGTATAAGACTCATCTATGGGCAAGAAAACTAATGAGGTCAAACCAAGGGCAAGGTTTTACGTGGCGGTCGGATTCAACATAGCACTTTCCCTACTTAAAATGATGGGTTCCTCTCTCCTGTCCTCACAGTGGTTGTTTTTGATGATCTAATCTGTCAGCAGAGGTAACTAAGGACTGGCAAGGGCTTTGCTGTGTTAGAAAGCAGCCCCTGCCACCCTACCACCTTATCTCCCCCCAGTCTCAACACTCACTTCCTTCCCTACTATTCGACAAGATGAGACTTGTTGCCAAGCCTTTGTGTCTGTGGGTGGGCATGCCATTTATGTATGTGTCAGAGAGGTGAGTATTTGTGATGTCAGGAGAAAAGAACCATGACTTTCGGGATGATGGGATATTAAAGATTTATTTCCTTGTGCCTTTTAAAACATTCCTAGACCTTTAATCGTCCGATCATTGTCACAATTGAAAAACAGTAACTTCAGATACTAAAAAGTAAAATGTAATATTAGCTATCATGAATTATGAGTGTATTAAAAGCATATTGCACATTGCACTGGCATTGAGAGAATAGTGTCAACATAAATATGTGGTTCTTGTTTTATTTATATTGATGAAAGATTTGTCCAATAAATTGGAATACAATGTTATGCAGAACATGAGTACTATGCGAAATATACGTTTATAATTTAATAAATGCTTAATCATATCTTTAATATATAAGTTGCATTTTTAATGTTAAAAATGCATGTATACATTTTTTTTATGTATTATAACTACTGGACACACCTGTATCTCACTTGGCAGCAGTTATGCAAAAATTGCATTCACATAGACACAAAAGGGGAAAGAAAGTCATAAATTCCACACTAAGAAAATAAGGTTATATTTTTGTCATTATGTGATGAGCTCTGAACAAGAACTCATCACATAAGAGGGGTACAACAAGAGTCTGAAATAAACTCAATTTACCCAGACAAATTTTTCCTAGTCTCCTTGAAAGCATCTGCTGTCCGGTGGTGAAGTGTCACAGTGGGCCTGTGTGAGACAAGCATCACATCACTAGTGCCCCACCACCACTACCACCAAAAAAAGTTCTAAAATGGATCCTTTCTATGCCTTGCCCATAAATGCTTTACAGGACCTATTTCTGCCTGCCTCCTAATCCGTCCTTGTTGCTTTGAGAAACGGGGAGACAGCTTTCCTGTATGATGGAGCTCAACAGCTCCCTCCTAACAATGGCATACCTGCACATCACCACACTGATACCGCTCAACAGCACTCCAGCCCTTTCACAGGCACAAAAGTTTATCTTTTTAGACATAATGGCTTTAATGGCCATTAGGTTATGCTGTTTACATTTGTCTGCCTTTTTGCCAAAAAAATAATGTCCTCTTTGTCAGGTGACAGAAAACAGCCCCACCTGCTGATATTCTCCTTTTAACAAGGCATCTGCTTCCTCAGCGGATTACGCACTGAGGTGTGTTGTTGGAACAAGACATGCTCTGATTTCTAAAATAAAAACCTGCTTCACTGAGGAGATGCAGCAAAACATCAATATCTAATAAATCTATATATTGTGGTTGATACATATAATGTGTCTATACAAGTGTCTATGTCTGTATGAGACACTGATGGCTTAAGTCACTGACAGCCTGGTGAAGCCTCCTTAAGGGGACACACAACACAAATCAATGTTAGTGACATCTGGAGGCCTCAGGAAGAAGCTTTTTTCTCAAGGTCAGCTTTGCCAAGGTCACGTGAGATTCCAAATCTGAGTGTTATTAATGACTCTGCTCAGCAACAGCTGAGATCATGATCGCAGAAGAGACCAGAAATCCCCCTCACTGCCTCATTTACAACATAGATGTGGGTGAATGAATTAAATTAAATGAATAAAAACTGAGCATGACTATTTACAGAGAGGTGCTAGAATTCAAAGGGAAACAGCAAGAAAAAAAATTAAGTGCTAAACAAGGAAGTGATCCTGGGTGGATTCGTCTCTTTGACGTTTCCGCAGCACATAGTTGTCACCATGGTAACCACAGTCTTAAGGGTAGCAACTAGAGTATGTGAGAGAGATGTGGCAAGGCGGAGTGAAGATGAGAGACAGGGAGAGAGAGAGAGAGAGAAACTAGAAAGAATGCAAGCGAGAAAGACGGAGATGATGTGTAAGAAATGCAATGGGAGCAAGAGTGGGAGAGGCAAATATGAAAGAAAGGAAAGACAGGAGAGTGAGAAAAAGAGAGCGAAACAAAGAAACAGAGAGTGAGAACCAGCTGCAGTCTGGCCACTGTATCGCTACATAAGAGAGATGTCCATGAGCAAGCCTGTGCCAAGCCTGCTGGGAAGCACTGCAGTAGCATCTCAGAGAGGGAGAGATGACATCAGCACTGAGCATGCTCCACTCTCAAGGCCACTGAGAAAATGAGATTTCAGCTCTTTCTCAGTTTGTTCGTTTCTCCAGCTTTTTTTCCCAGCCTCCATCTGTCACTATCCAACTTTCATGAGCACATCACATCACTAGTGCTGCTCGCTGCTTCAGAGGTGGCTCCACACTGGATACAACCTGACTGATATATCTGATAACTGATTGATCTAATGGTAAGAGACATCTCTCCCACTTATGGCCACATTGACTCATATTGTGACAGGTTCGATTGGGGCTGAGAGGAACAAGAGATGAGCATAGCAACTCATCAGCCAATGGGGCATGATACTGCAGTACCAGGCCAGCGGCATGGCAGTCTGACATACACACATACACGTCCTTTTTGCCAGATGTAATGCCTTCAAACCCCTACTAATCGTGCTCCTTATCTGGATGGCTGCCAGAGCTGCACTGAGGATGACAGCCATATATTATTGTCAGACTCACAATTAAGCTGAGCTTGATTTATTTTTGTTTAGTTTTTTTGCTCTTTTTTCTTGTTCTGCAGGCAGACAGAAAGACACACCCATGCTGAGATAGAATGGTGTACTTTTCCTTCTTTTATGACAGAAAATTGATGCCTCTCTTGTGATGACGTGTGTGGTTATGTGTGTATGAATGTTCATGTGCAATAAATGTTCTGTATGTAGTGTGTGTGTGTGTGTGTGTGATGACACAGTGTAGTTGAAAAAGAAGCCGTGAGATGTAGTAAAGTGTTGACTAACCATATCTCTACTTTCTTTATATCTTTCTTCACTGATAACAAATAGCCTTATTTAAACCGTAATATCCATAATACTGAAATAGCACAAATATTTTGATGACAGACGCTGTCTAAGCATGACTTTGATGATCCTCTTAAACAAAAGTCTGCTGTATCTTCTTAGAGCAACGTAAGCTAGTACTAGCATGTGACTCAAAATCAATCCACACTGCTCCACTATGCTCTGCTGTGCTCCGTCATGCTCTGCACAGCTCTTAAGGTAGGCATTGTTATAAATAAACAAAAAATGGGAATGCTCCTAAACCATTTAATCAGGCAGAAGTAATTGAAATTGTCAGACTGATTGGTGAACCTCACTCAGTAACTTTTAGAAATAATATCTAAACACTGCTGTCAGTGTTGTTCAATTAGTCCATGTTAAGTTTTGAAGCATATTTCAAGAAAGAAAGAAAAAAACTCAGAGGTTTTACTGTATCTATAAGGCTGCCTGTGTCAATTTCACTAGCTCTCTTTCCCTTTGTATTTTTCCTCTTTTTAAACATACTTATTTTGCTTCACTGTCTGTCTCTCTCTGCCTGTCTCCCTCCCTTCTGTCTAAGGGAGAGATTAAGAGGTTTGTGTGACTGGGAGCAGATTGACTTGAAGATAGAGGCTGGAAGCAGATCCCTTCCACCTCCTCATTCTGTTCTTTCTCTGCTGCTCTCACCCAGATGAAGAGACAAACAGTCTCCCACATGCTCTCACAGTTTATCAAACACACACCCACATAGAACCAGGTCTTCACGCAAACACATATGTGTGCTCTCACCAGATAGAACAACACACACTCAGTCTAAGTGTCCTCAGGCCGACAAAGTATACACTGTCACACTCAAATACAAACATACCCCCTCAAACACGTACATACGCATACGCATACAAACACACAGGTGCATCCACATGTAAATAGAAGAAGCACATGGATCATTGATGCATTCAAAATGGACCTTGTTCCACTCATAGTGTACCTAAAACAAACCATTTCCCTGTATAAAAGCATACCTCATTTACAAAATGGACTGTTAAGATGCCACGTCTGAATCACAGCATAACACCAAGGCTTGTTGTGTGTTTTCTTTTCCATTACGCACACATTTTTCATTCTAAAACCAAATGACTAAACTTTTTATACATCTTACATGACATCATTGCATATTATTGTGATGTGTGGAAAAACTATGTTAATAAAATACACTGAATGAATAAGATTAAAAAGGAAGAAGTTTCTTCATAGTCACAGATGGTATGATTTTTATTTTCTGTATTTGCACAGGCACTGTACATGCAAAACAGAATATTGTTTATAATCTTAATTTCAGGAAAGATTAAAAATAATTCTCTAACCTTCACACACACTATATAAACACTTTGATTTTCTATTTAAATAATATCAGTGATAAACATCACTTCAGTCTTAATTAATCTATCAATTAACATTTCATACATCCTTAAAATTGTCTTTAAACTGCAGAAAATTTACACAAGGGAAAACAAGTGAAGGTTGTGCTCTTATCAGCAACTACCCCCCTTCATAAACATACGTGCATCCGCTCTGTGCTTTGCATTCTTCATATCAAATCAAATTCCTTTTGTGCTCTGCACTTGTCCTTTATCTCCAGAATGTGCTTTTTGAGCAGCACAAACATGTCACAATGAGGACACTGAGGAGTTTCACACAGACTGAAACCAGCTTCTTGGTCAAATCATTTGCATTTCTACTTTTGCCTCTCATGGCTGTGCTGGGGCTTATCAAGAGTCTTTCTTATCTCCTTGTTTGTTTTTCACCAATGTAGGCTTTTCCTGGAAAACAGGCCACTACGCATGTGTATGCTTAGATCATGCTTTGGCGGCATAAGCCCAGATCAAGGCGGTCTCAAATTGAGTGAGTTGATAAGTGGGCATGAGGGGACCCAGTTGACAGTGCCAGGATGGTCTCACAGTGTGCTATGGCAAGTCAGACATGGTTGACAGGAAGCCAGAACTGTGGTTGGGTCATCTCAGAGCAACAAGATGACTGCACAGACTCATAAAACCCTCTCCACCTCCTAGAACCAGTTAAATCCATTGCCAAGCCCACCAGTGACTGACAACCCTAGTGCTAAGAAGGAGGTCAAAACTAGCTAAAGCTGTAATAGTTCTAAATAGGCTAGCCACGGTCTGTATGAGCAGCTTAGTACCAAAGGTTCAGCCTAAAATCTAATAGCTGAGTTTTAGCCAACAGAGTATTAATTGTTGCTCAAAAAGCCATGCATAATATAAAACTAAACAAAGTTTGTGTAGATGAAGATGGAGGGCTAAGAAAGGGCATACACAGGTTAGTGTCAACTTGTTGACCTCAGTACAAAACCAAAGTCAAACAGTTGACCAGTAGTGTCATCGCTGTGTTGTTATAGAGTTTTGACACAGTAAAAGCCATCCATAGTCTTATTTTTCATTATACAGTTTGTGTTGTTTTGTAATTCTGGCCTGTCTGCAGTGGTTTCCTGGCCCATGGCCATTTGCAGCATGATAACTGCCGTTTTGCAAGCCTAATGTCATGGAGACAACAAGCAAATGAAAAGAAACATGCCTAGACAATGTGTAGCAAAAGTACACATCCCAACAGATGAGATGGAGGAAAAGCAGAAAGGGGGCTACAGGGCACACTACAGGGACTTTCTGTAACACTGATCTTACTTACATTTACAAGTACACAAATCTCTGTGAGGAATGTTGCTTTCTCATTTAGGGTAAAACATCCCCCTGGAGTTAAGGGGTATCAATATCACAAGAGAGTTATATTCCTCTTTTGTCTGCATTTGCTGCACTGAGGTGATGGTTAGTGTGCTGGTTTGTGGGCCAGCTGGGACACATCTCAGTTCACCCATGCACACACACGCACACACACGCACACACACACACAAACACATGCACACACTTGCTCTATGCTGCTCACTATCTTTCAACAACAAGCTGAGCAGGGACCAGACGGAAAGAGGTCCTATTTGTGCAGGAAGATAAATACACTTCTGCACCCAGTCCTGTCCCCTCCAGATTAGAGCAACATAATAGTGAGCAGGAGCACTGGTGGAAGGTCAGAAGAAAACAAGGGTAAAGGATAGAGTAACAACCTACTACCAAAACACCCACCCCCCCACACACACACATACATGCAGGACAAATCACAGACAGACTTCTTTTATCTTTCATCATCAAAACTTAATATTCAGTAACTGTCTACATTTGCAAAATTTTGTCCATTGTACTGTATTTTACATGTGAATTTAACCACTCACATGTTTTAGTTGTGAAGCTGAAGTACGGTATGTCCCTCATGAATATGAATGAAGTCCCTGTGGGAATTTACTATTGTTTGCTATCTTTCCCAAAATCATTCACTCTGGAAAAGCTCCAGGACTTTACATGTTGACAACGTCACAGGTTTTATAAACACAGACAGCACGCAAGACTCACTGTGGGCGTGGTTGTCAAGAATATGGTCATCTTAAAGTAGTGAACTGAAATGTGTCTAAATATCCCCACACATATTGTAAATACTGGGGAATGCATGTATTGAGTTGTTTATCGAGATCTATGAGTCAGCAGTGAGATAATCTTTTATCAGCTCCTCCTCTCTGTTACGTTCAGGATAGTGAGACTCAATCACGAACCACAGAATTAGGCAATTCATCTCCACTCTCTTATGAATGTATTTTTTTCTTTAATTCTACTGAAATAAACCTCTTCCTCAAAGTCGGAGACCCCTTCAGTGTTAAGGGAAAGACGATTTTTCTCTTGGTCCACTTCCAAACACCACTAACAAGCCATTCCATTCAGTTTAAAGTCTTTTCATGTTAAGACACACATCAATCCCCACCTACAACACAACATACCTGAGAAAACAAACCTTCTCTAGGATATGTACTGTGTGTGTGGGGTGAACATGGCCGGACACGTCCCTTAAATATACCGGGAGGCGCCCAGCGGGAGTGCCGCAGCCCCTCTTTTCAACACTTCAGCACGTTGCACACACATTTGCCCTTCCCATGGTCCTTTTGTTCCCTGTCGTTTTGTTGAAGTTCCTGTCATGGACACTGTCAGCTTTCTCTGGACATTTATAACTGAAATTTTTATTACACTAATGGACAAACATCCACTTCAGTGTATGATATCTTTTCAGGACTACACAGCACTAATCATGTTTAAGCCACTGCACAAATGCAAGCAAGTTCCTGAAACTAGCCATCTCACAACTGACACAGGAAAACCTGCATATGCTTGCCAACACAGAATTATAGGAAATGCAGTTTATAGAAATTCAGACAATTACCCAAAGACTATCACACCCAAAAACAGAGTCAAGAAGCAATTTACTCAAATTGCTTGGATTCCTCATGAAACTGAATCAAAAGAGAATCATTTTTATTTATTAATGCGTGTTTTTAAAAATGTTCTAAAGGTGCTACTTTGAGGGCATGTGAGTAAACATAGTAGTAAGCTCTATGCCAGTCTCAGTCAATGCTCATTTCACTGTGTTGGAGCAATAAACCCAATCACCATGACATTCCCCCATCAAATCATGATGTAACAACATGCTAAAATCTACAGATGAAATCAAAAGAATACACGAAATGGGTGCATGACCAAAGTGAAGCAAAACCTGCAGCCTACAGTAAATGAATACTAGGGAGTAAGTCTGCAGTGAAGGGTTGTTTCCTGCACTGTCCTTCAGTGTCATACTGCTTCCTATTACTCTACTTCACGCCTTGGTGAGGGGATGCTGCAGTGAAGAATAATTCGGACCTACAAATGAATAACTGGCAAGCAGGTTTCATGCAAACTACTGTAATGAATCAATTCTCCAAGCTGCACATTCTAAACAGCACTGACTTATTGTGCATCACTTTAAAACAGACTCACCAAAGCACTGCTGACCAAACAGAAAAAGATACACACATACCATCGCAAATCTAGACATGTAGCATGTTATTTGGAAACTCAGTCATAATGGAGTAATAATTAGCTGTACTAATTCTGCCAACAACTTTGGCACACTTTACTGGCATTTATGTTTAAAATTGATTAAATATTTTCCTTCCACCTTCTAGCTAAAACTGTCATGTTTCCTGGAATATTATATAAATTTGCATAAAAGTAATACAGTCCTCAGCAGGATGTTCACCTGCAATAACAAAATCTGCAAACTCAAGTTCAAGTTTTAATTCATGTCCTCTATCAGGTCATTACTTGACATTGGCAACAAGACAATGCATATTTTTTATAAATGTGACATGATGTTATACTATAAATAAAGGACAATGTTGACATTGAAGACCTTAAGCTGTTTACACAAAACTTTGATACCTTGCAAATGATTGAGGATCAGTTTATGAAATATTGTGGAATGTGTTTTCTGCGTTGCAACGCTCCAGGTAAAAGAGAAACAACATAAAAAATTTGTGCCTGCCAGCTCCATCCTCCCTCTTTGGGTTGAGGGAGGGTGAAGGGAAAAGCATGTTAGCTCTACAACAACATGCCAAAACAATGTTGATCTCCGCAGTAATTTGAGTGATCTTCACACTGCTGACAACAAGCCTGGTGTTAAAGCCAATTATACTGTTTCTAAACCGTATCTATCAAATGTGAAACTCTCCTTGTGTCAGTATGAGTTTGCAGAGACAACAAGCACTAGAAATGGGAAGAAAAAAATTACATGCTACAGTGACAGTACAATCAGTTTTCAGATCATTGGAAAACAAGCTTACCCGGGTTTTTCAGAGTTATGCCATTTACATGCATTGATCTAGAGCCGATTACCAAACTAAACAAGGTTAATAATTTAGCTGTCGATAGACATAAACAAAGCCAAATGCATATAAAATAAGGCTAATAGCCCTGAAACAAATTATTGCCAGCTTTTTTCTCCCAAGTGTTCATCAATCTGTTGGCCACACATAAAGAATACTATACACGTAGTACAAAGTTAGGACATAAAACTACATTTTCTTTATTTTGTTTGTATTTTGCTATAGATATACATCACAAGGTCTGAGCATCTGTTTTCTGTACACCTACTGTTCATGTGTTGTACAATATGCTTAGTTTTTATATTTGCCAACTACTGATGTGCATATTTTTTGTTCTGGCCTTTGATTTCTGGTTTAATGCTGACGATATTGACTTTAAAGGGTTAATTTTGTCGACAACCTTTCTTGTTGTGCACAGAAAAAAAGTTGTTTAAATATTTAATTACATGCACTGGTTGCAGCCTGTGAAGGAAGAGTATTGCAGCCCAAGATAGCTGCAAATTACTAAATGATTCAAAAGGCAGGGTAAAGTTAAACTTCCTTCATCGTAAAGAGCAGGCCAATATAAACACATTAAACGAGTTTATCAGATGGGACAAATGAATAGACTAAATTATAAAACCTGAATTTTTGGCTTTGTCATTTCATTCTAGATATGGTATTTTTTCATTATTTGTCTTTCGTAACATTTTATTGTTGGCGTGTGCCTTATATTTTCCAGTGTTAATTGTGCAGCTGTGAATGCTTTTATCTACACAACTGCTCAAAGTCACTACTGGGCATCTTTTTGACCACGATCACTCTACATGACTGCTTCTCCCTGAGGGACACCATTAAGGTTTATTTAGCCAAAAGAACACATCCGCTTACAGCTGGCTGCAGTATTACAGGTCTAACACTAGAAAGATGGCTTCCTTTTGTGAACGAAATAAAATCCAGATGACAGTGGCTTTCACAGTTGTTATCCTGTACATATGTCCCAGGCGGTGCAGTGACTGTAGTGTTTTTGACACAGCTCCAACAGCAGGGGGCATGGAGTCTAACAACTGCTGGGACATTCCCAGTGGACTCAACCATTCAAGTTTTCGGTGTTTCTCCTGCTTCCTGATCCTGATCATATACTGCCTCATTGTGGTGAAAGCAACATTCTTCAATGGGTTGAAAAATTTAAAGTCCTAATTGTTGGAAAATGTGAGAGGCAGGATGTCATCACAGAGGTTAAATCCAAAATACCGTAATAATGTTTTTGTTACAATGATGTCCTGTAAATCCTTCAATTTCACCTCAAATTACAGTTTTAGCAAGTAAAGTTTATAAATATAAAGTTGTTACTGAACAAAGAGCAGTTTGCTGATGAGTAGTAGCCTATAGCGACACAAGCAAAATAATCAAAATATACACATTTTTAAGATTTTTTAACATTTAAGAATGAATTCAATTTTGCAGCTAGCAAAATGCCATTATATCATTACAGTGCTTCCCCATCGCAATTGTTACTATATTTAACGTGAAACTGTGAGAGCTGTTCAACTTAAACTACTGTTTAGAATCAACAATGAATGCTAGATGGAAATTAAGTTTGATGCTATAGATTGTTATGAGCTACATCTCTAGTTATTTATCAAGGTGTCTGAGTGACTATTCATTACTACCAGGGTTGCTTACCCCTGATCTAAGGCAAAGTCTTCACTCTTATGCAGTGGCTATAGCATTGGAATCACATTCAAATACCAAAATTTGATCTTGTCACTTAATACTGATAGCATACCGACACCTACAAGGCATAAATGTGTGTGTCCTATTTGAAAAGACTAAAACTCTGTACTAAATAGTTTTGCTGACCCAAAAGCAGCTTTCATCCCATTTTATGAATTCACGCCAGAGATTAACAGAGATTATTGGTTGTGACATACTGGTTGTGAAGGACTAACTGTAAAACTAATCTGCATTCACCCCACCAGCAGCTGACCCAATCCTGCTCCTCTGTCCAGCTGCTTGCAAGCTGCAGATTTCTAGCAGTATTTTAAATGATGTATATGACTTTAGAAACTAGGTAAGCATAACAAAAAAACACAAATGGTTCTGTAGTCATACATAGAAAATGGAAAATGGTTCTTTGTGAAGTTTCTTGTAATGTCAATATGTGTGCTTTGGATAGTAAGAGCTAGAGGCTCATGTGGTGCAGATAAACCAACAAAATATCCAGCATATATGCTAATAAACATATTTGTATCTTCATTTCTGTTTTTCACTTCTAGTTAGTATATCTACAAAATATTTTCTTTTAAGTTTTAAAAAGTATACATATTACTAACCTATGACAGCTCCTCTAGTCTACGTCTATCAAATATTTGAGATTGTTTAGAAAATTTCACTGCAGCAGTTATGCAAATCATTTTATGACTTTGGTGCAGCTTTAAACTCCATGGCATTGCAGACTTGTTCTCATAGTTCTTATTTAGCTCAACTTACAATAAGTCCATTATTCTCTGTGAGCTCAGACATAATTCTGTATTAAGCATGGAAATTTATAATCGTCCAGAAGTATTGCATTGGTCTGTGTAAAATCAAAGGGCATAATAAACAGAGATTCAAAACTGTGGAAACTATCTGTCACAATAAACTATTCATATGGGGCTAAACTGGAAGTACTGTAATCCTGTGGTGTGGCACATTAGAAGAGGATTAGAAAGTGATAACAACTTCGTTTTATGTCATGTCCAGATCTTTTTTTTTTTTGTATCACAAACTGCTCACTAGCATCAAATTCCTTTATCATCAGAAGTGGATCTTAACCGCTTTGTTTTGACTTTCTCATTTTTCTACGCCTTCTAGTAGTGTAATCCTGAAAATCTCCAAGTGTGCAATGTTGCTGTAATTCCCTTTAGCTCAATATAAACTTTGCTGCAGTAAAACAAATGTTAAATTAAAAAAGAAATAAAACAAATTTAATTTTTTTCACATGCAAAAAGACTTTCCTTAGTTTTCTCATTTGCTAGACTATTGTGAAATTTTGTGACCCTCCTGTGCTCATGATCTCATCTGTGACATTATGGGAGTCTAAATGGATTTGTCAGATGCCTGGTTGTGTGAGACAAGCTGCTTAGAACTTTTACGGGGCAGAAATTTTGTGTAACTAATGTGTACCCTTTATTTCTGCACTTCATGTAGGTGAGAATGTCCCCTGATATTGTTCATGTTTGTTTATAGCTAACTGGAACATCAGAGCATCCGTTGCTGCTACACCTATGCTTGTCTTGGTCTGACAAGTCAAACTGTACACATTGATAGCAGCTAGTTAAGTGCCAACAAGTTCTCTTCTGCATAATGTTATTAGCATCAAGTTGATCTACAGTCTTATTATTATTATTATTATATTGTGCTAAACCACTGTAAACTCAAAGATACAGTATGTAAGTTTTTCAGATATTGTTTTACTAGAAATCTGTTCTAAAAACTTAATGTGGAGGATGGTGCAGTAGAACCATCCTGCGACCAAGACTCATTGAAAAGCATTGAAAGCAATGCAGAAATGCTTACTTCTCAACATTTTTGAGAGAGACTTGCTCTTCTAACCAGTCATAGAATTTCGATTATTTCTATTATTTTGTAAAACTAGAGTGGATTTAGAAGGAGCGTGACAAAATTTGTTTTTTCAATAATGGCTTCAAATAGTTCCAAACACTGGGAACAAGTAGTGGTGCTACTGAACTATGAGTTTACACAGGTGTGGTTTCAATACATTTTTCCTAGGTTAATTAGGGATTATGACATCTATTATATATCTATTATATTTTTGATTTAGCAACAACTATTGCAGGATACTAGCGTTATATTTTACAGCTTTTTAGCTTGTTGCCAAGCAGAAAATGAACAGATTAAGATGTTAAGCTAGTTAACGTGTGTTAACTAGTTTTCATGAACTGCTTGCCAGAAAAATGTCTATAATTTTTGATACTGATACTGATTTGGTTCTTTTGTAAAATGGTTGTTTTTTGCCGCTAAATCTTTTCTCAATGGATCTCAATCACCTTCTTGGAACCATTCAAAGCTACATGAATCACGTGACTCGCCATCGTTTTTGACATCTCAATGTCGCAACTTTTCTATCTCTAGGGCTCTGGGAAGAACACGGCACAGTGTGGTAGAGTGTGGAAAAGTGTAGCAGAGCACAGCAGAGTGAGGGCTCAGTGAAGCAGAGCAGACTGAAAAATTGTAGGTCTCGTGCAAGCTTATAGTGGTTTTTGTACCTTTAACAAGACAGGTCTGGCTACATGATTCTTTTACATTACTTGTCACTGTCTGGCCTAAATGAGTATACTGCTAATGGCTCATGATTGTCAGACTACAAAGAGTTTGGTCCACTTTACTGGTACAGTGGCATCAGTGCAATTAAGGCAACCTTTCATGTCAGTATGTGACACACAGGTTTGATCTTTTCTGACTGGCTAGAAGGGGGAGACTCAATCAAAAATCTTTACAAGCATATATCTCTGTCTCTGCCACTGCTGTTTTGTGAGTCTGTGCCACGACAACATCTTGTCAAATATATCTACAAAAAAATGGTTAAAAATATATACATACTGTAGCTTTAATATTAAAGTTACAGTCATAAGAAACAACTCCAACTGAATGCTAATGTTTGTTAATACTTGCCATTTCTTCTGGGTGTATAAAAAAAGCTGACTGCTAACACACACACACAAAAAAAAACACAAATCATTCTGTAGTCTAAAAGAACTAAGTCAAAGCACCTGAATTTGGTTTAGATTCTTGAGTATGTGTAGTACATTTTAATTCTACTATGTACTTTCCAAATCACTGATGTTGATTTTATTTACATATTTAACACTAGCTTTGTTTACAGTTGTAGAATGTATCTTTGGTATGCTTCTTTATTTTAGTTAGCACATGTTAATTTAGCCTGGACCTGAAGAAACAGGTTAGTCTAGCCCAAAGGTCTTTATTATTAATGTACAGTATTTATGTTTTCAGATAATTGTCTTAATTCTTAATTTCCCAAAATTGTGAAGACTTGTATACACAATTAAAAATGTCATACCCTTGTGTTTAACCACATTTGAAAAATTCCAACAGTTATTCCAACAGCAGGTAGCACTTCATAGCATATCATAATGCTATTCACTTGTGGAAATCTGTGCAAGGAATTCCAAAATCACATGTAGAAAAAAATAATGGAAAAAGACATATATGCTGTTTAACAGGTTATTGTGGCATGTTGGTGAACAACAGCTTAACTGCACAGTAAACTAGATCCTCTTAACCATGCACACCATGTCTTCCCCCTGATTATCCCAAGGCTGTATTAGATTTAGCAGTAGATGCTGAAGACATAACTAAGCACAAATATACCACATAGGATATGCAAACTGTCTATATATTTGATTAAACAGGTAGGCGGAACAGGGAAATCACACTCTAGAAGTCAACGTACCTACAACTGCAATTATACTATAATATCAAAATTAGTTTCAGGATGAAATATTAGGACAAATAATTCTACTGCACGGGCTTTAAGTCTAGATAACAAAATAATGTTTATGGAGCCTGGACTGAAAGGGAAGACCAAAGTGGAGCAAAACAAGAATTAATCTAAACTAATATCAGAAAATATAAGTTCTCAGTGCTTGACAAAATAAATAAATCAACAGACACTGTAATTAACTAAACAAAGTATTGTCTTACACAGTACTAATACCAAACATCTTTACATCTTTAAATTGAACACACTCAACTTAAGACGGTATAGAGGCTGCTTTTGTTTCCTCTTAATCACAGATGTACAGACTTTGTGGCATAACGCTGGGCAACAATAATCACTAACACCACCTGATTTGATATTTTAAGAGGTATTAAAAGCGCAGTGACAGAGAGGCTCCTAGCACAACGCCTACTCTCATCTCACATCTGCTTTGTAACAGCTGTGCTCTGCAAAAAGGTATAAACTCTGACCCTGAATCAGTAAACCTCAACTCTACCTTGAATACTGGTCTGTCACTACAGAACTGTGACTTTAGTAGACACAAAAGATTGAAATTATATGCTCAGTCTGTCATAATAATAGCTTGTAAAATAATGTTTTCAGAAATGTGGCATGCAAGTCTGAGTGATTGTGGAAAAGTGCCTATAGAACAGGAAAATGAGCGACCAATTACTGAAAACAGCCATGACCTTTTGTCACACATCTTATAAATATACATCACGCTATCTTGTCAGAGTGGAGAAGACAAGTGGAGATTCAGCAGAGCAGAGAGTCGACATAACTGACCCAGTGAACACACAAAACAATCCCAACAGACATAGAGTACAACTTCTGTAAAAACAGTCTATGCTTCCATCTAGTCAGCCTCATTACCCTGCACCTCTGCCCTTGGCTAGAGATGCTACAGCACTGACAGCTGAAAACACTTCAATCATTCTTATCTAAACAAACACACATCCTGCACATGGCAATAATCTTGAAATAATAATCTTGGTGAACAGTAAATAAGCACCTTTGTCACAGTGAACAACTGTTTGCTATATTGCCCTTGAGGATGCTATTAGGGTATAATGACCAACCTGTAGATGCATGTTGATTCATGTTGCTGCCAGACAAACTTTTGGGAGAAGAGCAGAACCATGTAGCCATCAGCAACTGTCATTCAAGTTCTATGTCTAGCTCTTCTAAAGAACTCTCGATTCACAGAAAGATGCATAGCTCTGGGCAAAATTCTGCCTGTCTACCATCTTAACACAGCAGCTGTGACCTGCATACAGTGGGACTTCACAGTGACAGATTAGTGATAGGACAACACTGTTACATTAATTAGCTTCAGAGGAAAAGTGGCCTTAATAAGCAATACATAAACACACAACACATGAGAGTGATTTGTTTTTGGTAATTACAAATATGAATGTTATTTTAGGGTGATGTGTTTCTCCTTGATTCATTTTTGTGCATACATGTTGCACCAATTTGTACTTTTAGTGATAACAATGATCCCACCAGTCTGCATACACCCACACACCTGCACACAGAAAATGCAATTATGTAGGTCTGCTCCGTGGAGTCTACGGATAGACGAAAAGCTATGAGCCTCACCTACCACATTTGTTTCATTATACTGAGTTTTGATTTAGGCTGAGCCATGAGGGACACAAACACTTTTGTAATACGAAATAATTAGAGCTAAAAAGCAGATGCGGTATACTTGAAATTACAGTCCAAAGAATAGCAATGTCACACTCCATTCCAAATAAAAACACATCCACTCTCTTTAAATTACATGTCATTTTCTCCTCAGTCATCTCATAGTCTCTCCTGATATAAAAATAGTACATAGTACATGACACAGCACATGATCTACTTTAGTAAGAGAAGATAACCAGAATATGATAACTTTGCTCATCCTCTCTGCGTCTGTCAAGACTTAGTCTCCAAACAGTGCTTCCACACAAATACTACTGACAACACAAAAAGAGGACTGTGCACTAAGGTATACAGTAGTCCATAGGATTTATAAGGTCGTCTCAGGTGGCTGACATTTTACTGTGAAACAAATATGTCATGTGCGTGGATTACAAACTTAATTTTAAACATGACAGTGCTTGTTATAATCTTTGACTTGTCAAAAAGCAGCACAAGAGCTCCAGGAAATAGTTTCTGTCACACGTGTACGCTACAATACCATACTTGACTGTGATGTTTACAATGTGTACTACACATTCTTTTCTTTACAGTACAATCGTGTACTGTATGAAAATAGCTAATCTAGGAGTTTCAATCCAGTTTGGTGTACTTGTGACACTGTCAGCCAGTATGTGGGACAAGTTTGATAGCTCAACATGAACATCTGTTTGGATCTGTTCAGCATCATTATTTCTGTTTTTTTTTTTTTTCTTTGTCATGAGCCCAGAGCTCCCAGCAGTCCTGAGGAAGGGGTGCAGGTGGTAAGTGCTCTAGGTAGCCTATTTTTTCAGGCAACCCTTTCCCAAGGGAATGACTGTTTATCTATATGAGGCATTGTTGAAAATAGCTTGAATGGAAAAAAAGGCGGGTCAGAAAAGAAACAGTGACGATATCATTTACACTGAGTAAGAATCCACTCAGCTGAAATGGCCTGCCAGAGCAACATTAGTATGTTGCTGGGTACTTTGAACTAAATAAAGGAGATCTACAGTGGCAGGTGTGACAACTCTCTCAGGTAACAGAGTGAAATGGCCATGCCAGTTTGATGACATCACAGAAAAGCTTTGCTAAGTGGAGAAGAATTGACAGGGGATGTCTGGGCTGCTCAAGAAACTCAAGAGGTAATAAGGTCCATTTGTGTTACCTCCCTAGTGGGATGATGAGTGTGGCAAAATCAAAAAGAAAGATGAGCATTTGTGCCTCATGAGCACAAGCTAAAAGAATTTAAGAAGGCAGAAGTCCAAGGGGCACACGTTGTGTTCACATACACCTGAATGGACACAGTTGTGTGTAATATATGGCAGAGATAAAATATCTATATGTTATTGTGACATATGCTCTAATCGACTCAATACATTCAAAGTTTTGAAGATGAGCTGCCTAACATATTGAAGTGTGTTGCAGGCTGACCAGCATGGATCAAGTAAAGGAAAGTCTCAGTGACAAACACTGAGAGGTGTTTAAGATCCAGTTCCAGACACTGATCCTATTTTATAATTAAAGACGTAGAGACTCATTTCACCGTGATCAAGACAACTCTCTGTGGCATTTGAGCTGTAGACAAGTGGCTCTCAGAAATTGGACATAAAATTGAACAATACTTCCTGTCCCTGAACAGTGCACAGTGTTGTAACCCTGTACATCCATGCACACATGCAGGTGAATTTATATAACTGTGTAGACTGCTCCACCAACTTCAGTGCAACACTATACTGAGCTGCACTTAGTAAGTTCCACAGCCTAAAAGACAATAACCCTTAATTTCCATTGGTGAAATTTGGTGTCCATGTGGGACAGACTAGTGATCACTGTAAAAATATGAACACACGTGAACGTCACCTGTGACTGTAAATAGACCATTACAAAGAAAAATAAAGACTAATACAAATCAAATGTGCCAGATGTGACTTTAAAATTACTCCCTAAGGGCGACACCTACTGACCAAAGTTACTTCTTGAACTACTTGTACAAGGATCTTAAGAAAGAGAGAAAAAACAAGAGCGTATCGTGGAAAAGTTAATAATTTAAAACTTTAAACAACCTGATCATTTCCTGGTTAGGATTACACATCCTTTTAAACCGCTGCTAGCACTGAAGTGGACTTGGACTACGATATGCTATGCCAACGTGTGGGGTATTAAAGCATTAAAGCCAGGCGTCAGCCTAAATATAGCTTAGGAGCCAATTTGCTTAGGACAGCGTGATATTCTACACGTGATACGGGCGATACAGACCGCTGTCCCTGGTCCTGAAATTGTACCGGCTCCATGAAATATATTTGCTCGATGTTCATATAGGCCTAAGTCACATCATGTTTGTTAAACCGAAGTCTGTAGGCTATACAGAATGGGGTAAAAGAAAAGGATGCATTGCAAAGTGCCTAAAACGCATAAAGTATAATGCGGGTTTGAAGGATGCAGATAGTTCGATACACACAAACTGCAATTCCTCACAAGCAACAGCGTGAGGCGCATGTCTGATGCAGTTCAGGGGAGAGAGAAAGAGAGTTTGATTGATCATGTGGGCTATAGGAGCCTGCGAGAGTTGTCGAAAATTGCTGCATAGACGCCCCTTAGGCATCTATCTGATATCCACTGACTCCAAATCATGCGGTGTCCATAACAACCGCAATTCACCTGAGTGCCCGTTACCAAAATGTCTAAGCCAGAGGCTGTTTACAGATCGCTCATTCTTCCGGGTTGAACTTCACCGGCAGTCCACAATACATTAACTTACCGCAGTCCACGCACAAGATCTTCCCAACATCCTTTTTTAGGTTCTTTCCACTTGTGTCCAGAGGCGCAAACGATGCCTTAAAAACCAAGGGCTCGTCAGTGGGGTCCATGAAAAAAATGTACTTGTGGTTCTTCTGCACTTTGGTGCACGGAGCCTCAGATCCAAACTCCCCCACGGTGACGAGCTGTTCTCGCTCTAGACCCCCGCTGTTTAGAGGCCAAACATCCAGCACTTTGACATTCACACTGTACGGCTCTGCGGAGACGTTCACAGGCGTAGACTGCACCTTGCCCTCGATCACCACGGCGGATTTGTAAGCCTGGTCCTGCAGGGAATTCAAACTCGGGGAGTAGCAGGCGAATGAGACCCCGATGACCAGCATGGATAAATGTACTGAATCAAGCCTCATGCCGCCTGCTTTGGCTCGGTGGTCGCTGGTCGCGTTGCGGCAGGGCTCTCTCGGTTGCGGGGCGATGGCGATGGAGCTGGGTTGAATGAAGAGACAGCAAGTAGGCTCCAGTAGCACGGCAGCGCGGCAGACCTTGCATAAGTGTCCATGCCATCGGGATCCGCTGCTTTTTCGAGTGATTTTCAGTGGGTAAACAGCAGCTTTGGAACGGGGAAACCGCGGAATGATGCTGGGTTTCTAATCCAGTCACTGCTCTCTGCTAATAATAAGGCATTGTAGTCAGGCTAAGCGAAGAATTGGCCGATGCTCCCCATCCAGAAGATGCTCCCTATGCTGCCATAGTAGCCTTAACTGCAAGACGACCGCACTCTTATCTTTGCCCAAAAATTGCAGTGGTGGGGTGCCGCTATGATGGTTTTCTGTATCATCTGCAGCGGAGGAAAAAGACGCAAAATGCTGCAGTGAACCCCAAGTTTGATAGTCCGCTCCCAAAACAAAATCAACGTTTCATTCCAAAAAATAAAACAATATTTCTGTTCGGCAGCTACAGCCTAACGCTAATACGCCGCCACCACCGCGGCTCTCTCTCCGCCTCCCCCACTAGCCACAGACGGAGAGAAAATAATGCCGATTGCCAAGGGGCCCCGTCAACGAAAACGCAGGATCGGAGCACTGAGATACAGGCAAACGTTAGACCAAAGGGTCGATCTCCTCACTCCCAAAACCCAGTTACTGTAGCCTATGTCAATTACTCCATGATGTTTTATCAGCGGTAATCTCACGTCATAACGAAATAAACGAAATCGTAAATCCATGATTGTCCCTCCTCAAAATCGCATCCTACTGTAGTCAAGGCATTACTCCAAAAATGAAATGTGTTCACATTGAAAAATGCAGCTGTATGTAGTCCGGTGGGCCTGAAGAAATCATGTGGCTGTGATGACTAAGGCTGCGAAAGCATTTCAGATTCTTCAACAGACTGTTTTGAATGAGTTTTGCGTCTCACCCCATTAAGCCGTGCCCTGCATTCAGGTCACATTCGCTGCTCTGTCTCTAAAAAAAAAGAAAAAACTGATGTTGAAGCACCGCATCATATCCATACAGCTAAAAGAGCTGCAACACTGAGGTTCAAAGCAGAGACTAACTTTTTTATAACACTTAAGAAGGAGAAAATGGAGTGGACGTGTGCTCCGTTGTGTTTTTACAATTATAATGTAGGTAATGTGTTCCTATGATGAGGCATAACTCTGAGACAGCACCTTCACAAAGGACTAGACCTACGTAAGAAATATAATAGGAATGTTAACACGTGTGTGTGTGTGTGTGTGTGTGTGTGTGTGTGTGTTATCATTGCAATCTTTGGGTCAAGTTATGACTGTAATAGCTTGGTTTAAATAGAATGCGGATACAGGATGTTTTACTGACAGTATTCACAAAGAGCGACATCTGCTGACCACAGTGTGTTTATGGGCAGCCTGTTTTCTGTAAATGCTGCTGTACATCAAACAGCAGAATTTACCAAACCAAATGTACTAACTAAGGAAAAGCAGGATACCGAATTGAAATTCTGATCAATAAAAATGCTTCGTGCAGATTGAAATAACGTATACTGGTTTATATTCAGTTTCTTTAAAACAGGGAGTCCACTAGTCTCAGAACTAATTTGTAGTTCAAATATATAAAAAGCACCCGAAGCTACACATTTACTTAAGTGCGTGCACTGCAGATCTGACAGCTGCTCTCCGTGGTGCTGAAATATTCACAAGATCTATAAATTAGACCTATAGAGTGCTGATGTCAGACATAGGCATAAATTAAAGTATTACTTTGTGAAGCCCTCTCTTTTGAAGGAAGAACCTTCAGTGAGAATTCTAAACAACTCTATTAACCCCAATACCAACAGAAGAGACGCACAGGGTGTGTGCATGCATTTACTAAAAGAGTCAACCATGTGGGGAAAGTAAGACAAAGCTCATAAAATGACACTTAATAACAAGGTGCTGACAGGGTAATGCCCGTTTGCTTCTTTAGACAGTGCCCTCCATTACAGCTGCCCAAAATGTTGCCCTACCTGTTAACATCACAGGGCAAAGATGCAATTCTTCAGTATCACCAGAGGGTGGCGCGCGTCCACTGAGTTCCCACAGTGCGTATTGACATCAGAGGTGAGACGTGTGGCGTTGAACTTGTGCGTGTGTCGCTCTCCGTGCCACGACTCGCCGTTTCTGGTCCATCTTGTGCAGCAAGCAGAAGCAGTCCGCTGTGCTGTCATAAAGGCCTCCGAGCATATTCACATGTGTCTTTTGCCTCGTCTCGTCTTTTGCGTCACGCTGTCGAGGCTTTAAGGCGTTCCGCCTGCAGACTGAGCGGGGTAAGGTAGGTTATGGGATCTCGCTTGGTGGAATGACGTTTTATTTACATGACATTCGGATTGTTACTGTCCTGCAGCATTTAAGTGTCCTGACATGCAGCCAAGCATATGTCATTGTTTCGCAGAGTGTACAGAGGCATAACATACAGCGTATGCGGCCGTGCGTCTGATGTGAAATAATACTGGTGCTGCAATTGGAGCGGCGCCACTGCATTCTTGTAGGGCAAAACTTTGTGAGGTGATCACACCAGCGGCCTTTTACAAACTGCGACGACACCTTTTTCAGGTTGAAATCTGCGTCGGAGGTGGCCTCGGCATCCGGATAGGACTGTTTTTTTTCTCATTCATATTGGTGATTAAAAATTGGCATCGAAATAGGTCGAGTACTAATTGAAAATATATTAATTAAATCACAGGTTGTTTGTGGTCAGTCGGAGCAGCTGAATTATCACCGCAGAGTGACAGGGTCTGAATATCAACAACTAGTAGATTGAACAGTCATGTAAAATGTCCCTTGGTCAGAATTTGAATAAGAAACTCAGATTAAGTTCTAAATTGAGCTTTTTCTGCGTTTCAGTAGCCTATAATGTTTATATTAGGCTAATTACTTATTTTGCATTCACCCAGTCCGTGTGTATCACATACCTGGTTGAAGAGAACAAAAACAAAGAGCATTTCACAAAAGAGTAACACAATAAGGACAGTTCCAGCTTAGCTGCATAGACAGAAACTAACGCAGAGAATTTAACAGTTTGCTCTTTGCTGGCACAAAAGCCTTATGTTGAACGTCAGAATAAAATCTGAATAAAAATAATTAACATTTTTAAATGTATTTAATTTTAATTCATTTCTGCTTGTGTTGCTTTGTCTTATAAGTTCACTCACAATTTACCTTCTTTCTTTTTTTTACTTACCCCAAACATTGCTGGGTTGATGATTGCTGTGAAGCCGATGAGGAGGCCGTGCGACCTTTGAGACAATAAGAGCAGAGAATATTTTTATTGTTTTATCTTACAAATCTCAACACAGATGCAAGTTTAAATACGACAAAATCAGTTAGACTGGTAGCGCCTTTAGGCCGCCATGCACAAACATAAAGGTAGACAGCAGAACAGATCTAAACTGTGCTGAATAGACTGCATGTGTTTCATGTCATTTTGAACTACAGTTGGGGGTTTTTTTCAATAAATGAACGTCAATTATATTTAAGCATGTTCATCGCAGTTCTTTAAGGCCACTGGTTGTTGTATTAACAATAATTAATTAAAATATTTTAGTTATGTGATACAAATTTCTACTTTTTTTTTTTTTTTTTGGCCTAATTAAATGAGCATAAAATGAAAAGAAGTTCGCTTTTACCTTTCCTCAGCGTTCCTGTATCACAATCTGTACTGGTCCGTTGGATATTATTTTATTATGTTTTATTAAGTGAAGTTCATGAAGTGTAGGATTGCTTCAGGATTGTTTTTGTTCTCACTGAAGTGAGGAAAGCTCAGTTACAAAAGGTTGTGTGGTATTTTAATTTGATTATATAGGATACAAGGACAAAGTAGCATTTGACATCTAAAACATTTTATTATGCGGGTCCTGATATTTCACTATGTGGCTATATTCAAGCATTACAAATATCTATAAATAAAAAATATATATTTATTAATATAAACAAATTTGTGTTAGTGTTAGTTTCTGGGATAAACTTTACTTTACTCCATCAAGGCTTTTAAACTGCCTTGACAGTGAAGAAATGACCACATTGAAAAGTAACTTGGTTTCTTATTTATCCAATTCTCTGAAAGAGATAAAATAACTCGCATGTTGAAAAATTACTTAATAAGATGACAAACCCGAAAAACCCCGATTTTATAATTGCCACATTTATTAGTACAATAATCGACTTGTTTTTAGTTAAATAAACCTTTAAAAATCACAGTTCACCCTTGGAAAATGAGTATTTGTGAAGTTTATAACGAATATTGACTGAGACTGTAGTAAATGATCGTAGAATTGAATCAAAGTTTAGCTGCTGGGCTGGAACATCCTTTTTGTTTACTGACCAGCGCACAGCGACACTGAACGTTTACCTACATTAAAGTAGTAAAATGCGCACAAATACTTTTCACAACATCTCGACCTTTAAGGGAGGAAACGTGCGTGAAATAAAACTCAAGGTGAGGTCCAAATCAATGTGGGTCTATAACTATACATAAACATCTTCTATATTTTTCTTATAAATTAATATAGACATTTTTATCCCATTATCTCATAAATAGGCCTATTTTAATTCGAGTTCATTGACTGAAATTATTACGCTCTCACGGTGCAAGGCCTGGTAGAGTTCTACTAAAAACAGTCTCACGGTTTTTCAGCTATTTGAAAGAAGAAAAAAAAACAGGGCATTATGCTGATTTGTAATTTTCTTATACCATATAATTTGATAGAAATGTCACAATTGTTAGGGATAATAAAACGCTCACTTCAGACATAAAAACAAAAAATTGACACAAACGAATTTAGAGTCGACAGCCTAAAAAAATAAAATGGGTCTATAAAGTATGTGCTTCAAGTGAAACGTGTGCCCAGTCAAGTTTGTTTCCAGGTGGAAGATTTATCCAAGTGAAGATTTATTACAGTGGAGAAAGTATCGCCAACAGCATTTGCACAAGCATTGACAGGTAAATGTCTTGTGTACTATAATGTGTTGACCAGAAATTCATGTTGATCAAGAATATCAGGCTAGTTTATTTCTCCCAGTAATCGCATTGGAAGTGAAAAGCATGTTGTGTATAGGCCTACATTCCCACTTTGGTCTTTTCATAAAATGACAGTCTAGCTGTAGCCTTAAAAGGTCAAATGATCCCACATTTCAACACAGATTTATCCATAGGCAGTTTTGCTACTACTTCATCATGCTGCTATAGAGAAAGAAAGCAGGTCATACATAGCTGGCATCACTTCAGTGTAGTTAAATGTGACGGCTGCGTGTGGTCAGTTGTTCGGACGTGGGGCTAAAGAAGAAGGTGGTGTAGAAGCAGCACAGTCACTCTGCAAAACCCCTTTCAAACCAAGGTTGGACACCTGAGCGAGGTCTGGCTAGAAAATCACATTTCAAATAGCCTGTGGACTGAATCAGATGAGTTTAACTATGAGGGAAAACTAGTCAAAATAACTTGACCTACTAGTCTTACCAAGGTCAGAGTTTAGAAATATTGATATTATTCCATATGTGGCCCTTCTGCTAGACTGTAGGCACAGCAAGCTACGATTTTAGGGCCAGGTTTTTTGTCATTTGATGAACCTGCGTGTTAGGAGCATCGGCCTGTGGACGTAGACCTACCGATGCAGTGATCTGAAAGTCTGTCAAAATGTTGCATCTCTCTCAAACCTTCCCGGGTGAGTAATAAGGGTTAAAAAACTTATGACGCCAATGAGGTGAAGTAGCCTCGGCTTTGCATCCGGAAATACTGATCGTAAAACGGTCACTGTCTGTCCGACGCTGCAGCAGAAAGTCACTGCAGGTCACTGAAAAGCGCATTTGAATCAGAGTTGAGAGAGAACTAATTCTAATGTGAGGTTTAAAAAAATACTGCAATTCACACGAAACTAGGCCCCATACAAGATTGAAATATATAATTAAATTATATTGATGGGTAATTTCTGGGTATTTTATACTTTAAGGATGAAGGTAATGAGGGACTAGTTCTGTTCTGTTCCTGCCCGTTTGTGGGTAAATACATTATTCATTCACGTTTTCTCATTAATAACCTACTACTGGTGATTCAATGGCCTTAAACATTTCAAAAATAATACATTTAATTAGGTGATGAGGACTAATTACTTACATAAGCCGCAACAACAACGTTTGAGTTGACTTGACAGGATTTTCTTATGATTTAAAAATCAATCGGTTTGGCCCAGTTTTTCGATCCGCAGACAGTCAAGTCTTACACTTAAAATAAGCAGCAAATGTTTATGTCAACTCACCACAACTAATTAGTCGATCTCAAAATCGTTAGTACATTAAATGTGTATATTAGAGGGACACGTGTGAAGTCTATTGGTAACAGAGGGGAAGCTAGGGTCTTTCCAGGTAGCCTAGCAAAACCACCCTCATTTTCAGAGGCTGCGTCGTCAAATAGAAACTTAACCACTCTACAGGCGATGACTTTCGTCCAAACAATCGTCGGTTACGTTTCAATATAAGTGACGGCTCATGACATTACACCTTCTGGAAGAAAACACACACCATCGTCGCTCTGCATTAACGTCTTCCCCCCTCGCTTTTATTTTTTTTATACCTCTGTGTAGATCTCGCGAGAGCTCCGGCGTTGGCTGGCTGGCCGTGGCTTTGCAGCAGACAGAGGGAGAAGGCAGGCAGGCAGCATCATGGCGGACAGAGACAGTGGAAGTGAGCAGGGAGGAGCAGCCACGGGCCCAGGCTTCGGCTCCATGCACCTAGCGACAGGAGGGGCGGGCTCGGCTTCCGGGCTCCAGCATGAGACACAAGAGCTGGCGTCGAAGCGTGTTGACATCCAAAACAAACGCTTCTATTTGGACGTTAAGCAGAACGCGAAAGGCCGCTTCTTAAAGATAGCAGAAGTCGGGGCCGGCGGAAACAAGAGCCGCCTCACTCTCTCCATGTCCGTGGCGGTCGAGTTCCGTGACTACTTGGGGGACTTCATCGAACATTATGCCCAGCTAGGTCCCAGCAACCCGGGGCTGGTACAAGACGAGCCGAGGCGAGCACTTAAGAGCGAGTTCTTGGTCCGAGAAAATCGGAAATACTACATGGATCTGAAAGAGAACCAGAGGGGACGGTTTCTGAGGATTCGACAGACCGTTAACCGGGGGCCCGGTTTGGGATCCACGCAAGGCCAGACGATTGCACTGCCTGCACAGGGACTTATTGAGTTTCGCGACGCTTTGGCTAAACTTATTGACGATTACGGTGTAGAGGACGAACCTGCAGAGTTGCCCGAAGGGTCATCGTTGACTGTGGACAACAAACGGTTTTTCTTCGATGTCGGATCCAATAAGTATGGTGTGTTCATGAGGGTAAGCGAGGTGAAGCCAACGTACCGCAACTCAATTACGGTGCCCTACAAAGTGTGGTCCAAATTTGGGAATACTTTCTGTAAATATGCCGAGGAGATGAAGAAGATCCAGGAGAAACAGCGGGAGAAAAGGGCTTGCGAGCTGCAGCAACAAGAGGAGATGCAGGCGGACGATGGGAACGAGGATTGATATAGAGAGCAAAAAAAAAAAAAAAAAACATGCAAGAATAATGAAAATAACAAGAGAAATATAATTAAAAACTCTACTGTATAAAGAAAGAAATCTAAAGATTTAACTGTAATGGTTTAACTCCAAGGGAGCATCACCCACGATATAAGAAACCTCCACAACCTGACAGTTATGACATGTTGTCACTCATCGCTGGATGTTACCCCACTTATCCACCATTAATACAGTTAACAGGCTGCTAAACAAAGTAATAACATTATATTTGAACATTGTTTCCTACTTGACAAACAATATTGAACTGAGTGTTTATTTCCCTTATTAACAGAAAACTTTTGTACCAGTTAAAGCTATTGTAAAAAAAAAAAAAGTGTTTGCAATGTTCAAATGGGATAATTGCCGAGTTCCGAGAAAAAGGCATTTCCTTTTCATGTGAGCTAATGACTTCAGCACAAATCAGATATTTTAATTTTTAAACCGAAATTCCAAAAAACTTTGTAAAAGGTTGTCACATGTACTTGCCATCCTATTTACCTTTACCTGTGAGTAGAGATGTGTTTACACATAAATCATATGAGGGCTAGGCCTGCTTCGGAAACTGGTTAGATGTCATGCAGTATAAAAAGGAACATGTAGGCATTTTCATGAAATGAAATAAGTGCTCTATTTGTTGTGCAATATGCATTGCATAAAAATCAAATATATTGAACTGGTCAATGGATGTTGACATGATGACATTTGCCAGAGGCATTCAAAGAGATATTAATATTGTAATTTTTGTTTCAGTTAAAATTGTTGCCATGCAGATGGATATATTATAGACTACCTTTGTGTCTCGTTGTTAATGCAATGTGTTCATTTTAAAGGTACTAAATGTGTATTTGATATAGGAAATGCAGTGACAACATGTAGCAAATGGCCCAAATTGCAGAGTACTTAACAACAGAAACACCCCACACATACTGTGTTGATTGGCTTAGTGGTCTGAAAAAAAAGAGGCAAAATCCAGCTGAGCATTATTGTGCTTCAGAAACAAAAACATTTTGTGATCTTGTCCAGTCATAAAAGTCTAAATGGTGCCAAGGAGTGCTGTTGCTGCATGTTAATCTGCACTAAGATAGATTTTGTTGGTCTCCCAAAATATTGGCTCAAGGACCCTTCCATATGTATCTTTATCTGCCTATATTGTACGAATGTCAAGTTTGAGTGCTGAGTGATTCCATCCAAAGGCTTGGTGTAGTTGTAGTGGAAATTGTTTAACGGCGTGATTGTAAAGGAGCGATCTTGCGAGCTGTAATTACAATATCACCATCACACTATGAGGAGGGCCACTGAGGTGCACACCTGGATAAGCCATGATGAAGAGGGTTTAGTTTACCTGTTGGTGAACCTCCAGTTGTGTGTCAGTGGGCGTGCCCATCCCTACAGTTTAAGATCTAAAGATGTGAAGTTCAATGGGGCTACTTTGGATATATACCTGTAGCTCTTTAGATTTGTAAGCCCAAATATCTACCTGGGTGGGGGTAATGAGATTCCGTTTTGGTCTAATTGTAAATATTTGGGCTGCCACATGGAAAGCAACTGGTTCTAATCCAGTTCAGTCGCATCTCATAGATGTGTGATAGCAGTTTTATAAACTCTGTCAGTAAACTCCAGAGAAACTGGCAACAATCAGATAATGTCACATTTACCTCAGCAATGAATTAAATGATTGCTCCCATGTTTAGATTGACTGGAAACCAGCAAACTAGACTGTCCTTGACCACCTATTTTTGGAGCCTCTGGTATAGCCTAAATGATACCTGATTGAGAGCATCCTCTTCAGCATATAAACAACCTGGTGCCTTACACACTCCGCATGCTTACACGCTGGCCTGGTGCTTTGGATTGCAAATTGGCGTCTTTTTGTTACCGTTTTCTCTTTCCTTTTTTTCCATTTTTGTGTCTCAGCCCCCTTGTGTGCTAGCGCACGACTCGTGGTGCTAAAAGGGTTTGTTACAAACTCTTAAAAAAAAAAGAGCAGAATACTTAACTTTTTTCTGCAACCTTCCTTCTTCCCTAACTTCATTGCCATCCCCTTTCCCCAGCCATCCAGGTATCGGCCTACATGTAAACATGGAAGGGGGTGGTCACCTAGATGCAAGATGATGCAGAAGAGTTGGCTCTTCACAAGCCAAGCGCATTAGCAAGGAGAGCAGGGGCTGATTGGGAACATCGGTAGTGGCCTGAAATGTTATATGTTGATATTGGCAAGCCCCTTTTGAAATGCTTGTTCTGTGGCTTGGATACTTATGTGTAAGTTGTAAGTCGCTCAATTAATGGGGAGTAGCAAGCATGTCTTGTTTTGTTTTTTGTTTTACGTAGTTCTACATTTTCAGCGTTATTCCACATTATTTGTAATTTTGGAATGTTTTCGCCCACAAAAAATATATCTATTTTTTCTGTGCAACATTTCATCACTGTGTGCAATATCGTATGTGCCAATGGTGGCAATATATGTATATCAATTAAATATATGATTACTATTTGAAAGCGCGTGGCTGAATTCCATGTTTATTTCTCATGAAGGAGTTGTATGCCTTTTTTTGCACTCAAAGCTCCATCCTGGAGGAAAATATAGTAAACCAAGGTGATTAGCCACCTGTTGGGTCAAACAGGTTACTAGTAAGTATTTTAACTTGAAATAGAACAACATCACTGAAAGTATGCCTCTCTGTAGGAAAACGGGAAATCTTGGTTTATGGATTGTTGAAGATAAACACACAATGGAGTTTTTGTGAAAAGATCTTAATTTTAGCTTTAAGCTAAGAAAAGGTGCTTCAGTCCAATCCTCATTAAGGTGTATGGTGAACTGTCTTCAGTGGTTGTTGTGTGTAGCACTTTGCTTTTCCAGGTTAATAAAATGCCTGACCAATACTTGTTTAAATGATCTCAACAAAGAATGTCGTTCTCTCTTATGTTGCCTCTTTTTTAAAGAGGGTATTTGATTTGTGCATTTGGTTTTGATGCATTAAATATAATTTATGTACATTTGACAAATTTTAAAAATAAATTTAATTTACCCACGAGGGAAAACCTACATTCAAAATGTATGTGTTGTTCATGTTTCATTTCTTGTTGGGTAAAAAAAAACCTCTCCAAATGTCTACAATTCACTGATGAAAACTGTTTAAGTTTGATGTAGTGTTGTCTGTAATGTGTGACTCTACATTTGCAATGACAATAATTACTAAAGCTTAATTTTACAGCCTTTAAAATGCAAACTTTGCAATAACAAGTATCTGATGACTCATGTCTTAGAGATTTTTACATTAGTACTGTATGTGTAATACCAGGCTGTAAAATAAAGCATTGCTTTGTTCTCCATTCACTCTGACTATGCAATTTGTGATAATCTTTATTCACTGATTGCTCTTGGAGCTTTACTGCTTATAAAACACAAAAGAAATGACAGTTTACTGATCATGACCCGACAGAACCTGAATGTATTTGAAGTTTTGTAAATGTTTGCAGATATATTTTCTCATATGGTTTTTGGGGGTTGCAGTATTCCCACATGTATATGTGATTAACGAAAGTCAAAGCCAAAGATAGAAGAACTGCTTCCAAATAAAAGTAGGTCACAAGGTTTTTAAGGTTATTTAACACATTTACTCAGTTTAAGTTGTAATTTCTAATCAGAAGTTAGATTTCTGGTTTAATGCATCTTAATAAAATTGTGTGATGTAATTCATACTTATAGTATAGTATATAGTATTGATCATTATCATTCACCATATCATCAGAAACTTCACTGCTCTTTCTGCTTTAAAACTATTACTGAGTTGCTATGACAGATGTTGGCAGGAGAGGATTTTTACTACTTTAAACTGTACTGTACTTTCTTTTCAACCCACTGCAGAGAAACCATGTTAGAAAAATATCAATGTAAGGATGACTTAACTTGGTATACCCCAGCACCACAAACACTCATCCTCCACAGATGTCAGAGTGCAGTGTCTGTACATGTTCAAAGGCATTTCTGCAAGACATTGGCAAAGAGGAAGGGCGAAAAAACTGAAGGGGATGTACTCAGTTGAGATGGACTTCAGCCCAGATGCCAACTCAGACTCTGACTTTGCTCTTCATCCAAGAAGCGTGATAGAGGATTGATTAAGGTCCTCAGATCTTTGGAAGCACAAGGGCAAAACATCAGATCTGGTGATACATTTCAGTTAGCCAAAACAAGACTATATTAGTACATACAAATGTCAGTACAATTTAGTGAAAGGTCATAGAATAACAAAAAAAATCCTATAATAGTTTGTTAGTCACATTAATTAAAAGCTTAAGTTATTTTTTATTATTGCTTACAGAAATGCTGCTAGGAAAGATTCATTTCACAGATTTAATCTGGTTTAGGTGCCACACTGCTACACTACTTGTTTCATTCAGTTTTTAATGCTGCTGCAACATGGTCACAGTCACTTGTGCACTCCCTGACAGCAGTAAATGTTACGAATGACCTGCTAAAAAGTACAACACCTTCCACCTTTTTCCTTTTGCATACGAGCGTCTGCATGCGTGTTTATTTGTGGTGTTGTGTTGATGAGCTTTGGAGAGCCGTGGTGGCAGCAAGGGTTCAGAAATGCTGCCTTTGCTTTAACGTTGCGTCTTTTTTATTCACAGTTGTAATTTTGTGCTATATTCAGAAACAGTTAAAGATATGGTTTTAGCGGTGACGTAATTTAAAACATGCTTCTCTGGTTGTGGCCACCAGAGGAGGCTCTTTACCTACAAATACTAGACTGAAACAGAGGGGAAAGCAGAAGCATCTCGGAGGAGAAATGCACCTTTGGCTTCTACTTGGTAGAATAAACAACAGTCAAGGTAAAGTAAACAACTGCTTAACTAAATACTGTGAGGAGCAGTTTAATCGAGCTCCTCCTGACACAGAATATGTACATACAGTTTGTAATCTCTACATACAGTTTAGGACACAATGTGAGTTTTATTGTTTAATTTTTCTTGATAAGTTAAAAACGTCCTCAATTTCATGTTTTAATGTCACAGTATAGTAAGATCAAGACATTGTTCAGCATTTTTAATTAAAAAGTCAAAATTTAAAAGAAAGTACACATGAAAGTTTGTGTACAGTACAGTGGATTTAATAATGTGCCATGTTTCAGCTGACTGATGACATAGTAATGAGAGATATATTTCTTTTTCATACAAGCAGTATTTAACTCACACACAGTACTATGCAAATGTTTTAGGCGCTTTAGATGTTAAGATTCTTATAAATGACACAATAACAACAGGGAGGAAGAAGGAGTCCTGCAGGTGGTATGGCCCCCAGTGATTCCTCTTTGCAAAATCATGAAGTCGTAAAATTACATGAAGTGACAGAAGACACTGAGATAGTCTATATCCATAGGATAGCTGTTTGTTCTCCAAGATGCTTTTAACAACCTACCTGTCAAATAGTCTGATTCACTGTGCATTGACATTGACAATAAAGGCAATGAATCTTGAATCTTGAAAACTAGTCCAAGGAGAACTGGAGCTGTTTTAAAGACAAAAGGTACTCATATCTAAAATTCATTTGTGTTTACTTACCCTGGGACTGCAGATGGAAATTAGCTTTGAGCTAAATGTGGTACTGTACAATATATATTCTCTTTGCATGAGATTAAAGTTTCTGAACCTATTACTTGATAAATAAATATAGGAATGATAAGTAAGTAAGTAAGGGTTTTTTTCTTTGTATTTCACTTTATTTCAAATTAATTAGTAAATGTACAATTTTACATTAGTGCCTAAAACTTTGCACAGAAATATGTGTAAACTAAGAAGAAATTAATTCAAATAAAACACGTTACAGTACATACCAAAATCAGCAGTTATTCTAAGCTTACATCAGCTAAGTGCATGATTTAATGTAGAACTCTTAGCCAGAAATGAAGTTTATAAAGTGCCCTGTTTTCATGATAGTGTCATACAAGTTCATCAAGGAAAGCTACCTTTGATAACCGTTCTTCTAAAAACATATGGCCAGCATATTGGACAGAGTTCCTTTACATGTAAATAGAGGGGAATTTCTGAAAGTTTGCTTTAAAGACACATCAGATTGTAAAATTAACCAGTGTTTATGTGGTAAAGGTGGTGACCTGGAAAAGTTACTACCACAATATGAAGCATGTATATTTATGTTTGGGGTGGTGATTTTAGGACTGAGTTTTGTAAGGGGTCTTCTAGGATTTTCAGAAAGGCAGATTTGGGGACACTCCTGTTTGTAGGATTCAATTTGATACACCTGCTGATGATAGGCTGATTGATAGTTGTTGTTGGTGAAGAGGTAAAGGGACCACTGCACACTGAAGAAGACATTTGTGCTTTTCCCCCATGTGCTGAGATGTAAGCTTAAAATAAATTAAAGAAAATGCCTCTGGATTTGGTTGTGTGGACTCTTATCAGAGTGAAATTTGGTTGCGCCCTAGACCCTCTCCTTCAGATTTGTGTTTAGTTTATTATAACATTCTTTACCTCTGATAAATGAAACAATAATGATAGACAGTGTCTATTTAAGAATTAATGATGTCCCACTTTCTTACCAACTTCACATTTACAATACCTTTAGGTTTGTGAGTGGAGTTCTTTTTAAACATTTTTGTGAGACCAACTTCCTGAGTTGTTCTCTTCCCTGCTTTTTTAAATGCAGTATGTGTGTTTGTGTGTGTGTCTCAGGGAGAGAGGGAGGGAGAGCCATTATGGAATGCTGTGATGTCATCAGCCCAGTCATACACACACAAAGACAAGGAGGACCCACAGGCGCTCGCAGTCTTTCAGCTTAGTTAGCATACTCTGCTGTGGAGCGGCTGTCTACATCCTACTGTGAGTACTTCAAATTCTACCCTTCTCTTACAACCCTCTTTTGTTTTGTAGCACTTCCTTTCTCCCTTCACTTTTCTCCTTTTCTCTCTTTGCACCCTACAATGTGTTTAGTAGACACCCATATGTTCTCCACCAGTGTTACAGTTCTCAGTGAGACAACCTTTCTTTCCCTCCAAGTGTTGCTTATGTGCTAGCCATTGTTTAACTACCCGCTGTGATTGGAGGAGTCTATTTTATGTCCTCGTTAGAGAAACCGGCTCATGCTTTCCTGGGCTATGACCTTGTTTTTCTTTTTTTCCCTCTTGAAACCAGAAACTGACCAAGTTAAAATTGAGCCACTATCTTATAGGAGTTTGGGAGAGAAAGGAACACTGGTTTGCAAAGGGATGTGTGGTGGGGAGGGGAAGGGGGGAAAGTGGGCCACTGATGACAGAAGCAGTCCCGTTCCTTTGGAACCTCCTCCCAATTTGGGCTGGAGTCTTTCTGTCAGTTTAGAAACATGGTTTGGGCTCTTTCGTATTCATGAAGGCAGGGACAAGATAACCGACTGAAACAGCATTTGCAAAGGAATGCCCGGAAGAAAACAGTTTCTGTTTCGAAAGAAAGGTGGAATTAAGAAACATATAGAACTCTGTTGAATCCTTAAGGTGCAACATACTACTGCTCTCAGTATTTGTTCTATTTTTTGTTTTTCTTTCTTTTAGCTTGTGCCAGTGATGACATCCAAAGTGAAAGAAAACTGACATCTTAGCTGTGCAAGAAGGAAACAGGATTGTGTGTGTGTGTGTGTGAGTGAATGTGTGAATGTATGTATGTGTGTGCGTGTGTGTTGGTATGTGTGAGATAATACTGAATTTGTGAAGGTGTGTGCGAGAATGAGCATGGATTCATGAAGAAGAGTTTGTGTGAGGTAGAAAAGCGACTATAGGATAAAGAAGCAGTGAGATTCTTATATTTCTCCAACATGAGACTATAAACCAACACTGTCCACCTCAAGAAACTGCCATTTAAAGGACAGCACCTCCTCTCTTCAACTGCTTGGCCACTTTAACCCTTCATTCAGCCGCCAACATGCTGCAGCAGATTTTAACGGACATGTACATCGACCCTGACGTCCTAAACGCTCTTAATGAGGACCAGAAAAAGACTCTGTTCCTGAAAATGCGGCAGGAACAGGTGCGGCGCTGGAAAGAGCGAGAGGAGAAACTAGAGAGAGAAGGGGGGGACACTGAGTGCAACCGAACAAAGCAAAAAAAAGGTAACCATGCCAACCCATCACCACCACCTCATCTTAATGTTTCTTCTTCTTCCTGATCTAACAGTTTCTAAAGCATACTGACTGTCACACACTTCAACAAAACTTTTGACAGAAAACCATCTGTTCCTCTTTTAAGGACTGCACTGTGAATATTTTTAGTCAAGATGTTTGCGTTGCGTGCAAATGACCTTATAGAGAGTTACAAAGCTTGAAAAGCGCACTGCAGAACCAAGCATGCATTGATTGTGACAGACATCCTATGATATGTACTGTCACTGCTACAGCTCATGTTCCCTGTCATCTCAACAGCTGTTTGCTAACACACACTCTCTGCGTTTACTTCAAGTCCATTTGGCGAGTACAAAGTTTCCTAAAATACAAACTTGGCTTAACAAGCACCAGCTGCTCCACATTAATGTGTCTGTGATGTTGTAAAAACTGAGACAATGCTAACATGTTGCATGATATACAGATATAAAAGCAAAGACTATTTATACTTCACTAACATGGAGTTTTATTTATATTTTAAATCCTAAACAATTAGAGCAGATTGATGATGATGTTGGTAAGTTAATGTTGACATCACACTTACAGGTTAGGTTAATATTTACACAAGCAAAGTAAAGAGGATGCCTTAGTAAAATTATTTTCACCCTGGATGCATTAAAAGAAACATGTATTATAACAGCAGTTCTTACTATTAATAAGTGTTGGACCAACTGTAAAATATAAAGTATTTGACCGATTGATTGTCTTCATGTGCACATTTTGCTCTCAGGCTCTCACTTATACCACACAATGTGAGCAACAGAGAAGAGTATTCACATATCTGACACGTGCGTTTGATAGATAATAGACGGCAGAGGAAAACACTGGTATGACAGACAGAAATGACAATTAAAAAAATCTCCACAAGGGGGAAATGCGCAGGCATTGTGAATGTTAAATGCGTTTATTGGCCTCTGTTCTAAAGCAACAAAACAAAACCTGAAACTCAAGAGGATGTGAAACTGGTTTGACACATCCTATAGAGTCTTGTCTTTCTGCATTTTCTACTTTGGTGGCAGTGAGTCTAAGTATGAATAGTATGTGTAGTCATTAGGACATAACAAATCACTCTATTTTTGTATTTCCAACCAGGACTCATGGGTGGCAATGCAAACTACAGTTTGGAAATATGCATTACTTGAATATGCCTTAAAAGTAGTTAACATCATAATGCAGTTGGTGCATTAACTCTGATTGTCTTAGTAATGTGATCTGACTTGTCTCAACTAATAACAAAGCACTTACTATCAGCTGGTGTGCAGAGTGAGAGAACAGTGTTCTTTCTATGACAGCAGTGCTGTTTATAGGAGACTGGATGGACACTGCAGGTTGAGATCACATGGTCCCAACTCTTCTCCACACAGGCTCCTCTACTATATGGCAGAGGGAATTGTGGATAGATTATGCTTCTGTGTAAAAAAAATAGGAAGTGAGTCAACACTTGGTGTTTCAAACAATTAGCGTGGGGAGAAACAGGAAGCATGCAGGAAATGTATGTGTTTGGGAAAACAAAGATGGAGTTTGATTTTATCTGCATGGCCTTGTGAGGAGAACTCACATAATTTTATTTTTATGAAGTCAGTGTTGTTATCAGCTCACATTTAGTATTTTCTGATCATGATACTTTTGCTGTGGCCTATTACAGTAGCACCTAGGACACATGCCAAGACATTAAATATGGTGTCCTCCATACTCAGCTGACATGATCTGTCCTACTTGCACCTGACAGTGGTTTTATAGTTGTAGTTGTCAGTTTGTGCTGTTAACTTGTTTATCAGCTGTGTTTTCATAGTCATCCTAGTATGTCCTGCTGGAATGTGATCCACAGGGCAGGCTGGCAAAACCAGTTCACTGTGAAAGTAAGAGATCCTGTTTCCAACCCAACAGATTCTCACCTTAGAGCACATGTCACCTGGGTTATTTCTATAAAGTAACTTCCCTGTGACCCCAAACATAATGTCACAAGACAGTGACACTCATGTGCATAACTCTGTGCTTCTAAGCTTATGAGAACAAAATGTTCTCACAAAGACAAACAGAAGCCAAAAGAAGTGTTACACAAGATGTCCTCTACTAATTTAAGTCATATTTTATTTATTGATATTAATTTTCTGTTAAGTTAGGTGTGTGTGTGTGGGTGTGTGTGTGTGTGTGTGTGTGTGTATTAATGGATAGGGTTTTCAGGGTCAATAGAGTCAAAATAAAAGGCAGTTTTTGTTCAATGACTGAAAAAGACATCTCACATAAAACTCTTGCTATTATTATTTGCAGTATCCTGACAGCCAAATGGCTTTCCTATAAAAATTTGTATAGTTTCACTTTTCGTTTCTTAACTTGTTCTTCGAGTAAGATTCAACATTGGCATAATGTTTCAATATCCGCTCATATTTTGTGTGTGTGTGTGTTTACAGCCAACAGTAAGAGCGTGAGCTGGCTGCCTGGCCGGGATGGAGATGTGGCAGTCATTGTGATTGGGGAGGTGGATGAGCTTACCTCTAAATTTTTCTGCTCGGGATTTGGAGAGAAGAAGACACAGAGTCTTCAGAACAATGCATAGTAACACACTTTTGTAATATATTGCTAAACTGATATACAGTCTGCAACTTACAGGCCCTGATTTGTTAGAGTACAGGTAACGAACCTATGTAACATGGAAAAAAAAACGTATTATTGTTTCATTGATTGTGTTGTAATTCAACTGGTTATCAGAGATTTATGATAACTTCAAAAATGTAATTGCCACATTTTTATAGTGTAGTGTGTATATATAGTATACTTCTGTAGGAGAATAGGTATACTGTCCTGTTTGTAGAGATTTAACATTGTGAGATTTTTTTCCCAGCGTTCAAACTATCTTGAAGAGCAGAACAACCTCAGACCCGGTCAAGAACCTTCCTCCTAAAACGAAGTCTGGAATATCACTTAATTTAAAGGTGTGTAGTTGTTTGTTTGCAATTCAGATCACGTCTTTCTCTCATAGTAACTGATCATTAGAAGCAGCTGGGAACAATGATTGTACATTTAATTTCATACATTTAAATCAGTTTTAATGTGGAATTACTCTTTTATTTGATCACATAATGCAGACACATATAAAAGCTTGATATAATGGGCTGTATATGAAAAGATCACTGGTCTGTCAGACTTGTTTCATTACAAATCAATTTCAATTCTCACTTCGTTTTCACTTTTTGTACTTGCAGTGCATTTTGTGAAAAGCAGCTTGTAAAAATAAATAGTCTTCATTAAAAATCTAACCTTATTAATATGAGGGTCATTTTGTGTCCAAATAAGCAGTATAATTTTTGGGGTGGGGATGTTTGGGGTGTGTTTTTGTGCGCAGTTGGTGATTGGGTTCAGTTGCCTCCTTTTCTCACACTATCTCAAAACGAGATTTGCTTTGTTGTCATGGCAACCCTGCACACACGGAGCTAGAGTGAGTCGGGGTGGACGGTCTCATCTGGCATGACCACGATGATGGTTCTGAGCTAAATCTGCACGCTGTTCACTCAGTGGAAATATGAGCACTGCTGCAGTCACATTACCTCCCCTACTGAGCAGATATGTTTAGAAACTGCTCAGCTCATTTGCAATATTTGTTTTCTTTGATAAACTATTATCTGTTAACTAACTCTTAAACCTTTGTTCTGTTTATCCCTGATCATTCAAGTACTGAACTTGCTCAGAGTTAGGGACGTGTCACTTCTAGTATCATAACATGACGCTGTCTCTTCCAACAGGGGAAAAGTGAGGAGACGAGCACTTTACTCCCTCTGCCGGTGAGTTGACGCGACTGCTTGGTGTAACTGAGCCCTGTGCTCTCAAGTTGCATCATGGCCTGTAACACTCATGTAATGTCTTTTTTAAACCCACAGGTGTCAGTGAGTGAGCATTCATCACCTCCAGCAGCAGAAAAGGTATTCATGAATTAAAGTTGAAAATTGTTCTGTGTTGTTCCTGCATTGTATTTTTAGCATTTAAAACACTTTACTTCTTTGGAAAGCAAACTATATATTTTTATAATTTTCTGCATTGAACAACACATTTTAAAACAAAGCATCATGTATGTCACTCTTTAAGAGTGCCAGTGTGTATTTTCAAGGCAGTCCCACCCTCTGTGAGTAACAGGAAATGGTGGTTAGGCCAGCTGTCCCCTCACCCCCAGCCTCTCTGCAGATCATCTTTCTCCCAGCATTCCCCCTCTCTGTGCTTCGGCTCGTCTGAGCTGCCGCACCCCTCGTAGCTCTCTCCGGGGAACAGCTGAACTGAAGTGTCCCACCCCATCCTCTCTCCAGCCTTGGATTGTCTGTCTCCCTTCACTCTGTCTTTGTTTTTCAGTGTTTATATGAACACAAATGTACGTCTGTGTGCACGTGTGTGTATGCAGGTGACATGTGCTGCAAGAACAGCTGAATCACAGAGGCAAGGCAGGATTTCTGGACTGCCCTAGAACAGATGGTTGATGAACTTGATCAGGGAATTAAAACGCCAGAGATAGAGAATGCGTCAGTCGCAGATGGATGGGATTGTGGGATAGTCTCCTGAGGTTTGGGCGCGTGAGCTCTCCTCTGTTCTGTTTTCCCTTTTTCCCTCTTTGCCACAGAAGGAAATGTTTCTCCCTCACTTCTTATATTTATAGTAGACTCTCTGGCCCAAACACATATCTGCCCAGTCCATGCTGATGTGGAAATGAGCATCCACACCTAAGGAAGTTTGGCCAACCTGACAGCCAAGAACTCCCAGCCTAAGCCTCCCCTTACAAGATTAATTATTTTGTCAAATGTCTTGTTTGTAGATTGAATGATTTGTTCCTGGAACAAACAAGAAGTGGCTGGTTTGATGTTGCATATGTAGCAGTGGCTGTTGCTAGCACTGCTGCAGGTTTTCTCTAGTTGATTTAGTGAGGAAAGGAGTCAATCTGAAAGAGGAGGAGAGAGTCAGATTGTTGATTAAGAAGGCGTAAGATCAGGAAGGAAGATTAGCGAGGCAGCTTGATTTCCGAGTCACCTTATAATTTTCTCTCCACACGTTCTTAAACTCTTAATCAGTGGTCATAGTCCTGTGTGTTTCATTATGTTGCAGTGTAGTCAATGGACAACTGTAATTTGGTGAATCAATTATCCAGTGATTTAATCAAACATGACAGTAATCCCACTGTATGTGAATTAGCTGTCACCACTGATCACACCCCTCTGTCTCCTTTTGTCACTCTTCTCTGTGCAGCACGAGTTGAAGTCACCTGGTGCGATTGTGGAGAAGTCAGTTCCCCAGTCCTCCATCTGCTCCAGGACTCCCATGAGAGCTGCCCCTTTCAGTGTGAGACCAGCTTCTGCAAATGCAGCACCAGGCTCTGTCAACATGAAATCTGAAATTCTGAGACTGGCCACCGCCATGCCTTCCACTTCCCTCAGCAATGCTGTCACAATAGACTGTGAAGCAACGACAGGGCCACATTCACAGGAACCTAAGAAGCCCCAAGAATCACAGGGTGGGAAAGGTGAGTGAGCAAATAAAGAATCAACATATAACATGACATATACATATATCTGGTGGTTTTAATGTTACAGTGAAAATGAAAATTTAATGTTGACCATGATTGACAGGTGTCTGAACACACAGTGCATTGCTGCTTGCTGTGTATACAGCTGAATAGCTACAGACTAGTTAGAGTGGCCATGCTGACCCCTGATCACCACAACATTAAAACTAAAACATTTTATGTTCTGGCTGATCAATGTGTAAATATATTATTTTGGAGAGATTAGTAAAATTTTCTTGTTATCCATTCATTGAGCTTATAATTTTCCCAGTCTGCAAGTTATTGTAAACATCCCTGAAATCGGGGTATCCATATTGTATGCTGAAGAAAGACTAGACACAAATGTGGGTTGAAATTTGTGTTTACAATGTTGCAAATAATATTGCAAATAATTTACAATTTCCACAAACCACTGAGCCAACATAAGAACCCTTTTTCATTCTGCTTTCTCCAAGAGTAATAATGGCTGTGGAGAGCTGAGCACAACCAGTCTGAACAAAGTTCATACTAGATAGGCTTCTCAGTGCTGCAGCAAGGAAGAAGGATTTATTTCCCCAAACCTAATGTGCTGGCCAAATAGTGCCTCAGCCCACTGGAATCTTTATGGACTGGCAGAGTGAAAAGAGGCCAGCCTAGAGGGGAAAAAAGCTTATGTGACTGGGATTTGTGTCGTGGTACAAAATCGCCCCCGCACACCTGCTTCCTCGGTGGCTTCCCTTTTGTAATTGGTGTATGCTAGCAGTGAAATTTACAGTAAACACACTGCATGATCATTTTAATGATCATGCACTGCACTAGGTGTGATGTTAGAGGAGGGACTGGCGTAACATGGAGCACTGTTCCTTCAAAGCAGTGATTTTTTTTGAGTCAGAGAGTTTTGTTTTTTTTACGTGGGTCGAAATGAGCAGTAGGAAACCTGAAAACGAAAAACAGACATCTTAATGGCAATATCTGACTAGATTAAAATCTTTGTGTGTTTTTACTATCTCTACTGGCATCAGATTGGTATGTACCTTACTGTAAAACAATAATCTAATCTTGTATTAACTCAATATCAAATGAATTTGAATGAGTTTGAATAAAATACAATTCAATTCAATCTTAATTTAACACAGTTTATACTTTTCAAACCTTTCAGTTTTCAATATAATTTTTGTTGATGTTATCTGTCAGCAAAGGCTTACAGATAAGTAAAAACAGTCAACTTTATAATGCACAAGACAGGAGGGGAAAATGGTGCCAAAAATATTCAATTAATCGCACTCCTGACAATTATCACATTTAAAATCGGTTTCACATTTTCTTCAGTTTTTCACAAGCCAGTGTGATGCTGTGTCCCACTGATTTCTAGATTCGCTGTCTGAACACAGCACCCAATTTCATGAATTGACCAAACACTCATTCACCATACAGTGACCCAGTTATGCAGAAAAATAGGTAATGTAAAGGTGAAATTAGCACCATCCAGTGGAAAACAATGATACTGTAGAAAAAAAGCCCAGTTGTATAGAAAATCTCATCTCCACAAGGTCCCTCTACTGGAAACATGCTCACCCTGCATTCAAGTTAGAAGATAGGTTCTCTGGGTCAATACCATGGTGAAATGTGTAGTTTCAGCCTAATGCAGAATTTAATAAATTATCAGTTTAAACCTATCTGAGCTCCTCATGGTTGACTTTCTATTTCTCAATGTTTCCTCGCACTCATTAAAGATGGATGGACAAAAAGATCAATCCTAAAACTACTTCATTTTTCTCCTTTCCTTTAGTGCCTTGTTCATTCTGAACAATCCTGGAAGTAGTAGATTTTGACTGCAGATCTCACAAAAAGCCAGACACAAGAGAACTAACAAGCTCTTAATAATGTTATCAAGAGACACAAATATTTGTGAAATTACACTACTCACAAAAAGTTTGGGATATTCGGCTTTCGGGTGAAATTTCAGGATGAACCTAGAATGCACTATAACCTTTACAGATGAACTTAATATGACCTTCCCTAAACTTTTGAATGCACATGTCCAACTGTTCAACGTTTCAGTACTTTTTACACAACTTGCTGTTCTCTAACAAGGAGCTTAACGGCAAAATTCACAACAGGTGTTTGATCC
>JAUMHL010000006.1:9784973-9800559 GCA_032362345.1 Sandelia bainsii | reverse complement strand
GAAACATTGAACAGTTGGACATGTGCATTCAAAAGTTTAGGGAAGGTCACATTAAGTTCACCTGTAAAGGTTATATTACATTTTAGGTTCATCCTGAAATTTCACCCGAAAGCCGAATATCCCAAACTTTTTGTGAGTAGTGTATATATATATAAATTTCACCCAAAAGCCAAATATCCCTAACTTTTTGTGAGTAGTGTATGTTGACTGAACAAGACTTGGCCTGAACATACAATATCATAATCAAATAGAGTTTGAAAGTTGTACAGTGAGCTCAGAGCTTCTAAAGTGATTTCACTTGGCTCAGGAACAGTTCCACAGAACACCAAATGACTAAAATACAAATAGAAAGAAGAAACCAAAAGATACAGTGGGGCGTGTTTATGTATGTGTGTGTCTGTGCCCACATTAGTGGCTGGATATGAGATCAGTGGGCAATGTCAGAGCTGTGAATAACAGACAAATGGAGGGAAGAGGGAAAAAAGTGAAAGGAACAGCTGGTGATGTGGGAGTTGAGGTGGGCTGAACACCATGCTGAATAAATGTGTCTTGACTCCAGACAAAAAAAATACTGACAGAGTGTCTGTCTTTGACAATGGCAGGAAGCTTGTTCCAAGGGGAGGAGGAGGAGGCAGACTAGGATACGGCTCATGCCTCAGCTGTTTTCTTTTGAATATGGGAAATGACAAGGATTTCTGAGTTCTGCGAGCAGGCACTGTGGCCCACGCAACATTTGTAGAAGATGAACTTAATAATCTGCTGCAGTGCATTTGGCCCTGGAGATAGACTAAACCTGTTCTGACCTAAGTATAACACTTGAGAATTCAAGAAGTTGTATGCGGGATTGGACAGTTGTGACAAATAAAAATCATTATTTTGCTGCATTGGAAAGGGCAGGGTTTAGTTTAGGATAATTAAAAGGCAGATTGAAATCAGACAAATAAGTAGTATAAAAACAATGTGTGTGAGCTATTTCTTTGAAAATTATCAATTGAATGGCAACCACTGTATGCATTAACAGCGCAAATTATTTAGTAATTACTACTCCCTTTCCTGTAATTTTCTCATCAGTTTTTATGACCTGAAGCATTTTCTGTGCTGTCAGTGTTACTAAATTTACTCCAGACTGTGATGGTCAGTCTCCTCTTTCAGCAGGAAACAAACCTTTTGAGAACAAAGAGATATAAGTTATTTGTGAATGTTGGTTGTTACCAATCTAGTATTTCTTAAACACCAGATTATTTTCATTAAAAACCAAAAACAATGAGCTTCACTTAACTTGGATGTTCTTGTTGAATTTGAGACAGACATTTCAGGTAAAATTTCAGGTGACATGTAGGATAAGCATGTGCTATCAGTGTAAGCATCTAGAACTGAACTTGTGTGTATAATGATTTAAGCAGATGTGCATGAGCCTGAACATGTATCAGTCTCCAGCAGCTGTGTGTGTGTGTGTGTGCGTTCGTTCGTGTCTCTGTCGGTCGGCTTTCCTCTCCTCTCTCTTCACCTTCAGAGGGAAGGACACACATTCCAGTGCTGCTTCCCGACTCTAGCCCTGGGCAACGCTCAGCCAGAGCTGATAAGTGACAGGGGCCCCAGCCCCCACACACAAGCTCCCCCATGCTCCTAAACGCACACACACTTTATATCCTCCCTGCCCTTCCGTCAACAGACGTCCTGCTTGGTAATTCTGCCCTCTGCCCCACTTCTGCCCCACCACTTCCCCACCCCAACCGCCGCCTCCTCTCGTTCGCTTTCTGCCACAGATTTGGAGGTCTTTAAAGAGATTGGTCTTTAATTTTTGTGCCAGCCTGGTCAGTGACCCTCCATGCTCCATTCCCTTTGTGCTCAATGTACATTTACAAGCTGGACTGGAATGTGAGGAGTAGCATTCAAAAGCTCAAATGACAGACTAATCAATCTTGACAAGTGATTTAACACAGAGATTCTCTTTCAAATAGGTATTTTCACAGGTAGCTTTGGTAACTAACATTTCTGCTGACAGGGCTAAGAGTGCAGCTGCTGAGTAGAGTTTCAGGCAGAAAGGTGTGGGGTCTGAACATTTTTTGGGTGTGTTGAGACAGGTTAGTCAGGTTACCTGTGGGAAAGTATTACGTATTTGGTTCAAGAAGCACTCTCAAAAGATATAATATATGTATATATGTGTGTGTGTGTGTGTGTGTGTGTGTATGTGTGAATATATATATATATATACACACATAGTTGTATTATTTTTTTTAAAGAGTCCATACCATAACACCAATTCTGTCTCTCCTTCTCTTCCTTTCTGTCTCTCTCTCTATTAAGCATTCCACTCAGACCTGCACTGAGGCTCTGAGCTCAAAAAACTCTCTGACCATGAGTGTGTATGTGCCTGTGTCTGTTTGTGGGTATCTGTGTGTGTCTGTGTGTGTGCGCACTCAGTGCGTGCCTGAATGTGTGTCAGCCTCAATTGCTGGAGCCTATCCAAGGTTTCCGTGGTGACCACACAACACAACGAGACAATCAGAGGCAAGCCCACGCAGCGCGGCGAGAGGACATTAACACAGGAACTGCGGGTCAGGGGGCAGAGGAAGGCAGGGCAAGACAGGGGGAGAGAAAGATGAAGCAGAAGGTGGAGGGAGGTGTTGGACCCACAGGGAGTGGGGTGGGAAAGAGTGAGGGTGAGGAGAGAAAGAAGAGTAAACAACAATAAACAATAACACAACCTTAAAGGCTACTTTAGGTCTCTCCCTTTCATGACTGGAAGACAGCAAGAGCTTTAAAGGTTTCCTGGCCCCAGGAGTGCCTGTGTGGTTTTGGCTGTTCCCCACGTCTGTGTGTGTGTGACTCTGTGCTGTGTCGTGGTGTTAGTCAGAGATGGCTGCATGCGTGACTGAATCCATGAGCAGGAGGGTTGTGCAAGGGTGTGTGTGTGTGAGAGCATGCACGGATCGTAACGTGAGAATGTGCTTGTGTCTTTTGAAATTCAACTGTTAGAAACTGTGTGTATGCTTGTGCGTGTTTTCACTTTATTGTGTGTGTGTGTGTGCGCGCGCATGCGAGCGCTCTCACATATCTCTGTCCCCCGGGGATGACGCTAAAAATATGTGGCTCCTCAAGCCTTCTGGTGTCTGAGCAGCGTCTGTCTGCTCTCCATTGCCGTCCCTGTGGCCCTCCCTCCCCTCTGTTACTCCTGTTCCTTCCATTCCTCCCTCAATTACACCCTCTTCCAAACACAGTGCCTCAGCAAGCAAGCACACGCACACACACACACCATCTACGCCCAGCTGTGTCCCTACTATACTTCCACTGAGGATGACCTCTGCTCAGCCAGACTGGCATAACGGGACGCGAATAAAAAAGAGAAAAATGGTATAAATGAGTAAAAGACGATCTGGGCAGTATTTGGAGAGGGGAAATGATCAGGTAGTTTAGGAAGACTGGATACTGGATGTGTTTTACAGCAACAGCATATGTGTGATGAAAGAAAAGAAAAATGAAAAGGTAAACATCACTTTACACTGATTTTCATCTGGATTTTATGTATCTTCTCCCAAAAGGTTTCCAGCTGCAACAAGATACTGACCACTGTAGTTTACCCTCATGACAGCCACAGCTTAGAAAATAATTGCATAAAATACAGTGTACAAAAATAGAGATGTGATTTTGTACTATATAATAGTTTTGTCCAATACAGTGTGGGGCACTTACAACAAGAAAACTCCATGTGCTAAATAATAAACCTCAATAACAAAGTTTTGAAGTATAAAAGTTTATAATAGGCGTTAAATACTGTATACTCCATTTTCTATTTTTAAGTTTATCTTCATTGTTTTATATCATAGTGACACAGTTTATATTGACAGTAAACCTAAAACTACAAAATCTAAGTTAATTGCCCCTCTGCATATGGTGAGTTAATTGTTATTCATGTTGGCGAGCTTAAGGAAATCTCCTCTTCTCTCCCTTTCTTTCTTTTTCTTTTCTACAGATACAGGTGCATCAGAACCATCTCAGGGGGCTGCCTCAGAAGAGACCAGGTCGTCGGGGACCACATCAACCTGGACAGGGCGTGGCCGCGTGGCTCAGCTGATGAAAACCTTTAACGCTGAAAGCACTGCAACCCCCACACAAATCCCATCTCGCGGCATCAAACCTCCTCTTCCCTCCAAGCCTGTCCACTTGCGTCTAACGACCACACCTACTGTCAGGTAACCCATACAAACCGATGCACACCAAGCTTCATGTATCTGCATTATTCTAAGAAAGCCACAGCAGATAATGCTGGACACCCAACATGGACACTGAAGACCTCCAAAGGTGGCTTTCATAAATGAAAATGTTCACGATGTTGATCCCAAAACGCAGCAATGACAATGCTTGAATGTAATGGTCTTCTTTTATTGTTGGACGCCACAGTACTGTAAACACTCTTTGTGGGAAAGAAATTCCAAAGAGTATTTTTTCCAAATTGATTGCAATTAAATATGCCTTTTGTATAGCAAATAATTCTTGTAAGGTTTATCTATTTGCCAGGGAATTTATTACTTTCACATGTATTCACTTGTTGTTTATGCTTTCCATTTTGCGTAATGTGGGAAAATACACCCCCATTTTAACACAACAATTTTAGTCCAATTCACAAAGCCTGTGAACACACTGTTTACTTATGAATTCCATTATTTTCATCACTTATCAGTTTGCATTAGCCCATGTGCAGACACATGTGTAAGTGTTTTTGTTTTTTTATCAATTTTGTCTTTTTGAATAAAAAAAACAGGTATGGACCATCGTACTGGGGTAAAAAAAGGTACAGGGTCCTCCTTCCTGTCTTCTGCCTCCTCCCTGGAACTAGAGCAGGGTTGTTTATTTGTCATAATGCAATGAATGTCTCCCTCTGCCACCTGGCAGGAGGCTCACTACGACCTGTTGTGGACCAATGATAGTGCCAAATGCCTCGTCTGTCACTTCCAGTGGATCAAATCCTGGCAAGTTAGACAGTCGCTGCCAAATAATCCAGCTCTGTGTTACGCTTCTCCAGTTTTTCAGAATTGTTTTAGAGATTTGCAGTTGTTTTTTTTACATTTTTCTACAGGGAGAAATATATTTTTTAATGATGCTATCATGCTCCCTGAGACATCTTAATCTGTGATGTCAAGTTTGTATGGTGAAATCAAAGAAACAATAAAAGTGTGTAACATATACTTTGTATTTCTTCTGTTTATGTTGCTCTCCTTCACTACTCCAAACAAGGTGTGATTTATTTTATCATGTGTTATACAGTTAACCGACATTTGTGAATCAAACATCCATAATAATATCAGCCAGTTCCCTGAAAATATGTGAATGTCCAGCTAGTGTAAAATTTGAATTTGGATTTAGCAACATCCACTGTCAAGCTTGTTACTGTGCCCAGATTCTTGTTTAATTTCCTGTAAAATTACTCCCTAAGCTAAGTTGCTAATGAAATGTATGTTTGTCAATGGTAAAATTGTGTGGCACAGTCTCACATTTGCATCTCTGATTTCAATTACAGTTTGCAGTTACCTTCGCTATTGTTTAGCAGCTGGCTTATTTAAGTTTAAAGAAAATCTCCACCGTAACAAATCAGTTCACTGGGGTGAATATAAGCAACATTACAACACTGAATAAGTTGATGCATCACTCAGCGATTAATAATGAACTCTGCAATTCCCTCTACTGCTGAAAAGTATCTTCATTAAGCAAATTAGCCTTTGCCTGTCATCTATCTGGTCAAATTAAGTCTATAGGAAAGTGTGGACATTTTGGTCAGTCTTTATATTCTGATATGCCTTCAAAGGCAGTTAGAGGGTTAAGAATTTGTTTTAAGGTTATCCAATTGTTTGGTTGTTTCTGAGAAGTTCAGAGGACAGCAATTCATCAAGACTCTTTTTCTCAACAGACCACATTCACAAACACACTGTACTATCATCATCACTGTAATTTTCTTTTAAGCAAAGTTTTACAAGTAACATCGCCACTTTTTTATCTGACTGAATGGGTAAGTGTTCTGCATCTGGAACCAGATGTGCCTCCACTTGACCCTCAGAATAGATCCGAAAAGACATTCCTTTTTTGGCTTTTTTTTTTTTTTGGTTTGCAAGAAAACATTGGAAAAAAAAAAAAATTCACAGAGACAAGATGTTGCCATAATGAATGTAACTATTGTTTTAACTGGCATGTGTTTTGTAGTTTTTTAGACTTCTATGTAGAATGTCACAATAAGTGAAGTATGAAAACTAGTCTGGCTCTGCCTTAAGTTCTATTTTGCCTATTCATCCTTGCAGGAAAAATGCCACAGAAAAGAATGAAATGAGAACAGTCCCATACAATGAAATAATATGATTGGGAATCTACCAGCAGCTACAGGTGTGTTTGCTGTACATGTAAAAATGGTCATAACTTCCATAAAATCATTCCTTTCTTGAGTAAAATGTGTATGTATGTAAAGCGTATGCCACAATTTCACTCTTTTAAAATATTCTGTCAGAGGCTCTGTTGACAAAGTTAAGGTATACTTGACCTAATCTGTTGTTTCACAGCCAAAATGACAAGGCTCTAGAGGCAAACCATGCATTGCAAACAATGCACTGGTGTCCAAACACGTGGATCGTGCTGTATCCATGTGGAGCCACATGGAAGTGTCACTATTCGACTTATGGCCACTTGTAAAAAAGTTGATCATGCTCTGACAAACAGGGTGCATGGAGTTCAGCATACAAGCACACTGATAACAATCAAATTTACAGAACACTACTCATCTTGAAGACTTAGAATGCATCAAGAAACACATACAATAGGGTTCTACCATACCCACATTGCGCATGCAACACACTGAAAAATGCTCAAGCACGCAACTGTGTGATGCCGCCTAGACCTCTGTCTCCGAATGAGCCCAACAATGGCTGTGGCTGTTCTCTGATGCGCAGAGACATCGTCGAGCAGTTTCCAGGAGATATCTGTGGCGAGTCCCTTGGTATGCCTCCCACCCCCTCCACCCCACACACTTCTCCTCTTCATCCACTGAGCCTGGCCACTGCTGTCGTCGGAGGGCCCTGACGGGAGATAAAAAAGAGGCTGTTGTCTCCTTGCAGGAGAGATGGACGCCTGTTTCTCTTTTTTTTCTGCTTCACTCACTTCACACCCACAGAAAGGCAGGGGAAAAGGGAAAAAACAGAAGAAAAAAAAAACAGCGTGGAGGGAAGAAAGAAACCTATACAGCTATACTGTGTGTTGTGGCGTTCCACCACACCACCCTCCTCCACCACCAGCCCCATCCACAGCACCCCCAGTAGAGAGAGAGAGAGTGAGAGAAGAGAGGGGGGCCAGGGCCATGTGATACAGAGAGCATGCGGGCACAGCTTCACCCCCAGGCAGAATGAACGGGGGCCTGCTGTGTCTCTCCTGCATGATTAATCTGGCTGAGGGGCAGGAGGACTGCCACAGCCCTGCTTGCATTAACTCCCTTCTCTCCAGGTCTGCATAAACACACACACAAACTTACACACCAACAGTGGAACCATGGTCAGACAGAGGTTGATATACACATAGTGCTCTGTGTTTGTGTGTGTAGTTAGCAAGCAATGGTCGCTGGCGGTGAACTAGATTCCTATTGAGATATCAGATTCTGGCCCCATTAAGTTTAACTGTAAACTTGTCTTTTGCCAAGGGCAGTGTCTCACTGTCGTTTATGCACTGACACGACACTAATCCTTCTGAATGTCGCCAAACTGTAAAGAGCACCATGATATGAGACCATTCAACAGTGGTGGTTTCTAGGTAATTCTGGGTTTCTGTGACTCATCCTCTCATGCGACCTCTGTCTCCCAGGCAACATTATGGATGTTTGCTGGTGCTGGTCTTGTCTATTGTGTAATTCATATGGGCCAGATGGTCCAGGAAATGTGACTTACTCTTCAAAATCCTCCCAGACAAAGAGTATTTGGCATGTGATGGTCAAATTTTCAAATCACTATGACAGTTTCAGAGGTTTGTACAGCAGGCCTGTCATATTGTCTCACAGTATTACACTCAGCTAATGTAGACATGATACTGGAAATAATGTATACTGTAGCCATCCATCCCATGGCTGGCAGGACTGATTTCTTCCATTTTTCCATCTTGGAATGGTTTAGCCTTGAACCATGGTAAAGCAGGAAGTGTTGCAAGGACTCTGTATTGTGCAACAGTGGCAACCAAGCATAAAAAGGCAGGCAGAGGGTTAACATCCTGCAGTCCGCTCCACATTAACTGGAAAGGAATGAAGTGTCAAGCATGTTTTCACCACAGCGAGACGGTCAGAACCCTACCCCCTCCTCCTCCCACCAACCAGTCACCCCTCAAAACTTCTCCCCCACTCACCCACTCCCAACAACCTCCCACAGCCATGACCAAATTATTTTCCAGCCTCCAGAGATTTGCCTTGCCAGACAAAAATCTGCAGCACAGTCCTGATTCAGTGCACAAGAACACTCCCTCCCTCATCTCTCAATGTGTTTCTGCCACCACCAAGGAAACAGGTCTTCCTTTTTACCAATTTGGCCTCTGTTGAGATACCTCTTTGTGTCTTACTTGACAGATGTAAATTGCTGCCAACTAAACAAGTTGCCATTCTGTTTACTTTGTTAATTTAAACAATGACTGTTGTAGAATCATGTTTTGCAAGAACGCATGAATGTACAGTGGATACAAACACAGGTATGGTACTAATACAGGTGGTCTGTTGAGGGGTTGAATGAAAGTATTGAATGAGCAACGGAAACAAGAAGAGGAAGCACGAGACAGAAAGAGGACGGACACTCAATGATGAGAGAAGTGAGAGAAGTGAAAGGGGGAATAGAATAAGAGTGAGGAGAGACAGAAAGAGGGAGGGAGAGAGAAAATAAGCCCCACCAGTGAGCAGGCCACACAGCCCTGCCAAACTGCTTGAAAAAAAGCCCCCTCTGTTTTATTTATAGTGCGCTGTATCCATGGCAACCAGAGAGGTCAGGCAAGCTGGGCCTGCGCTTCACCCTGCTCTGGGGATTAGGATTTCACAGAGGTTCTCAGATGTGAGGAAGGTGGGCTAAAGCAGCTCACTGCTCGCCATCGCAGCCCTCCTGTCTTTTGGCGAAGTCTGGGCCCTTCGGGGGGAGCAGCAGAGAGTCATGGGAATACTGTGGGAACAGTGGTTTGTGGTGATGGAGCTGGGAGGAACGGGACTAGCACGGATGGGAAACATACACGCATGTTAGCAATTGTATGCAGAGGCTGGTTTAGGTACCTTCTGTCAAATGGAGGCTCATTTGAGTTTTTCTTATAGTTGAATTTCAAAAAGGGTCATGCAAGGTCATGAGAGACTGATACATTAAACTATTTTATACAATAATGTTCTGGTAATACGGTAATGCAGTGTAATGTAATGTAAAGTACAAGTTAATGTAACTGGGAGAATAATGAAAATTGGCATCTGAAATTCACAGAAGGATGTGAAAAAAAACTTTGGATCTTCACCTTAGAGATACTCTGTGCCCTGTTCTCAATATTTTAACTTTGCCAAGCAGTTTGTAAGAATTGAGGCTAATTTTCTTCCGCCTCCCCTTTTTAAATTTTGTGGTCTTGTTATTTTCATCCCAAGAAAGACTCCTTCCAAAACAGCTACGCCAGCTGGAATGAAGTATTGGGACCAGAGAAGCAGAGAGGTAGGGAGAGAGCGAGAGAGTTAGAGAAGAGATGAAAAAAGCTGATTGCCCTCCAGGAAATGCATGGTGTGACTACAGCAGAGACCTCCAGATTCCTCTTGGGGCAGAGGACGTGCGTTGCTAGGAGATGGTTGTTGGGCTGGTGTTGCCATGCGTGGATGCTGTTGCCTGCCATGCTCTGATGTGCAGGAGGACAAGGATTCAATACTCTTTCAGGGAGCATTTGTGAAAGGACCTTAAAAGCCAAGGAAAAAATCTGTGTCCATCGTCATCAGGGAGTAGTAATGACTTCCCCTGTCTCTAGGGGGCACTCTCAGCACCTGAGTCACAGAACCAATGAGCAGTTTTTCCCCCTTGGAACTGTGACCAATCCAACATTTGTGGTTGCCAGGAATAGATGTCACAGGCACATGATCATTGTAGCTACCTCAGTGGTGGTCTGTTTGTCCTATTTGGAGCTGAGTGTGGTTCATGAGGGGGATGGATGACAAGATGTCAAGGTGCAAAGAAAGCAAGGCGTTCAAGTTGCTTGGAAGTTGGCTATAATGACTGTGAGCTTAAAAAAAAGTGGAAAACTGAGGTATAGCATAGGAAAAGCTAACTAGGTTTGTTATCAGCAACACTGGTTTAGATATTGCACAGTTTTGACTGAAGCAAAAGATATCCACCAACAATATCATAAAGGTTTTGAAGCTTATATGGTGGGAAATCCAACTTGGGATTAAGTGACAGAGAGACAAAGTAGGAATATCAACACTGACTTCAGAAATCTGAGAACAATGACTGCACTTATTCAGGTAATAAAAGAAATGTTCCCACACATACCTGTGCATGCATGTACATACAGAGTGAGAGATAACACAGGGTGACAGATAAGGTAAAATAGTTTATTCAGTAAAACAAGTAGGGACCTTGGCGTGTGAATCTGAACTCCTTAGAATGAGTACAATTTAACCTACCCACTGTTTGAAGATAAATTAATATTACTTTCAAATTGTATGAATCAAACATTTCTTATTATTAATTTATCAGCTCTGGTATGTGATTTGTTAAAACTGCAGATTAAGGACAATTCACTCCTGCAAAGCAATCAAGTGATATTATTATGGCTCATCCCATTTCTGTTACTAAAATGAAAATGAGTGGTGATTTTTTTTTTTACTTAACCATCTCAGAATGTGCAACTTTGCAATTTGATGTCTGCTTTGCCTTTGATTTGTCATTTCCTGCATTCAAAGCATATGAAGACAACAGACTTGTCTTAAGAAGAATAACAACCTAAATATTAACTTAAGTGGAAACTGCTTGTCCCACCTATTTGTCCCCTATTTGTGTTTGGGTCATATTAGTGATGTTATTATCTATGTAACATTGTATTTAGTGGCAACATAATTACTACAGTGTTCAGTATATTAATACAACAAGGCTTCAGTAAGGCTATGCTGATCTTATTTCTACAGTTTGAGACAGCCTGGTAGTTTGTCTCAGGCACTGCACCATACTGTAGCAATGCAGATAAAGCATATTGTCTCTGAGCAACAAGATGATCATATCCTGGAGGTTGTAATGATATTTACGCTCACCCAAGTTCACAAGAATTGACTTATATTGCACATCACTGCAAATTGGTTTTCAGGGGAGTCTCTGCATCTTAGAGTAAGTAGTGAGATAAGTCTTTCAACCCGAGCAACCAGGTTCAAGCCCCTTGATTGACTCGCAACCTGCTCTAGTCCTGTAGACTTGCCTCCATGAAGAAGAGAATTTTACATCCTCCGCACTCATTGGCTGCTTTATTAGGTACACCTGTACAATCTAATGCAATCCAATACAGCAGCTCTGCCATGAATTCTACTACTGGGCTCCCTATTTACATAAATGAAACCCCTCGTAACATGAATGCATTCCAGCACAACTCCACCACCCACTGTGACCTCAATAATAAACATATTATTGAGGTCACAATTATACACCTTTCTGACAGTTTCAACAAAAAATAAGAAATTACAACCTTGTAAAAGTAAAATTCATGGCAGAGCTGCTGCGTTGGATTGCATTAGATTACACAGGTTTATAAAGTGGCCAGTTAGTGCATAATAATATATTAATTTAGGATGGTGATTTAGAAGAGACATAAAGAAATATCACTGTAATTGCCAGTACAAAATTAAAGGTAATTTTAGGAAATATATTTCCGTCTTGCAGCTTTCAGAGATGCACATTAGATTAACAACAGCCCAGTGAAGTTTTAACGGTTGTAGCTTTTGCTGTTCTGAACAGCTGGTATTAGATGTCTGGGAATAATCCTCTCTACTGCACAAGAACTGATACAGAAGCAACAGCAGCAGATTGTTTAAAATCAATACCAAAAGACTATTACAGTTTGCATAAGCATTCTTTGCGAAATTGTTTGAAGAAAAAAAAGACTAGTTAATGCAGACACATCAACAAAAATACAACAAAAACAATGTCACAAATATTCTTATAAAAGTCTGTCTAGAACAATGATCTTAGGACATCTTTGAACAAGTGTCCAGTTTATCCAAACATTTTTCGAGTGACTCTACTCGACTGATCCATCAAGACTCACAGGATGTGACACACAGGATGACGGCAGGGGGACGACACAGTGGGTTAGAGTCTGAGGGGCAACACGGTGATGCCGATCCAATTACTGGAAAACACAGGGTTCTTCTGTGCACTGTGCTTTTCTGGTAAGGGGAGCCCGTCATATCTGCTCTTACCGAACACACGTATCTCCATGGAAGCAACCTGATAAAGATACTGCTAAAAGCACCGCACTGATTCTCCAACATTACACAGTCATGTCATTAGCTCCAGCGTCCAACCCAAGACTTCCTTTCACTTGTTTCTTCTTCAACTCAGAACAACTTTACTCAGCTACATTTTTCACTAAAGTATTTAAACTACTACTATCTTACATCTTTATTTCTGTTTTTGTGTGATATCTTTATCCTTTTTCCTGATTATAGATATAGTGGATGTGCTACGTTGAAATATATTCCTAGCTGGATTTTTAGTATGTTTAGTGTTGTTTTAGCACTGATTATAATTCATTAGATTCCATTGCATTACGTTTTCATATGCTATTTATTACATACTTATAGTTATTTACTTACTGTGCTGTAAGATCTCCAGAGAGTTTGTGTGTTAACCAGTTGCTCATATATGTTAAAATGGAACAATGTGCTTTGATGTTGTTCAATATAGTTGTCTACACAGGCTGTGTTCCTCCATGGCAAATTCATTTTTTGATTGAATAACACAGGAACATGTGTTGATCTTTCTTTAGTGAAATATTTTGCTCTTTTGTTCACAATGGCAATTTTTCCCAGTCAAAATAAGACATCTTGTGGCTACACTAGAGTGAAATGTCCCCTTTTTCTGTTGTAGTTTTGAACACAGTCCTTTGTTTTTTTCCTTCTGTCCATCTCTCTCATTGGTATTGTCCAAACATTCTGTTGATGTCTCTCTCTGTTTTGCTCATTTTCTTTTTCCTTTCCCATCACTGGGTGATTGGGGACTGGTCTTTGGAGGCAGGCTGTAGCCAGCACTGTGAAGGGCTCAACTTGGTTCTGCTCTGGTTCTGGTGCTGGCTAACCAGCAGGCCCCTGCGGCTCAGGCCAGGACAGGCAGTAGTGGAACGGACAAAGGACTTCATTCTCTATGGGGTGGGAGGGGGGTGGGTTGGGGTAGGATGAAGGGTTATGGGATGAGGAAACCAAGAGAAGGAGGGGGACTGGTAAGCCCAGCACAAGGGGTCTTATCCTCCCAGCTCAAACACATGCCACCAGCTGCTGCCCCCTTCCTGTGCTTTCATTAAAAAGCCTCCCTGTGCTCTGCTGGGTAATCCACATGCTTTACTGAAAAAGTGTGAGGTAAATACAGTATGTCTATCCATTTCTCTGCCTCTACCACCTCCTTCCCTTCATTGCTCCCACTTTCTCTCTTTCTGTGATGTGTTCTGCTGGGCAGTAGAGAGTAGTCCATTCTCTGCATGGCTGTGTGTGTTTGTGTGTGTGTACCTGTATGTGCGCCCATAGAGTCTGTCAGACTCTCAGCGTTTCCAGCACTCAGCCCAGAGCCAAGGCAAGCACTGCCAGTGGAAGTGCCTGCAATGTAGGGTGCCCAGCAAGCTGGACGCAGGCAGAATATCAACACCACACGGCAGACACTCCTCCCAGCAGCCCACCTGCTGACTTACGTGATCCAAATGTGAGGAGGAGGGGTGTTTAGGTGGAAACAAGATAGTGGGGGAGGATAGGCTGCAGGAAATTGCCAGGTAGTTTCCAGACCCACTTCCCTGCGTTGCGCCCAATTAATCAGGGCTACATCTGTGTTGGATGGACCTCTACCCCAAGGGGAGGGGGTGGAGCAGAGACGTTTGTGTTTTTGTCTGTATGCACACACATTTTGTGTTTCCGCACATGTGTATGCTACCTGTGAGAGTGCACTGCGTGTGTGTTTGATGGTGTGTGTGTGGGGGGATGAAGTGGGTTTTGTGTGTTCTGTGAGCATTTGCCGGCAAAGACGGGAGGAGGTTGTTGATGCTGGGCTTTTTCCAGACTTGCAGCCAAAACTACAGCCGTAGACAACGTTCTCTGGTGCACTGTCCTCCTCTTGTGCATATTAATCTCTTGGTTTCAGTATCGGCTACCCCCGACCTCCAATATCCCAACACATACACACACATCCCTCTCTGCTTTGCTAGGCCTCACAAGAAAAAGGATCATTTGTCAGCACCTGTGTAGCTCAGTGCCTGTATGTTTACTTCCTGAAGCTTCTGGCACACCTGGACCTGAGCTACCCCTCCTTCTTTCATCTCTGTTCTCTAGTTTTTTTTCTTTCTTCTCCCCTATTTGGCTGTTATGTCTCCAGTCTCTTTACAGGTCTATTCATATGAATAACAAATGAAATTGAATAATATGAGGCCAGACAGTGCGTGAGTTTCTACAGAGAAGACATCCACTTCTGCTGGTTTCACTTATACCTACCAGAGTCTGACTGAATGCACAAACATGTTTCATATTAGATCATTATTTTAATTACATGTGAAGACTTGAAAAAGCATGACTCAGTTTGACTGTATGGCGATGTCAGCATGTATTGTTGTCAGCTTAACTATTATTTTAAACATTTAATATGCCCTTGATTTGACAAGTGAATTTCATCTGGCTACAGCCTCTTGACAGTGTCTGTAGTTTGGCTAATTCAGTGCTCTAAATCCATTGATTAAATCTGGCTTTTCGATTTGAGAAAATCTTCAGATTTTACATGCTAAAATGATGAAGACATGTCTTATCGTGCCTTAGTGCCTATTAATGCAAGTGTGTGTGTAAGCTCACAGTCCTGTGTGGAGGCCTGGCATAGTGTGGTGCAGTGCAGAGTGGAGAGGAGAGACAGCTGCCCTGACAGATGCTGGGAGGCAGGACCCCACTGGGAAGCAGAGGGAGGGAGCTGGCACTGTCTCACCCCAGCGGAAACACCATAGGCTGCAGAGGAAGTGGGCAGGGGGACAAACCAGGGACTCATTGTGTGTGTGGTATGTGCATCTGATCTACTTTAAGAGGACCTTGGCTGTCAGTCATGTATATATGTACATACAACTGATGCACACAGAAATATATATATAAAATATATAAAATATAAAGTATAAATCAAATCAATTAGGCAGGTCACACTCTCCATGCTGTGTTCGTATTAGTCCAACCTACTCTGATAAGACAACACAGTGAGGATACAGGTGTGAGTGTACATGACTGTCACAGATCACAGTTCAACTCCAAAGATTCAAGATTCAAGATTCAGAAAAACTTTATTAATCCCAGAGGGAAATTATTTTGGCATGTTACAGCAGCTCTCCGTTCAAACAGAAAGAAAGAAAG
>JAUMHL010000006.1:9735962-9778932 GCA_032362345.1 Sandelia bainsii | reverse complement strand
CTACACATTCATTCTGATCAATTTGATGTTATGAAATCTGCTTTTCTTTCACAAACATGGTCATTTCTATGTGTGTCAGCTGAGATTCAGGACCTGTGGACTATAGAGTGATGAAGAATTTGTCAGTATATCTACTTCTGGGCTCCTCAGTGACCTATAGATTTAAGAGGAGCACTAAAATAAGGCCATCAAGGAAACATAAAACTAGCTGAGTGAACTGTAGCGCTGACTGAAAAAAGTTTTAGCTAAGTATTTCTGAACTTGGTAGTTTGGCAGAGGTAGAACTTGGCATTTTTCAGCAGACTCAGTTGTCATTACATCATATTTCTGAAATGCATTCTGTCTGATTCCTAGTCAGCATTGCCAGATGACCTTTTATCATTGAGTTTTATTAGGACTGACATTGAGAACAGAAATTATTTGAGATGTTAGTCTGAGTGTATAAGAAATATAGATGCCATGTCAATATGTGACAGAATAATGTCTGCATCCTCACCCATTCTTTCTCTAACATTCAGCCGTTGTTTACTTAAACACCATGAGAATCTGTTAAATCAGAGTCTGTTTATGCTGAATAGCCTTGGCATCAGGTGTGCCAGACTCAGACATGGTATGACAAAGATGCTGAACACTCAATAACAGACCGTATCACAATTTCAGGTGAGATTTGGCTATCTGTGCAAGATTTCAAAACATGACTCACGCTGATTCATTCTTGCCTCTTTATTCAGTCATGGTCTGCATAGGTTTTAGGTCTGTGTAAATTTACTCACACACAAAAACACGTCACTGATATGTTCACTGCATGTAACCTGGCAGCTTTGTCACAATTCTCTTTGCAATTTCAATGTATTAATTGAAAAGGAAGAAAAGTTTTTCTAATACTTTTTTCTATAGTTTGTTATTGTCAACAAATCTCAAAGACTAAAGCCAATCTGAAAATCTGTGAATCCAGAACCTGATTTTAATTTGTCAGTGCCATAGACTTCCATTATTGTCCAAAAACTTTAAAAAGTAGTTAGTCACACCACTTCACTGGGTGACATTTTTGTTCCTGCCAAAAATGTGGTTACTGTCATTGTTCAGAAAAAAAATAGTTCAAAAGGCTAAGAACTGTCCTCATTTTTTACAGGATTTCTATGAAAGACACAGTTGTGCATGTGCATCACTTCAGCTCTGTTTACACTCATTTGCTAGCTTTGAAGCATACAGAAAGAATGTCGACCTTGGATTACAGCTCTTCCAAAAACGTACAATGCCTGAGACCGATTCTAATGCACAAGAAAAGACCGCCAGACAAGATAGATTTATAAAGCCATGCTTAGGTAGAGACTGAGAACAACAGAGGTGGATTCTCATGTGTCCACTCTGACTGATCACAAACTATGGAGTAACACAAACAAAAGACTGATGGTGCGGAAATGCCATATAAACATAAAGTTGATGCTGCAATAAATGGGACGAATGAAGAAGTTGTCGTTTCTTAATATTTACTAGTATTTTTTGTACCTGTTTTCATCAAACTAAAAAATAAATAAAACAGTAAGATAAAATCAGTTTTATTTTGGGTGGTTCACACCAGTTCACTAGAGCAAATTCTCATTGTGATTGTTTACTAATCGTCCAACGCTAACACATTGCATTTACAATGCATTTACTGTATGTGACAATGTAATGCCTATTTGTCTTATTAACTGAATTTGTCTTTTTCTCAGAGTAGGTTATTTAATTATAAGCACAAAAGATTTTACTCCCTGTTAGAGGATTTTTTTCCTTTAAAGTTAATGTTTCAGGCCAACCCAACCCAATCAAGCCCCACCAATCAAATCTTTTAAGTTATAAATAAATGACTGTGGCATGTGATTTAGGGTCATGGACTGCCAGTCTTACTCAAGAGGCGATTTGTACACAGCAGTACTGATTTCAACAACAATCTATACAAAAATAACTAAATAAATAAATGTTTCCAAGTTAACCCTAGTTCTTTTAACTTTGAATATTTAATTTTGTCTTTACATGTATGTGGAGTACATTTTTTATGCTATATTTGAAGAATTGTAAAGATAAATAGGTTCCATCTGTATAGGATATGCATCAACAAACCAATAAATAAACAGTAACAATAAACCAGAGTTAATGGGCAAGATGCAGAAAGCACGGCTGCACCCGTGACATGTAGTTAGAGCGAGTGACAGGGAGCAGGGAGCATGTCAGAGACAGAAAAAAAAGACTGCAGAACCTTATTTATCTATTTGTTTGGCTTGCCCACAGGTTATAGGCCCTACAAAATTATGGTTACCCATTATACAGTGACATTATTTTGTATTGGTTACCAATTCTTCGCTGTTACTAAGCCTACTATAGGTGACCACTGCCAACTCAGGATGCTTAATCTCAATATCCATTTAGCTGAGACACATGAAAGCATGTGAAGCTCTGAGGTGATGTGAAGCACCTGAGCAACTGGCCAGCACCCAAGTCTGAAGTTTTCTCATGCGTATAAGCTGACATGGCACTACTGCTAACACTTGCAAAATTGCACAGTGAAGTACAATACGAATGGAAACAGGTAATGGCTAAAGACTCTTCTTTACTGAGTTGACATCTCAGTTTATAACATAATGGGAAGAAATTAAATGGAAAAATTAGGCAATTTCATTCAAATTCAATTCAGTTTATTTATTGAGCACCAAATTACAACAAGTCAACTCAAAGTACTTTATATTGTAAGATATAAGATCTTACACACTTATGAGGAAAACATATTTTACTATATAGAATTATATTAAAAACCCAACAAATCCAGTATTTTACTTTATGAAAATGTAGGTTTATGAAATTCCCTATTTATGACCAGTGATGCTTGACTTATAAAAAATGATGAGTGATCCAGGAAGCAGACTCTACATCAACATCAACACATACTGTAGCTAAGATTCAAAATACTGCACACCATGAGGCCCAGTAGTAATTCAGCATCACAGAAAAGTTCTATGCTAATCTGAAATTGAAACAAAGAAGACGTTGACAGAGAAATGCCATACATCCTGCTGCGAGCATCAAGGTAGCCATTGTGATGTAAAACTGCCTGTTGTGATATAAAGGTGACTATGGTGTATGGACATTTCTATATGTTTTAGCATAATGAATATTTTATAAGAACAAGTAAAATTATTTTCTTCAAATAGAATGAAATATAGTCATTGTTATGCCCAGCTCGTTGAGGACACAAGAAAAAGGGATGTCCGCACATGATCACACATGATCGTGAGTCGGAACAATAAAAAACTGAGGTTCTGGAGAAATACTTTGTTTTAAAAAAGATTTGCGATGTTCAGGAAGCCCATTTATTTAAGCGTTAAGTAAACATTAACGCTAAGCTAAACATTTCATTTTTTCAAATGTTTTGTTTAAGTTCACTAGCCATTTGGATGGTAGCGTGACAGAACGTTTAGTAATCTACTGCTATGTTAGCAACATTACTGTCATCTGAAATTTGCCATGAAAAAATACGGATATTTGCCATTTGTTTTGCAAGCATATACCATTAAAATACAGTAAATCGTTGTTGTTTTTTTAAATAAACGTTCTGTAACATTAAAGTAAAAATGTGTAATTTTACAATATAAGAATCTACTGTTTTTTTACACGGTTGTGTTGTTTTGAAATGGTTCTGAGAGTTAAATTACTATACAGTTACCATTAATTTGCGGTAAATTAATTTATTTGTTATTTTACAGTGAGTTCTCGTAAAAATGACTAAAATGCTAAGAAAAAGTAAGAAAATTATTCAAAATAAACCTGTAAGGTTCCAACAGGGAGATCCTGTAGGTAAACAGTGCAGCAACACTGTTTTTTAAGTTGTTAAGATTATCTGTTCTATATTGTAGTGACCTGGGAGAAGTGGGCGTGTCTTGGGGCTTCTGGGTATTTTAGAGATGAGCATAGGAACATCATTTCTTCTATTTTTTGTTTGTCATGTTCATGGTTTTGACTTTCACATTGCATCTTGGTTATTTATGTAGTTATTAGACCCAGACATGTTATACCTTAAGTGTAGGTGGTTGCACCATTAGTGGTGTTCTTCCTTGTTCAAGCAAAGGTCATTAATTGTAGTGTGATGTGCTGCTTGTACAATTGTCCCCATGCTGTTGCAGAGAAAAGAAATCACTTATACTGACTTTCTTTACAAATCATCTGCATTTTGCCACAAAGTACAGAAATGTACATGAAGTGTTAAGGATGGTCTAACGTTAACCAAAAACAAGTGTTTACTATTAATTAAGTAGCGGTGTACTATCATTTAAGGAAGCCATACCTTTAAAGGATTTAAGTCCAACTTTATTTTTAAAGGTTTCCTTGCTCTTTTACGCTTTGGAAATGTTTTTATTATGGTGCAACTGTAATTCTACAAACGATAGACTGTAAAATCACAGTGAGAAGCAACGGTAAAAAACTAATTTTCAATTGAAACTTACCGTAAAATAACATTTGGTATTATAGCGTAATTTAACGGTTACTGGCATCTTTGCTGCCAGACTTTTTACCATTTTTTTTCCGATTTTATTTTTTACAGTGTAGCTTTATTGTATGTATAGTGTATTATAAGTCAACAACTTTGCACAATGCTCACATTAAAAACAATTTTTTTTTTTTTATTATTTGTTTCCAAAAATAACTGTTCAAACAAAGTTAATTCTAAGCTAATATAAAAATTTGAGTCACCTGAACATCAGTTTTACACGTAAAAGTCTTCTGCTTCTGGTGGACTACTTCGGAAGGATATGTAAAAATGATGTGTAACTCTTTTTATGCCTCCAGTTAGAAAGAAGTTATCATACCAGACCTCTGTAGCCCTATTTATGCTTGAGGCTTGGGGCTACATTAGTCACTACCAGAATAACACACCTGTATATACGACCTCAGACAGAGTTGCAACAAGGGTCATGTAAATGTGAGGTTTTGAAAGGGAAGAAGATCGAATGGATAAAAGAAAAAAAAAACTAAAAACTTTGATAGCCCTTCATGAGTCTAATATTGTAATATAGTAACACAGTAATGTGTAGCAGTGTAATGCTAAATCAGTGGAGTATTCAGTTTAAGAAAAGATATATACATCATGTAACATTACATAAAAAAGAAATGTGCCATCATTGTCTCTCACAAGTTCATTTTAAACACATGAAGACAATCACACTGTCCAGCAAGTGATGAAGTGATGAATGTTTAGGAGAATCTCAGCTGATGCGTGTCTGACTCTGGTGTGAAAGGACAGACTGCAGCAAAAGTATTGTAGGGACATTTACACACATCTCCTCCCCGCACTCCCGAGGGAGGATCCATTCCCTGCCAAACACACACCATTGCCTGAGGGGCAGAGTGACCGCTCAAGCAGTGCCTGCCTCGACACACACATACACAAACACAATGAGGCACGTTCATGTTATACCATTGCAACATTCTAGCCCATTGATTGGAGAATACTGAATGCAAAATAGACTGACCACCTATTAACGATTAGCAGTTAAGTCAGCAGCATGAAAGAAACCTCTCTCATTGCACTGCTGTTTATATTGTTATTGTACTCTCAGTGTGTAGCTTTAGTCTGACATTCTCTTCTTTTTATATTATAGCTGTATACCTCCCCCTTCCCCAGCCTCATGTCACCCTCGCTGGCTTCTTCACTCCTGTCTCCCACTCTTTGTGGGCCTTGTGCTTGACACCTTCCTCTGCCCTTTGACATGCTCCACTTCATGTTACAAGCATCATATGCTGCTTCTATGGGTGATGTGTGTGTGTGTGTGTGTGTGTTTATATGTGTTTCGACATATAGATTGCATGTGACCACTTTCCGCAGGAGATGAGTGAGAAGAAAAGGAGAAGAGAATGAACAAGGAGAGAGAGAGTTTACGCATTTAGCCAGAGTTTGTTAATAATTAATGTGTCACAGGTTTGCAAAATTGCCTTGCACTCCCTCTGCTTAATCCTCCCTTCTTCCTCTATCCCTCTGGCTTTCCTTTCTCTCGTTCACTCTGTCTTCTCTCCACCTCCCTTGTGGCGTGGGCTACCTCACCCTCTCCATCTCAATCTTTCCCCAAACACAATGCTCAGTCTGGTGTTGCTGTGTGCTCTAAGGGAAGAGGAACTGCTAATACACTCATAGTGAAACAGGCATCAAGCAGATGCCCACCGTGACTCCATGTACCTGACCAACTGTGTGTAGTCCTGGTGACCATGCGCTGCTGTAACAACAGGGAGATGTGAAGCTCATAGTGAAATTTATTACCACTGTCAGTGAAAATTTAGACTCAAATTTGTGTGTTGTAGACCCTGCTGATTAGCTGCTTGTAGCCTTGCAGTTAAATTTGCACATGAAATAAACCACCACATTTTAAAAGCCTACCAAGGCAACTAAATGAAAGACATTATGGTCATGTCTCTCCCTCTCTCTCCTTTCACTGCAGTGCCCGTCACTATGCCAGCCGTCTAATGCTTCAGGGTGCTGGACTGCGCAGGCGGCAGGTGACACGGATTTCAATAAAAGGGATTATAGATGTGGGGACTGCAGAGAAGAAAAACAACAAATTCATGTATGCATTTGGGGCAAAAGCATACCTGGAAATATACAGTAAAATTAACAGTAGGGCTTTGGATTACATACATTTTATTTGTACGTTTTCATTGTAGATATAATGAATAACAATGTGTCAGTATATACAAGTTCTTACCTGAAAACAGTTTTTTTTAAGGCAAAAGTAAACAAAAATAGGAGGTGGTAAAAGTCTTCACAAAACCCAAAAGATAATTTCTCTAATCACATGTTAGGTGATGTAAAATTATCATGTTATCTCTATTAAAACTTTAAAGCTGTTTTTTTTGTTTTTTTTACTTAGTACTTTTACTTACTAGTTCTCAAAATTGATATTTTCCATCTGCAGATGCCAAATTATTGTAGTATTATTATTATATTATTATTTATTATTATACTGTATGTTTTTTGTAATATTTGTAAAAAAAAAAAAAAAAAACAGACGACACCTTTAAATGGCTGAATATATTAGACTATGGTTTAGACTATGCTGCAATTATGCTTAGAAATATAGCCAAGTGACAGCAATTTAAATGAAGAGCCCCTCATACAGTATAGTTCTTCTTTTATTTGAAATCCTTTACAGTATGTCCATTGTCAGGTGCTGGACTTACAAGTCTCAGTAGGTGGATTGAGGACCAGAGTGTGACCTGCTCAGGACAGCTGCTGACATAATGAGGCCAGTAAACAAGCATCTGTCTCCACCACTGAAAAGTGAACCCACTCATCCAGGCCATTTCTCTTTCCTTCTCTCTCGTTGTCAGTGTGAGCTGCGATGCTGCAAATGGCCATACTGGTGACTGTAAAAATAAAGAAACTTTTATAAGATTATGGAAAAAGTGGCCTTACTGGCATTTCATCCCTTCTCATTATGGTTAGGTTCATTTGGATGTTATGTGAGATGTTATAATATTTATACAAAGAAGAGTTTTGTTAAGCCTGTAGTTTATGTCCATATGGAGCTACAGTCTAACATAACATGTAACAACATGATTATCATCAAGTAGTTAAAACTTGTTGTCTGCTAAGCCTTTTACAAGACTATCTATAAAATTAGCATTTTCAAAATATTCAAAAATCCAATAATTAATTCTTCATGTCAGGCAGAGCTACTGAGATTACAATAGATCATGTTCCAATATTCACTTGTCTCAACTGGTGAACTGGTGTGGCAAATCTTAAAATGTATTGGACATCCAAAATAAGAAAACGCTACAGATTATGACTGGCAAAGTTGGGTTTAATGATCGCAATCAATATAACAACACATCTACAAAGTGACCAAACAGTTGTGTATTGCCTTTTTAGTATACGTTGGTGTATTTGTAAGCCAGCTGGATGGCTTTTACATAATAATGTTTCATTTTGATCACAAGATTTTTAGTTTGTACAATTCATAGTTATACCAAAGATAAAATTCTAAATCAAATCCTAATTTAAAGGCATGGTTGTCAACCTAATTATTTGTTGACTATTTTGCTTATAGGTTTTCGGTCCTGGATGTGTTTTATTGTAATTTTTATTGTTATTAAGTTTTGAGTGGTAAATGCTGCTTTGTGCCACAGCATCATTGCCAGTCCCAACAGAAGTGAATCAGTTGGTAGGAAGAAGAGGTGACACTTCTCAAAATTTAACATATGATACTACAACATAAGATAGTTACATTTGCATATCATACACGTATTAATAAATATTGCCTCCAATGACATCTTCTGTGGTAAAATAGAAGAGCTTTGCTTACAGTAGGGTGGAAGCTGAATGGTGGAAATTTATTGCTCCATAAGATAATAAGGGTTGCTGGCAAGTGAGGGGAAGTAGAAGGAGAAGTGTTGAGTCTTTTTCTGTAGTATGAGTCATTGTTGGCAACCTGACTCTCCAGTCTGATTGCCTTGTTGAGCTGGCTTTTGGCTTGGTGGCATTCCTTCTATATCCTCCCCTAAGCGCCTGCTCCATGATATTCATGAGATTTCTGAGCTCCAATCTAATCCATGATGCAGCAGTGGTGAAAGTCATACTTGTAATTTTTGGAATACATCAATTATTCTCAAATATTACACATTTAAAATCTTAGCTTACTAGATTGACAGTCCAGGCCAGTCACATTACTCAACCAAGGTGCTTTATTTCAGAGGTGAATAGTGTTTCAACAAAATCCAGTTGCCTTTGACATATGCTGTAGTTCTAGATATCCACTATGGAGCATTTTAACCAAAGGTATTTCTCTGGATAAAGACATGATGACTGTAAATCCAGCTTTAGGTTTATACATATATTATAGTTTTGAATGAATTTTAAGAAAGGACTGAAATGTCCTAACAGTATGTGTAACAACATATTAATTATATTAATATACAAAAAGTGAGACCAAATGGTGGGGTTTTACATGACACTAACATCCAAAGATAGGTAGTGACTTTGCTATTCAGGCTGTGGAGCGAAGGTCATTCCAGCATGTGGGAGGCAGGGGAGAAGAAAAGAGTTGGGGCTAGATGGAGTGCTGACCACAGAAGGAAGGGCAAAGCAAGAGAGTGAAGCAGAGCTTGGAGTGCGAGCGGCGTGTAGGGCTGGAGCATTGCCTGGAGGTATCGGGGTGCGGCTCGCTCAGCAGCGCTGTATGGCTGAACCAGGACTTACAATCTATTACAAACCACTGCAGACAGCCAGTGGATGAAACGCTGCGCAGACATTAACAACATAGCGAGCAGAAAGGTCTGTTGGACTGTGTTTTAACACAGTTAGATGGTTAGATGGTGCTTGTAAGTGAGAAATGTGATGTCAACATGCAGTGAAATTATTTTTGCTTTATTTTCTTGCTTTTAATGTTTTCATAAAAAGTAATCTTTATGAATAAATCTCATAGTAATCACTGAGTCTTTGTTTTGTGCTTCTGTTGGGTGCATATTACAAATAAGCTTTAAACTGCATGAGGCCCACAGTCCAGCAAATGAATGAAGTACTTCTCACAAAATTACACACTTCTTGCTGTGTTTTTTACAGCAATACTCCACTTCATAATAAACAGCAAGAAGTATGTGATTGTGTTCATTCATTTGCTGAGTGTGAGACTCGTGCAGTGCCACGCAGTTTTCAGTCTAAAATTTAATCAGTTTGAAATTTCTGACGTTCCACAACAACTTTGGCTATTCAAACACAGGCGGATGAATAGTTTTGCAAAATACAATGTGCATTCAGGGGCCAAGAGCTTTATTAGTACAATATTAGTTTTTTGTTTTTCTTTTTCTATGCTTATAAAGCCTTAATGTAGCTGAAGGTTTTGCTTGTTAGAAAAAAATTGTAAAAATTGTTTCACTAATGAAAGGATGGGTAAATTCATTGAAGGTGTATTTGCTGCTACTGTGCAACGCAGATTTCGTCAAGGATGTTCCTCTTGTCTGAGAATTGTGTCACACAGGTTGACACATTTTTTTCCCCATCTCTTTTTTCCAATGGTCTACACGACATGCTAATTATTTAGAGATTACAGCTCCTCTTTGTATGACAGGACAACAGAAATACTAAGATACAGCATGTTTGAGGGTTTAATGCGAGAAAGACCCTAAAGCGCTGCTTCTTAATCACAAATCTCACCATTTGTATCTTGAGGTGGGAAAATTACTGAGATATAACTAAAAAGGAAAAAATGCTTGAAAAATGCCAGTTTTAGTCTGACTCTGCGTTCAAGTACTCATGCACGTCTTAAATAATTGTTTTCTGTCAGCATGTGTTGTGTTCTAAATTGTTTATTCTTTTTGCTCAAATTATTGATCAGTTCGTACAAAACAATAATGTGATTACTGACATTGCACTGTCAAAAATGTGACACGTTTTTTGCAGTGTCACTCAGCCTGATAGAGTTTTTCTCTGTGACACAGAGTTTTATTGTTCGGTTTTACCACAAACATTAATGCTGTAGATTATTTTTAGTTGTGCTATCATATAATTTCATTCAAGAACCAAAGCTGTGACTAGAAATAGACCCCAACAAACACTATTTACTCCTCTTTAAATGTTGGCTATTCTTACCCCCCTATCTACTCAACAGAACTCATGATTTTAAGTTTGAAAACTGATAAACCATTTTAAGTTATCTAATTATGATTAGTTTCTCGTAAATGTTTTATTAAATATGAATTATTATGATTACTAGTTAAGATAGAATAAAGTAAACACTGTGAATTTCTTTTCCTGCATGGCTCACTTTTGTTGGAGTAAGAGACAAGCTTGATTTTTTGGCACCATTTCAATTTTACCTTCTTAATAGCTTAAGTTTCTAGGGTGCCTGGTGCTCCCAATACGCTGAAAAGAAAAAAAATCTCCGGCACAGCTTTTCAGGTCAGTGGTCCCACGATGGTGAAACATGCTATCAAACTCTGCTCACTCAGCAGCCTCACTCCCAATACTCAAAAGACTGTTGATAACAGAATTCTTCCACAACTTTTTTACTGCACAAAAAATCCTTATTTGGCTCTTATGTCTCATGAAACAAATGTTTTTTCTCATGGTTCAAATATCTCTTCTCCCAGACTTAGATGTGTTGCTTTCTTTGAACCCCCGGTTGTAGGTCGCTATAGATAAAAGCATCTGCCAGTTGCCCAAAAGTAGATGTAAAGGTGTAACAACTTATAACTTAACAAATATGAGTTACAGTTTTTAAAGTGTAGAAAAAATAACATTAAAGGAATCATGTCTCTGTGTGTGTATTGAACATAAGAGAGAGAGCTTAGAAAATCTTGAGGTGTTCTTCAAAAAATGTGAGTTTGGAAAGAGAACAAAATAGAGAAAATAAATCGAGATGTACTCAAGTAATTATGAACACAAATACGTCTTAGAAGTAATTTGTTGAAACACTGTGAGTTTGACATCCTAGATGGAAAAATCATGGCTAACGTTAGTACTGTTTGTTGTCTCTTAAAATGTACCTGCTTTACAGTAACATCAGAACAATAAGAAAGATGTTATGCTCACACCAGTGTTGCTAAAATTTTGATGTTCACAAGGCACAGTTTTTACCATGTTCACCATCTTAATTCATCATATTAGTAGAAGTTATGCTGTATGTCCTATGTTTAAATTAATGTTGCTGTCAGTTATTGCGAGATGTCTACTGTATATCTAGATACTAACAACTCTAAAATTATTATTACAAATGTTACACTTGAAATTTACAAGTGTCCTTGTTCAGTACGTATCTTTATAGTGAAACAGGAGCAAGTATCTGATTTACACTGCTGGAGGGATGGACAAGTGAACATAGGGCTGCATTTAAGACAAACATTTACTAGTAAGCACCAGTGTTGGCCAATTATGCATTACTTAATACTGCATTACAATAATGTGATTCATTTTTGGTGATGGTTTCCTATTGCTGGGATGAGTAACAAAAGTAGAATAATGAGTAATGCATTGTTGCTTATGATTAACTAATGTAATGTAATGTACCAGTATTAGTTGCCTTTCACCAAGTAATATGTGAAGAGTTACTTGTTAGTGTTTTGAAGTAACTTGCCCGACAGCGAGTTAGCACTAAACACAAAACACTGCTCAGGCTGGTGGGAATGCCATTAATTTAGCAGGTATTTAGTAATAAACCAAAGCAGTCCCCTAATCAGAAGGATTCATTCTCCAGGGATCAGGAATGTCTGTGCAAAAGTCCATGCCAATCCATGAATTAGTTGTTGAGATATTTCAGTCTGGAGCAAAGTGGTGGATCGACACTACCATCCCTAGAGCCATGCTCTCCTGATCCCTCCTGATCTTGTTCTTGTTATCAAATTGACACAACCTGGTTTTTAGCAAACAAGGCATTAAAAGCCACAATGGCCATGGGATGCTAGTTTTACACCTCAGCTACAATTACAGTTACCATTGCCAAACAAAAACACTGTATAGGTTTTTCTTCATTCTTCAAAAGAGCAGAGTGAGAGGCGCATAGGCACCAGGGGAAGGCCATAGATGCAACACAGTGTTTTCCCATTTGACCAAGACCTGGAAAAATAAGTAAAATGGAGGTAGTGAGAAAAGAGAAGAAGCAAGATAAAACAGAGTAGAGAATGATAAAACCCAGGGGAAACACAAAGGGGTAGTGGGGGGCATCTCATTGGAGCACAATTGTCAATCTTTGTTGAAGGGAGGCCTTGACTGAATGGGCAGACCTGGTGACTAAACCACTGGAGTGCAAACAGTGAAGAACTGTCTCTATAGACAACTGGCTCACAGCCTGTATGTCTGACTGCTCGCTTCTAAGTCTCACTGCATACTGTGGACAGAACACACTGCTACACGCAATACAGAGGCATTATCAATTTCACAGCATATTAAGAGATAATCCTATGTCTTGACAGGTAGGAAATCTGCCAAATAATAGTAGTAAAAACTGGATATTTGTTGTGACAAACATGCCTTAGTACAGTGGGGGAAATAATTATTTGATCCCCTGCTGAATTTGTAAGTTTGCTCACTTACAAAGAAATAAACAGTCTCTAATTTTTATGGTAGTTTCATTTTAATGGAGAGAAAGAGAAAGAATATAAATCAAAAATCCAGACAAAACACATGACATAAAATTTATAAATTGATTTGCATGTCATTGAGTGAAATAAGTATCTGATACCCAAGCAAAACATGCTTTAGTAGAGAAGCAAGCACAGCGTTAACACGTGTCTTGTAGTTGGTCACCAGGTTTGCACACATCTCAGGAGGAATTTTGGTCCACTCCTCTTTAAAGAAACTCTGAATGCTTTAGGTTTCTTGGCTGCCGCTTGAGAACTCAAAGCTTCAGCTCCCTCCACTGATTTTCTATAAGATTAAGGTCTGGAGACTGGCTAGGCCACTCCATGACCTTAATGTCCTTCTTCTGTAGCCACTCCTTTGTTGCCTTGGTGGTATGTTCAGGGTCATTGTCATGCTGGAAGACCCATCAACGACCCATCTTCAGTGTTCTGGCTGAGGGAAGGAGGTTCTCGTACCTGACCCCATCCATTGACCCCTCAATGCTGTGAAGTCGTACTGTACCCTTAGAAGAAAAACAGTCCCAAAACATGTTTCCACCTCTGTGCTTGACTGTGGGGATGGTGTTCTTTGGGTCATACTCAACATATGTCTTCTTCCATACACAGCTGGTCGAGTTGACCAAAGAGCTTGATTTTGGTTTCACCTGACCACAGCACTTTCTCCCAAGCCTTCTCTGAATCATTTAGATGTTCACTGGCAACCTTAATGTGCCTTCTTGAGCTGGGGGACTTTGCGGGTGCTGCAAGATTTAAATCCATCACAGCATAGTCTGCCTTCAGATCATTAACAAGTTCCTCCTTGGGCTGATCCCTCACCTTTCTCATGATCATCCTCACCCCATGAGGCAAGATCTTGCATGGTGCTCCACACCGAGGGCAATTTATGGTCATTTTATATTTTTTCCATTTCTAAATAATTGCACAAACAGTTGTTGCCTTCTCACCAAGATTCTTGCTGATGGTCTTGTAGCCCATTCCAGCCTTGTGTAGGTCAACAATCTTGTCCCTGACGTCCTCTGACAGCTTTTCGGTCTTGCACATGGTGGTGGAAAGGTTGAAATGAATGAAATTGATTCTATGGACAGATGTGCTTCATACACGCTGAGATCAGGAGTATCAGTAATTGATTGATTGATTGATTGTAATCTGTGTGCCACATGGGCACACAGCCAATCTGTGGGAGCTAGAATTCTGGTTGGGTTGTAGGAGATCGAATAATAATAATAATCGAATAATTATTTCCCCCACTATATATGTCGGGAATCATGTGCCATGAAATTTATTTGACATTATGTTTTGTTGTCCTGCTTAACCACCTCTCCAGTTAACTTTGCTAGACTATTCTTTATAGCTTGAGTATTGGACATAGTCTTAACATGTAGCTGCTGTAGGCTTTACCTCAAGAATTTAGGTACAGGAACAGCCTACAGCAGCTATGGAGATGCCTGAAGGGAAACTTTGGCTGGTCATGTTTTCTCCTTGCAATGCTGATGGAGACTGTTGTCGGTGAAAATAACATTAAGGAAGCTGGAAAAAGAATCAGTTATTATCTCTTTCTCAGTCACACACATAAAATAAAGACATGTCATCTGCAAGCCTCACTCCTCACTGCAATCACCAGTCTCTATTAGTGAATGAAATCATGTAAACATGACAACAGAATTGAATAGTCTCATATTCACTAACAACACAAAGCAGGCCTCCCACAGACACTCATAAGATGCCAAAAAAAAGAAAAAATGAAACAATAAACACACTTATTTTGGGTTTGTAATTAAACCATGGTACTGGTGGAATGTACAGGTACTGGTTAAAAAAAAATAAATTAAAATAAACACAAAGTGTACTTAAGCTTACTAGTCAAGCACAAATAAGTGGCCTTCTCTGATTGGTTAAAAGGCCGAGGCTTGCTCAAAAACACTGCCAGGCTGTTCACTGAATCTGGGTCACACTGTGACAACACCTCTCCATATTAAGGAAAGGTTTGGAGCAGAAGTCTACTAAAAATATTAAAAATATGTACTAATATTCAAAAAAAGTTATGTACTGTAGCTTTAATTTGCTTTGGGTGGTGACAGTCAACTTTTATATAAAAACTGCATCTGCTCTGTATTAGATACCTCGACTATTAAGTCATGACAGTTTCTAGAAGTGTGAGAGTAGCTGTCCATAGACTACATCATCTTACATCTTAAACAGAGAAAGTTGTTTTCAAAAATCAGTCTTTTTGTATCAGTGTACAGTGTTCAAAATTGTTCATACATCATTCCAAACTGTACAAGACATATCTAAAAGGAAGTTTTGAAACCACCCACAGGTTATGGAGTCCAGGTCAATGAACAGAAAGCTGCAGAACTGAAGGAAATGATAGCCTACACCTTACACCAAGTTGTAAAAGATGATTTTGTAAATACATTTTTTATAACACATGGTGTCCAACACGTGCTGTGAAGTTCAAAGTGTACATTTACTCAACATTATATGACATAATGCAGTATATGAGCAGTATCATATTTGTGCTTGTATTAATAAATTATGTGTATAAAGGTTATTTACAAAAATCATATCATATCATATCATATCAACACTACCATACCAAGCTCTACAGGTGTCTGTGTTTTCCATGTATGTGTCACATATGCATATGCACAACATATATGTGTGTCTAAACTGATTACATCAATCAGTGCTGGAGTGAAAAACGTGCAAGTGCTCTGGTAATAAGAGAGCTAAAAGGTGGAACAGGCTGGTGGGGATGAGTGGTCATGGGGGGTGGCAGGGTGTGAGGCTGCGTCAGAACTATGATTAGCGCCGACCAAGCTACGCTCTCATTGATTGGCACAGCGGAGACACTGGGCTGCCTTCCACCACACTCTAATGAGAAGCCCTGACCTCCACTAGTCAGCAAGGTCACCAAGGCCTACTGTAATTGCACTTTCTCTAATGGCGTCAGTCACGCACGCACTCCAACCCCAGTAATGACAATTACGATAATGTCACTGGGCTCCACAGGGACTTTCCAATCATCCGTCACTTTGGGAGAGGAGATGTTAGTCAACTACTGCTACAAATTTAAAGGGTGCTGCATCATATTTGATTGTGATACTGGAATCTGTTGATCCACTACCATGGTCCAGACACTTCTCCTGCTCTCTGTTTGGTATATTCATCAGTACTTGGTCTGTTCAAACCATATCAACTTTATTATCTATCATTAATTGCAGTTTTTTTGCATGTATCCTTGGTTTGCTACTTGGCTACTTTTTCTTTATTTTATACATGATCAGTCATGACCTGTGACAATGTTAAAGTGGAGGATTTTAGACCATTTTCATGTGGGTTTTCTTTTGTGAGTTGCCTCCTGTCATTTGTTGTCAACAACTGTTTTTAATGAATGTCATCTAGTGTTCACAGGTTAGTAAACCATATGTTTTCAATTGGAAGTGTTAACTAACGTGTGCAATTTGATGCTCTTTTGGCAAATGATTCTAAGCAACGCCTGCATTTTACAACCATGCTGAGTAGCTGCTGCATCTGTGGCAAAGGTGAGGTCACGAGTGAATCGGGAGGTGGAGATAAGTAGACGGACTGAAGTGATAATGTGAAGTGATTGCCCTTAGTGAGTCAGTGTCCGTTGTCTGTTAAAAGCAAGAGAAAGACCCAACAGACTGTAAGACTAAGGCTCATTTCTCAGATTCAGAGTGTTGTATTTACTTCATTTCACTTCAAGAATCAACAGAATATCATCCAAGTTCAGTGGATGATTTTCATTGAACCTGCCCAAATGACTGAGGGTCCAAATATCAGTAATTTGATTTTATCAACCAACTAATCGCAGTTTATATAGCCTGGCTTCAACTGATAAAATCTACCACTGACTGTCGTTATCACAGTCAGTTAAAACAATTTACAGATAGTATGAGAAGTCTACTTTTAAATTTATTGATTTACATTTTGACCAAGGAGACATACAAATTAGGTAAAACTCAAGTTCCTCTGTACTATATCAAAGAGAGTTCTTCAAGAACAAGTGCCTCAACATTAATTTTCACATTCCTGACACAACCCTAACCCTTCTGTCTATCTCTATATGAAATAAACTAATCCCTGGTTCAAAAATAATTAAGAATTTTGAGTAGTAAATAGTTTTCTCACTGACACCTTCACCTATATTGGAGAATTTGGAGAATAGTGTCAAGGCATGCACATATAGTCCGAAGCTTATGGATGAAGGTGCTTTTATTCACCACCGTCTTTCATCATGCATCACACACGTACTAAAAACTTATGTTTTATTCTTTCAACATATTTCAATATATTGCTGCCTGTGGTTCCAATCAGTAAGTCTGGCAAAATTGCTATATCACGTCAGTCACGGCAGCCAAGGACAAACTATCTTATCTGCTACTATACAAGTTTATTGTCTCCTTTTGGGTGAATATTTTCTCTTTCTCATTAGTGACAATATTGGACTTGATGGAGTTTGACAAATAATCTAGTGCAAAACAAAATTTAATCTTAAGTCCTACCAACATTATACATGTCAGTGATGATGATGATTTCACAGGGAAAAGTAGTTGTTTCCTTGGTCTTGGCTTAAAAGGTTGTAGAGCTGATAGTATGGATCTCAGTGGATGTTTGTCATTTCACCGTATTTACACCAGCAGCTCGTACCTGCGACTCAGTTTGTGTCAGACAGGGAGATGATAGCAAAATAGATCTGAGGTTATTGAGTGTGGTTGTATGGCATTTTCACAATCAACTGATAAACTTCACATTTTATTTAAGTATTTCTTTCTCTTGTTACAAAAGCATCAGCCTAATTAAGATTGTTTCAATAAGGAGGAAAGATTTTTTGTTTTAGGTCTTACCACAGATTTTCGTCCTCCATACTCTTTAATTTCTTTAGATACAAAGATTGTGAATTTTTTATTATTTATTTCTATGGAGAAATTATTATTTGACAAATTTCTTTAAATAATGTGAACAAAATGGTGACATGCATTCTCCACATGGATCCTCCACACATGTTCATATACAGTTTTGTATATAATGATTATAGTAATTTTAAGAGACAAAATTAACACTGACCTTAGGCAATATTTGACAGTGACAATGAATTCACTTTACACGAGGGTGGTGCACCTAAATGAAACCAGCAGAGCATTAGCTTGTAAGGTTGTAAACACATTAGGCTAATATTTCAGTATACATTAATGTGTAGCATTTTTGGTATCAAATGGTCTTCAGGTTTCACTAAAGCTAAGATTAACTGTGCTAGAGGACTATATGAAAATTATTGGTGGGAAGGGGGGGGTCACAGAATGTGGGTTATGTCTTTTTTAATTTCTCTTGAGAGAGGGTAGTCTATCGTTGGGTGAGCAAGGGAAGTTCTTTAAACTTTTTCTCATCCCTAAATTATACATATCGCTTTCATTAATTTAAAGATAAAAATACTATAGTGCTCTAGTCCACCACCCGCTTGGGCCCATCTCACTCATTATTGGCCTGATTGTTTAGCAGCTCTTTATTCAAATGAATGAAATAAATAACAAATGACTTTTCATTATTTAGTAATAAATATAATATTTTGTGTGAAAAGTCTTGCTTTTTCATATAATTATATTTAAGATTCTGAACCCATGTATCATTATTTTTACAATCCCTAAAAGGGTTGGAAAGAAGCTCGAAGCTATCATGGATTACACGGACTAAGTAAGTGGGAATTTAGCTGATGGCATAAAATCAACACATTTCTTCCAGTATTGAACATAGTCAGAAGTAATTGTTTCTGTGTATTAAAACCAAATTCAGTGTAGAAAGGAACGACTAGTTCAGGAAAGCTTTGCAAATACCAGTCATCAATAGAAGCAGCAGCAGCATGAGTGTGCTGTGGGAATGAGTGAACATGAATCACTTCAGTTCAAACAGACCAACTTATTGTCAGTGTGATTGTAACTTGCATGCTCATGGGTCAGCTGATAGCATGCATGACTGAGTGTCCTGTATGAAATGCTGCAAGCTCCATTGTATCAGTGTTTAGGCTTTTTATACTTATTCTAGCCCCATCTACAGGTGAATAAGGCTGAGTTCTTCATGTAGTCAACCTAAACCTGGCAAGACAATAATTAGAATAATGTTTTCACTGAGGTAACCTGAATAACTAGTGTTTAGTTGATGTGTACTTCATAATAGTGGGTGTCATAGTATCTCTCTGAGATTAATGGACTTTTTTGTTTTGCTTGAAGCTACTACATATCTGCAGATAATAGTCCACCATAGTCCAATGCACACTTGATGAGTAAGGTTTATGCTGTTTGGCAGAAAAGGTGAGCTCTGCAGGTTCACTTATTTGAGTGAGAGCAAGGGTCATAAAAAACAGGGCAGGAGAAAGAAAAAGTAAAAACAAAGATGGCCAGGGTAGGTGGTAGCTAAATCAGTGAGAGCACAAAGAGGCAGGCGTCTGAGAGGTATTGACCCTCCATTGATCGTCAGAAGCTGCGTGGTGGTATTGACTAGATAGAGGAGAGACCCGGGGAGGCAGCACACAGCTCCACCACTGAGAAAGAGAAAAAACAGAGAAAAACAACCATATACAGTGCCTACTTTGACCTTGTGGGCCGTCGCTGTCCTACAGCCCACACCAATCTACCCCCACCTCACACACAGAGATATGTTTGTGTGTGTGTGTGTGGGTGTGTGTGTGAGAAAGAGAGAGAAACCCCTTTAGAGATACATGCAGAAAAGCCTAGCTTTATCTTACTGAAGCCATTTCCTATTGTGGACTAAGTAAGACTGTAGCGCTGGTAAAAACTGCAGCAGGTAACTGTCCACAGGGCCCTCTGCAGCCTCTGCTAGACACATCCACACACAAACCCAAAGTCCCAAACACTGTGAGCTGAACCTCTAAAATAATCAATATATTCGTTATGATTCTGACTTCATGAATTATTACCCAGTAGACACATGTTTTCATACTGTAAACAAAAGAAAAAAACAAAAGATTTTAATATTTTCCAAAAGAAAAAAATCACTTTTTTATAGCATAGTCCAGTGCAAAGACTAATTCAAAGATAGCCCTGGTTGACAACAGATGTAGCGGCCATTTTCCCACAGAAAACGTGGTGCTCACACAGTAATTGGCAAGCAAACATAGGCAACAGAGTTGGATCGTTCATGGCAGCATGGTTTGTCATGGAGGCAGAGGGGGTTGTTGTTTGGTGACAAAGAGGAATCAAGCAAAAAGCACAGAGTGGAAGACAGAGGTGCATAAATTTTTTGTCACTAATGGCTTAGATGCTGGTTAATAAACACGCATTAGTTATTTGTATACTTGCACAAATAAGATATGTATCAGCACCGTGTAGGCATAGGAAACTGAGCTTCCAATCTAAGAAAATCATGGGATAAAATGTAAGAAGAGAGGAGGGGGTCATTAAAGTGAAAACCAGGAGCCACATGGGAGGCAGAATTTTAAATGACTCCCCTTGTAGCAAGACCAGCCCAACAGAAGGACTAAACCTTTCTCCCTCTCCCTCTATCCATCTCTCTCTCTCCCTCGCAGAGATGCAATTAATTCGGATAGAGCGTGCCAAGTGTGCAGAGATAGAGCAAGCGGGATGCGCCCTCACACATGCCGGAGGGAGGACAGTTTCGCATTCCCCAGAACAAATACAGATTTGGGGCTTTAAGTCCAGCACATCGTGACCAAACTTCATCTCATCATTTCCACCTTGTCTCTGAGAGTTTTTCAGCAAGGCTTCAATCCTTCAGCAGCACTGATGGAAAACAAGTCTCCTTTTTTCTTGCACTGCTGCAGCAACACCATCCAACTTTTTTCTCACCACTTTGTTAAAAATACTGCATTAACCTAGATTTTAAACTGATGCTGAGAAAATGGAAGTGGAAACATTTGTGTTTTTCAAATGCATGTTTATACCCCTTCCCCCAGAACACAGTTATCCAGCTGTTGATATTTCTCAAGGCTAGGATCGAGTTACTGCAGGTGGGAGAGCCAGAGACCAGGGAAGGTGTGGTGGAGTGTGAGTCATGTCATGGTACACAAAGCACGTACCAAGTGCAGGAGGGAGTGTAGCTCAGAGCCAGGGAGGCCATCGATACCAGGGAAATTGATCGTAATCAACCAAGTTACAGAGACTGAGCAGGGATTGGCTGACGACCATCTTTAGCCTCTTCCCCTCCTCCTGCGCTCTCCTCTTCCTTTCCCCTTGTCTTCTTCCTCGATCTTACTGTATACTGTGTTTCCTGATGCAGTTTTTACAGAGACTGGGGAAAAAATGTTAGTAAGCAATTAGAAACAGACTTTCTGGGAGGTAAATACTTTTAAACACACAATGACTGATGCGCTTTGCTCGTCTAATCATAAAAACTAAGAGAGAACTAAATTTTGTCATCTCTCTATAAATCAGTTTGATCAAAGAAGTCAAAAAGGCAACACACAGAAAGGAAAAGGTTCTGGAAAATTGGTTGCATCTTCTCTGCTGTGGCTCCACTGTAATTTCTCATTTGAAGACAGTGGCATACCTGGCAGTGCAGCTGCACCGTTAAAAATGCTGGCCCAATTATAGCATAACACCTAGCCTTATGGTTTCCATGGCTGCACGATGCATTTTCCCGTGGGACACACCGTGGAGAAACGAGCGTCTTATCAACCATCACCCTGGTAATAACACTCCCTCGAGCCTTTGCCGCATGTGTCAGACCTTAACGAGAACCCTGGGTGAAATCTCTCTCCCAGTCCAGCCAGAGCCATTGATTTGGACTTAATCTGTTCCTACGTGTCCGTGTGTGTGTGTCCGTGTGTGTGTGTGTGTGTGTGTGTGTGTCTGTGTTAGATGAGCTTAATAAAGTGAAAAGTGAAAGGAAGGAATGACTCTAAACTTATTTATTTATATTGGTGAAAGATCGGTGTACTAAATTCCAGTGTAATGTTTAACACTGTATGACACCTGCTTGCGGATCTCAAGTACTACACAATATATATAAATTCATAATTAGTACATTACATAGTACTTAAGTAAATACATATTTCATGTAAGTTGCCGTCCTAAATGCTGGTTTTAGATTTAACTGAAAGAGCAAACAACAATTAACACTTTGGGAATGTAAAGCAACAGTATTTTAGTCTGAAGCTTAAAATATTTTATTAGATTAGATGAGATTAGATTAGATTAGATTAGATTAGATTAGATTGTGAAGGAAAGGAATTTAAAAAATAATACATCCAGTTCTGCTTTTTAGGGTTTAAGTGTGAGGCAGCTGTGAGGTTGAAAATTATTTTTCAAGATTTAGCTAGTTTTAGCAACACTGATTCTACAACGATCATATCTTGGCAGTGTGCACTGCAGGGGAACATCTCAGCCTGCTCAAACAGCAAATGCATATTAATCTTTCTATTTGAGCCATATTCAGTGATGACCTTGTGCTACTAGTTGCCCTGAGCTGGCGCCTTTAGCTCTAGAGTTAAGTCAGGTGATGAAACCTGTTTGTACAGAGTCCAGGAGATGCCATGATGGGGAAAAATAACTAAATCATGTGCACAGATTACTAGTACGTTATGATTTTATTTTATAACTGAGTCATTGTTATGAGTTAAGATACTGTAATTATAATCTGTGACAAAAACATTTCCAGGCACTGTAAGATCATTTTAAGGACTTTTTGGTCACAAGATACTTAGTATTGACTTTCTTAATGGTAAAATGGTCATTTGTTTAGTGAGTTTCAATGTTAAGTTATTAAGTCGTTATAATTATTATTCATTATATAGTCATTACAGTCATTATACTGAGTAATTTTGAATGCATCAGATGTGTAGATCGCATTTTACAAGATGGGTGACACAAGTAAAAAGCATAGAATGGCTTAAAGGTACCCCTGAGCAAGGTCACTTGTAAATTGTGCTGGTTCTCTGTAAATTTCTCTCTGATGACCGTGCCCTTAGACATCCCTAAGGCACTGTTGGTTATCAATAAAATATTCAAATCCTAGACAGTGATAATGAGAGAAGTCTGCTAGATGTAACTTTTGTTTCACTTTCTCATTTTTATCATGTCAGATGATCTAACAACCAGTTCCTCACTTTTGCATTAACAGAAATGTTAATGATCGCTATACAGTTACTACTGCACAAATCTAATAATAAAAAAACCTTTTTCAGAAGATCCTGAAGACACATTTAATTTCCTTTTACAGTTATTTCCAGTTACCGAACACACATTGCATTATAACAGCCATATTATAGTTTGAAACTTGTGTTAAAACTTGTGTCCATCTACACTCAATGAATGAAAGTTGGTTATATGTATTATATGTACTGCTGCAAATGGCATATGCATTAAAACTTTGAACAGGAAGAAGTCTTACAGGTCCTCATAGCAACAGCTGTTATAGCAGTCATTTCAATTTAACAGGCAGCACTGAGATTCCAGCATGTTTTACAGTTAATAGTCACCACTTACTGTAGAACTAGAAGTTAAAAATACTGAAACTGAACAGCTCTCTTCTACGTACAGATTGTCACAAGTTTATATTTTTAATGCAGTTTTACCAAAAACACCCACAAAAAGTTCTTCTCTGCTTCCACCTGCTTAGTGCTGAGACACTTGTAACTCCAATGTGGTTTTAGATAGATTGTGTATTCATTAAGGTGGTATTTATATGGTATTTGACTTTTAAATTAATCATTTACTTTGTCGCAGAAACTACATGAAGTCTACCCTCTATTTTTGGATTGTATGATACTATTTGAAAGAATGATGAACACACTGGATTTGTTCAGTTGACACTGTTTTGTGTTTTATCATAAATGAGCAAGTTTAACACATTTGTACTAGCTGCTTTCAGTAATTTAGTCTCAACCAAATATACATGAGTGTGGAGAGGTGGGTGGGTGAACTATGGTGGTGGTGGTTTATTCATTCATACCCAAAGTGAGATTTACCCTTTGATATGAAGAGCAATTACTTTAATATGAAGCAAAATCTCACAGGGAAATTCATATCTATTCTCATGAAATCAATGGCATGTGCTTCTATGAGTCACTCGGTTAGTTAGTAAAGTAGGTTAAACTATGCTTAAAAACCTATCCAAGATCTTATCAGGACATTAGACACGTACTGTATAGACAGTACAGTAAACCAAAAACAACATAAAAGTAATAATAGTAATAGAGGGACAGACTTATTTGCTAAATAATATTGCATCAACAGGTTTTTTGAACACGAGGAAACATAAAAGCATGAAAGACATATCTGGGTGGCAGCTTTCTTTTTAGTATCAGTTTAATTTAACTTGACCCATACTTAACTTTGCTGAAAAGTGTCATTAAAACATGATCTGATGTTGTTAGGTCTGTCTGTTCAGCACACTTTTTGCAGATTTTAAACTTACATCTATGTCAAGAGTTGTTCTTGACTAGAGAGAGCATCAATTTCAAATGATCAATACTCAACAGATTTAATTACTTTGATCATATGGTTCAGTGTTTCAGCTTGTTTTAAAATGTTGATAAAGATAGTCAAATAAATTATAGCATGTATCATTCATATCCATTTGGAAACAATTTACAACTACTGTAGATAGAAATGTAGTTAGATTTTCAGTAAATCTATATCTTATATATGTGTCTGTATCTGTATCTAAACAGTAATAACATACCGTGTAGCCATTTATACAAATTAACTTATGCTAAATCACATTTTCACAATCAAGGAGAATACCAAACAAGAAAGATTAGAAACTGTCTGACACTGTTGCAACAACAGTTGGCACAGCAACCAGAAACACTTTCTTTTCTCAGTAGGAATCAACAGTGGAGTGTATCTTTGAGGAAAAAGTACCTTTTGGAAAAATCTAATTAACACTGAAAACAGTCTTGCCACTAAACAAATTCAGTTCAAAGTGAAAAACGTGGCTAAGTGTAGTGAGACAAACTTTTTCACTTTCCAATGTTACACACAAATAAATATAATATCCCTTGATGCATACAATTCATTAACTAACAATTTAAATTCTCATAAATCCTAAATATGTCACATTATATTCATATTAATGGCACAGCATACTATCTCATCTTTGTCCATGCAGTTAACATGACACTGAGAAGTATGTGGATTTTCCTTCAACGAATTTATCTCTCTTATTATAATAATGTAGTTTGGTAACATAATGCTTAAGAAAATCTCTTTATTTTCACATCTCATCATCATCGCTCTCTTGCTCTCTGTGACTTGACTTACAGTACCAGTCAAAGGTTTGGACGCACATAGAAAATATAGTTTTTGAAAGAAAAGCAGATTTTATACCATCAAATTGATCAGAAATACATTGTGTGTGCAGGTTTGTTAATTGAAAAAGATAAGTGATCAATAAAAAAAAAACCTTTTGCAGTGATGGTAACACAGCTGAAGACATGGATCTTTTCATGAAAAACATGGTAATTCCTACAGTATGTGTGCCCAAATTTTTTGACTGGTAGCGTACATTTACTGGTCAGCTACTGTAGTAAAACAAGAGTCACTGCTGACTCTTCAGCTCTGTCTTGTGTACTCCCTTACAAAGCTTGTGTTTTTCTTCCTGTTAGTTACATTTTACAAGCACTATTCCCCACTTCTCAGCAATTGGACTGCATCAGTTCCTGCTATCTCCCCGTTCAAAGAAGGTGGCGAGTGAGCTGAGAAGGCGCCGGCCTGTGCAGGGGCATTTGGATGGGGGAAGGGAACGTCTGCTGGCAACCAGGGTGAGTAGATCAGTGCGGCTCAGTGTCTGTGAGGCGGTGATAAGATTCCAGGATTTTCCCAGTGTGACAGGCCTGCTCACTAAGCCATACACCCCTCTGCATGTACGCAACCAGCTCTACCACCTGAACCTTTCCACCCTTGGGCTGCTACACCTTAGCGGGCAGGAACCACAGCCACCTGCAACCACACCCAAAACCCACACACACCTCCTCACTCAAAATCTTGATGTGATGATTTTTCTGTTTCAGGTTTAAATGTAAAATAAAAGTACATGTACAAATTTCTGCAGTACAGTAGTATGCTTCTACTCTATATACTAGTTGTGCTGTCTCTTTCTTTCTCTCTGGCTCACTTTTCTTTCTTTATCTCTGCCTCCTCCGCCCCCCAGCCCTCCCCACCACCCTTTCCCACTCCCTCTCCCTTGGATGGCAGGTCAGGCAGTGAGCTGTGCGGGCTCAGAGGAGGTAAGGACGCCGCGGTGCACATTAATAATGAAAGGCCTCGCCCCCCCCCCCCCAGACACATACACACTCACGCACACACTCCCCCATCGCCATGGCGATGGCACTAGCCCAGCACTGTCACCGGGGGGGAAGCTGGGAATATAGCTACACTCTCCAACCCTCCACTCTCCAAGCTGATCACGAGCTCGTACACAAGCTCACCATACTGGGCCTTCCACCGTGGATATTCAGTAATTAAAAACTCTCAGTACTAGGCTGCTGCAGAAATCTGCATCTACTTCCCCACCTGGATATGAAAGAGTGACTATGGAGCTGTGAGAAAAAACGGAGAATCATTACTTTGAAGGAAATGAAAATTCACTCCAGTGTCACAGACCTCAGGCATTAGAGTCAGTAATTAATTATGCTAAGACCCATGTGAGATTGACCACATTTTGCAAAGTTTTTTTTTTTAAATCAGCACTGCTTTCACTTATCTATGTCTTTATGCAAACTTCACTTCCTTCTACTCAATCGATGCATAACACATTCAGCTCTAAACACTTCATTCAGGCTTCCTTATGATAGGCTTAGTAGCTCTGAAGACATAACTTCATGAATTACATCAGTAATCCATGACCATTAATGATTTTGTGTCTTTTGTGTCTGTTAATGTCATAGATTAGGTTAAATGTCACAAAGATCTTGGACAAAAGAGCAAATATCATTCAGAAATAAAGGACATTTGGCAAGATTTTCAGGAGGTTTCATGCATTTTGAAGAAACACTGCAATTAAAATTTTTCTTATTTAAACATCTTTTAAATCATTTTGGTTACATTTTAGCATAGCAAGGCTCCATCATTCATTCCACCATAGTACGATATTACATAGGCAGTGAGAAAAATATCTCAGTCAAACCAAGGACATCATCTTGATCCATAGAACCGCCTGATTCACTTTTAATGAGTTCTTCTCCTGTCAAAATCGTTCAGTTTTTTAGCATCCAATTATAAATAAAAATGGGACAGTTTTTCAAATTTATGGAAAAATTGTACTCAATGTTTCTTTTTGTCAAACCAGCTGTTTTCAAAAAACATGCAAATAGACAAGTAGACAAACATCAGAATTGTAAATTTTGACACGAATACATGCATTCTTTTTTATTCACAAAACCAGTCCAATTTTCTAAACGAATACAAAGATTGGTTATTTTTAAAAGCTGTAGCTATCCAGCAACATAACAAAATCATGAAAATATAACTAACAAACAAATTTTAAAAAATGTCATCTTGTCTCAGTGCGTTCAGTAGGGTAGACTCAGAGCAAGTGCTGTCTCTTAGTGCTATTGCCCTGAGCAGTATTGGCACATGCTCAGTAGGGCCACAGTAACATAAGGCTGCCAGTTTCACAAAGAGGAAAAGTTTGGAAAATGCAGAGGAGGGCTGATTGAGGAGATTACAGTAGCGATGGCTCTGGCGAACAGCATCTTCAACCCAGTGACGAGTCTCTGGACGTTCAACCAATAACATGACTTTTTCTGTTTCATTTAAGTCCGAAATCAACACTGTAACAATTTGAAACATTTTCTTTGTCTTTCAAAAACAATCACTGTCTGCAAATGGTACTCTTCAACAAAATGAATCACAAAATAGACAAGGGTTTAAGTAACATAATGGTGAAGAATTACAATAATGTTTGCCATTAGCCACTAATTTAAAATATAGCTGTAAATTTACATTCTCTACACAAGTACTGTATCTTTCCACACATGAACAACATTAACACCAAACACAGAAATTACTTGATTGTCCACACTCAGTCCGTCATTTCTGTTTCTGGCAATGAACAGTTCCATGTTTAAGTGACAGAAAAAAAACTGCTGGAAAAAGGACAAAAGGTACCAAAATGGAAACATAGAAAAGGGAATGAAAGTTGCCATAGATGCTTTTCTTTACGCTTCATTTTTGGTTCAAGGAATAAGTAGGTGCATCCATTACCCGATTGATTTTTTTTTTGTTCAGTTTTGTTTTTCTTTAGTTTTTGTTGTTTTTTTGTATATATTTATTCGTTGCTTGTTTGTTTATTAGCCAGTGTGTGTTCCGGAGACAATCCAGGAGTTGGCATTGCACTTGATGGCAGAGCTTTGGGTAGGGACTGGAGGAGGAATCCTACTGGAACCACCGGAATGCCGCTCCTGTAGGAAGCATCACCTTCTTGGAGAAACAGAAGACAAGGAGGGAGGGGGGGTGGGGAGAGAAGGGGGGTGGACGTTGGAGTTCTTAATGAAAAGCAGCAAATACAATCTCAAACTTGTTGTTTCACTCAGAAGCTACAGTTTTGTCACATCTTAACAGAAAAGCATAAACAACTGTTGCTGCAACTGACTAGTGTAAGTATGAATTAAGTGAATGAAATTTAACATCATGAATTATCAGAGCTCAAGGTGAAGTATTTAAATGTGTGCCAGGCCAACAATCAAGAACCCACAGATATTTGTAATGTTATACAAAGCAGACCATTTTCTTATTGAAATCAGTCAAAATTTAGTATGTTGGCTGATGCATTATTTAAATTGTTATGGTCAAGAAACTCAACTGATTAAACAGCTAATTAATTCAGCACTACATCTATTACACTCTTCATCACTGGATGAGTTCTTTGTGTGAAATCTCTACATCCTACATTGTCTGGCCCATCAGCTGCCCGCCTCTCCCCTCAACACCACCATTGGAATGGCCTACAGTCCTGGCTTCACACAAAACTAGATCCACCACATGTATTATTCAGCCACCGCACACGTTGCTCTCCCACACCATCATCAATGATGCTGCTGCTTTCCGTCCCCCACCTCTTTTTCGCTGTGGTTATCTGTGTGTCTGATTGCGCTGAGCAGGAGTGGCACACATGCATGCAGCTGCAAGGCTCGGCAGAAGCCTGCCAGTCAGTAGATAGAGACCTGGAACTGCAACACGGCTGGCGTCCTGCAAAGTGCAACTCCATTCTGCAGCACAGATTCTTCCGTTGGCCAGCTCTGCCTGGAGGTACTGTAGGCAGGAGGAGCTCGGCAAACATTTATACACCCACGCACACTCTCACGCCAAACCAATATGTATTCAAGTACAGTCACACACCTCCACACACAGTGGCATGTTAACTGACACTCACAATACACCCCCGAAATCACACCAAAGAGTGAGACTGTTAAACCAAAATTCTCATACATGATGGATTCACATTCACTTCTCCATCAGTACTTGACAGCAGAAGGTTTAATAATGGATTGTATGCACATACTGTGAGTGCGAACACAAATACACACCCATGAATACAATCACACCTGTGCAATAGCCTAGTGACCATCAGGAGAACCAGGACTTTTCTCAGTTGGCCACTAAACAAATTAGTCTGGTGGCTCAATATGAAACAAATTAAACATCAGACAGAAACAAAGAAATAGAGAGAGAGCAAGTCAGGGTGAATCTGATGCGGCTGCACTGTGGTTCTCCAACAGTTCTCTGTGGCCATCTGTCTACCTCCTCAACTAACCACAGCTGCTCCTGTCTTGTTTATGTGTTGGTATCCTTTACTATCATTTAAACACTGAGGCAGGCTGCACTGGACTAATGTTGACTAGTTTTCATTGACATAAAATGCTGTAACTCTGCAGACAGGAGTAGCAGAGTATACTCAGGACCACAGGTGATGCGAGTCCAGTACAAACACCAGTTAAGTTTTATAGTTTTAAGCAGACAAGACAAGAGGAAACTAGTTTGAGTTTATTTAGCTGGATAATGTTGTGAAGCCTGATCTTCTCTGGTTTTATCAGAAGTTATAACATAATATTACTACTTAAGACGTGTAATTAGGTCACACCTGCAGAATTTTATTACAAATCATATGATGAAAAAAAGACACTAAAAATAAATAGTTTTTACTGCTATTTTGCACAGTTTGAATTCTAATCACAGACCACTGACAGTGGTCTGCCTCTGCACCAATGTTACTGAAAGGGAACAGAAGATGTACAGTACCGAATGTGTCATAGACCATTTACATTGACATATTTGTATCACCATGTACAGTAAAAAAAAAAAATTACTCTACTTTAAATTCTAATAAAATTGTAATAAAACTTTATCATACTTGGATTAGAATTTTCTGTGTCTTGTTGCATGAAATTTTCAAGTTTTCAAGTTTTTCAACAAAAGTTACTTAGAGGCAAACAACCCATTAGTTTTGTTTGAAACCAAAACAATACCAGTACTAATTACTTTTCGGGCCCACTTAAACCATTCCTCTACCCTTGAATCAACAGTACAGTGTTCTTTTGAATGCTATTATTCATATGTGAACATGAAAGTGAGTGACAGCAGGGTTCGTGGTCCACAGGTTTCATTTACTTTCATTTTGAAAGTGAACTCCTGCTGACAAAAATTAAACATTTTTGCTTGGGTGAAAAGACTTCAAACAAGGTAATTACTCTAGTGATCTCAGACAAATATAGCCCATATTGTGCTTTATTTGTTAAACTGACTCAATCAGGAATAATCTGACGGCACAGAAGCTGAATAGCACAGTGCTGTTCACAGCTCACATATTCATGTGCCAGGTCACATCAACCTCTCAACTTCATATCAGTGTCTCATAGATGCAGCAAGTCCTGTTTGATGGATGCAGGTTTGGTTTATGGTGCTATGTTGCATCTCACCTAAACTTAAAATATACACAGACAGTTGTGAAATACACATTCAGATAACAGCCAAAATACTGCTAAAACTATTTATGGCCTGTATATTAAGTATCATTAGCTCCATCTCTGTGACGACCTTTCTGCGGCACTCAGCTGTTAAGAAGACAGACAGAGGACAGCAACATCTGGTGCTGTCACAGATGTCAAAACCCTGGGAAGGGTTGATCTGACCATGACATAATGTGAGGAAATATAAACAACACAGCCTTTGGTTGGACTGTAAGTGCTATTTTCCTCATTATCAAACATGTGCAATCAATGTAAAATGGCAGTGGTTCAGGAATAGAAAAACCCACCCTTCACCAGCGCTGATTGCACAGGTTCAAACAGACGAGATCTGTGGGTGTGAAGTGGCCAATCACTAAAATCAATGAATGTGTTTTTTCAAGCAGGGTGAGCACATTTGTCTTAGCATAGCACAAACAATTTGTGGTAATACACCACAATGATAGAAAAAGAAAACATACTCTACATACTCTATTTTTAATGTTAACTGCTTCCTAAACAAGCTAACTCCACCATAACTTATAATGGTTTACTGCATACAGTGCATATTGTTACTGTAGGTGTCAGTGATGCAAATTCCTGTTAGCCAGTTTAAGCCATTATGAATTCAGTTTTGGCCCCAGGGCATCACTTCTGGGTATTGTTTTCATGGCTGTATCATCAGCTATTGTGAGGATTCCCTTACGGACACCCACAAGAAAAAGAACACAAACTGACACAATGAACACAAGCATCACCACATACAGTATCGTATGTGGGCTGTAACACTGCCTGCTATTCACAGAGAGCAGAAAAAAAACTTTAAAACAACTGAATCAAAACATAAATGACCTCTAGTTGGCATGAACACTCATGTTTGTCTAGCTGAGGGGATGAAGCATTTTCCTAAGCCTGCTCCCTTCCAAGAGTCAATGATGATTGATATGTAAATATACTTATATATATATAATATACTTAAATATACTGGGCCAGTGCATGCATCTCCAGCCAGAGCAGGAACATTCACACACACTATCTGATCCGTTAGTTCAACCCATGAATCCTATATTTAGTTAGTTATTTACTCGTGTAAGTAGGGCTGCAAATAACAATAATTTTTTTTACAGATTCATCTGCAGATCTTCATTATGAAATGTTAAAAATTGTGAAAAATGGAGTTTCCCAGAAGTCAGAGTGATGTCTAACTAAGAATCCAAAATCTTCAGATATTTCAGTATTTCATTTACTCCAATATATGGCAAAGAAAAATCACATCATCATCACATTTGGAGGCTCGAAACATTTGTCATTGTTAAGTAACTGTAAAGATTCATATCAAAATAGTTGATCCGTTTTCTGGTGGCTACTCAACTAATTTTTGTAGCTGCAGTCATAAATATGCAAATGTGATGCTGGTGATGTTTACATCTTCATAATTCCTAAAGCTAACGATCCAAATCTTTCACACTAACCTTCAATGCCCCATGTTCAGTAAACAAAAGATAAAAAGATTATCTAAGTTAAAGATTTTTGGATGTTAAGGTTATCTAAAATGTCATATAAATAACAGTATTTACACGCATTTACAAGTTTTATAAATATCTAGATATCTGTTGACTGGAAAATGACTAAATCACTGTTTAATAGAGTGACTGTCTCTCTTTGCGTAAAGAGCTCTTTGCTGAATTCGGATATCTGTCTACAGTACAATGCTCTGGATGCCTTGCTGACTTCTATCTCATTTTGTCTTTTAGCCTTTTCTGTCCACTTCAACTTGTCTCTCTGTCTGCCCAGCAACTTGCCCACACATCTACGTGTCTCAGTGTCAGTCTGCATGCCTGTCAGTTTGCATGAGTCTCTTCTGTCGTGACTTTCTGGTGTACAGTGTCTGGAAGGCAGGAAAGACCATGAGGGAATACGCTACACCCATATCCATGCCGGATACTGGCAAAGTGGCCCCCAATGGACAACACTAGTGTGTTCAGGACAAATACGCTCTGTATTTGACAAAACCAATTATCTTTTGGACAAAATATATTATACTTACAAGTAGACCATGACACAAACTGAGCTCCTGTCTTAACTTGTAATGTTTTCAAATATTTCCCACCTACATGTAGAGTACATACACCCTGCCATACAAACAAAAAAGGTGCACGACAACTTCCTAACTTCTGTGTTGAACAGCACTGCAGAGACTGACACCACTGGAGGGTATTCAGACACAGAGCAGAAAGGAACTGCCTTCCCACTTATTTCTCTCAAATGTAGCATTCCCAGAATAAATCCAGACATCTTCAGCCAGTGAGCTATGAGGTGGCAAAGGCCTCAGCATGCTAACTCCCCCTCACTTGCCAATTTTATGCTCCTCTTTGAGCTGCCATGAGCTTTCAATGGAAACCGTCAACACCCTTAAAATAAGCACACTGCTGCTGGACTGCACTTGTGTATGAACGCATACACGCTTACAGACGTACAAACACACACACAAGTATAACCTTTCAAAGCAAATGCAGTAGAATAAAGCCAAGAAATTTCTTCCAGTCTTTTTACTCGCATCTGCGTGCACACACTGACATGCTGAAAAGCAGACAAAACCATCCGACAAACTGACCCCAACACACACGTTAAATAAGACGTCATCCTGCTTTAGAGAATGCATGCTGAGCGTAACAGCCATAGCAGACGGAAATGTGTAGCTCTGTCTTAGATCGTAGGGGAATGTGACACTGAGGGGCTGTCTGTGCCACAGCTGAGGCTCACTGCAGTTCACTGTAGAAAGCCAAGAGAATCTTCTCTTCTGGCACAGGTGCTGCCCAAATCTCTCTGAATATATATGAAAAGAGAGAGATTTTTCTACCTGAACCTTTGTTTAAAGACAATAAGAATATATCTCATCTACTCATTGACATTTGGGATTACTGCTGACTCCCTGTTCTCTGCTTTCTGTCCTGATGCAGCACATTCTCCATGAATCTCTCTCTCTGACATTTTGCTCGTATGGATGACATCACGCTTACTGACGGTGCGGCCCAAGCTGTATTCTCTGATCTAATCAACTAATCAACAAGAGCTGTTGACTTAATAACATAGCCATTTAAGACAACTATTAGTCTTAATGGGAAATGTATGAGTGCACAAGGACAAATAAAACTGGCAAAATTGAAAATATACTACCGTAGGACTTCTGCACAGAAGGGAAAAAAGTTCTTACTGTGGTGCAAATCGCATTTTCTCAAAAAGTAACAGGTTGCAGAGTGCTTTGAAAGATTCCTGATGAAATGGGAATACTGGTGTCATTTTGAGTTACTAGCAAACTTTAGATTACAATTTGTCACTTGTTTTGCCATTTAAGTCAATCTTAAAGTTCAAACTTTACAGTATCAAAATAAACTGTATCAAAATGTGCAAAATATGCTGCAAGGACTACAAATAATATCATTATGTTTATAAGGCAACATCACATAAATATTACAAAGCTGACCTTGCCTCAGTGATTTTAATTCATGCTGTGGGTTGACAGGTGATTTATTTTGTTTCTGTTCTGAGGAAAACAATACATTATTGTTTATATTGTCACATTTAATTTGTTGCATGCATACAATTCACCTGTTGTTCTGCAGTTAATGACAACATGTAATTAATTCAAAACCCATTTCTATTTGATGATTTGATTTGATTTGATTAACTTTAGTGCAACATAATCCACATTTTGGCCAAGTGAAAAGTGATAAAACATCATGCTGAATATGTTCTATAATGCACTAGTTCAGGCAATGTTTTTTCACTCCACAGGGTGAACTGATGTTATGCAGACATCATCAGCAATTACAGTATGTTGAAACATATCACAGCTTCTCTAACAATAGTCATTATGCTAACATTATGTAAATAATAGTACTCTATTATAATAAAATAATAATAATAATAATAAATAATAATTAGTTACAAGCAGAATTTGACCTTTTCATCTCTGATCTGAAAAGGAAGAAATGACACATTCTGTACAAATCCTCAGCTGTCAGTAGTACTAAACCTGTAGACCTTATAACACATACAGTTACTTAAGTCAATAATCAGATTGCTATTAAAATTAGTACTTGGAGCCTTGGGCGGCTTTATGGTACCCTGGGGTTTCTTTCATATGAGGTGGCCACTGGCAACATGAGCAAAATTTGACAATACAAGCAACATGATGACCTATATCGACAGTTATGAATATTCAAAACCCCCTGGGTTTGGCATCACTGGTGTGAATAACTGGTATTAGGCTAACTTGCCATGACAACATCATTTTCAAATCATAAATTAAAATTAAATTCCTTTCTGTTACAGACATTGAGTTGAACCACCTACATAGCAAGCTGACACATTTCACCATTTTGGTGAATCATCAACAGAGACAAACGAAGCCTCTCATCAAATTGCAACTGAACAATGAAACACTGAAACAACAACATTCTGATATTAAGACACGTCAGTCTAATTCTCAACAGGTGAAAAAAGTTATTTTCAGTCATGATGGTCAATGACCAGCTCATGAATCCTTGAATGTTAAACAATGTCAATTTTTCACAAATCACATATATGTCTGAATGTTCCAAGCTATTACAAACTAATTCATTATCATCATTAATCAGTTGTGATTATGACTATTAATATAGTGGCTAAATGTTTTGGTCAATCCACTAATCCACTAATCATTGCAACCGTATTACTTGGGAAAATACATTTAAAAAACATATATGATATATGCTCTCTACATTATATATTTTAAGAGCATTTTTTAAATATATAAGGTTATGTAAACATGGTTTTGACTACACATGTAGTTTTAGATTTTACCACATTTGATATTTTGGTTTGAGATTGGGAGCCTTTAAATTCACACAGAATAATGTATAATACTGAAGATACAACAATGAATAAATTTGAATTATATAGAAAATCTTACATTCAACTATAAGATGGACTAATAGTCATGAGAAAGGTTTTCTGAGTTTTCAAATTTTTCTAATAACAGTATGTATTCCTTTAGGGAACATTTCTGGACCGCCAACTCAGCTGATGGGGCTGCAAGCCTACGAACATGAGGCTAAGCTGTCGCAGTCAATCAACATCAGAAAGAGAAAGAAGTAAAGCCATTAACAGTTTGAAGCACAGATCCAGTTTAGGTCAATTAGACCAGAGGCCTCTCCACTATTTCATGCTCATGCTGTGTTACATATCTGTCAATTTATTATATAATGCCAAAGTGACACTATTATCCATTGATCACAAAAGTTTATTTCCTTTGAGATGGAACATCTGCTGAAATTGATTTCATGATTGGCCGTTCTGTCACCACAGCCGGGGTTAGTTAGGCCACTAAGTGCGATGGAGGTAGCAGGCAGGAAGTTTGGACGCCTATTTAGATGAGCAAGAGTGTCACCGGAGAGAAGGACAGCGGCAGCTAGAGGGGGGCGCACGTGCCACACTGACACCTGGTGCTCCAGATGACAACTCTGTGGCCAGATGGACCTTGTTACATGCACACACATACACAAACATACCTACATATGTACACTTACACACAAACACATACTGTACACATATTCACTAGTACTGCCACTCTGCATCCACACACCTTTATGTTTTTTACATTTCTTTAAGATCAACATATACATACTTAATGAGGATGCACACGTGACCAAACAGAAAATGCTCCACTGAAGGGAACTATAACAAATAATCTTGTGTTTTAGCCAGAGAATTAGCCTTCCAATTGAAAGATGTGGGCAGGGTGATGGTGTGGGTATGGTGGAAAGACCCCACGATGCATGCTTACCCTGCACATACCCACTGCACTCCTGCGCCAAAAGACTTTCTCTGTGCTTTCAGGTATGAAGCTGAAATTTGCTTGTGAGGTTTGAAGACCTCTTCAAAGCTCAGTTTTTTATTTTAAATAGTTAAAATGTCCATATATTATTAGGTTTTGTTGCTGTAATGAAGCTTTGTAGTAATTCTTTAAATCAAGACCCTTTAATCTTATTTTTGAGGGGACTCTATTGAATGGCTCACAAAGCCAATGCCCATGCCACACTACATCCAACATCCTCTTACCTCCAGAGCAGCAGAGGGCTTTTTCTTCAGCTCCTCACATTTGCGAAACTTGCAGATCTGGTGGCCAGTTTTGCGATTCCGGCAGCTGCTGCATTGCTCGCAGTTAATCCGCCGTCTGCAAGGTGGGCACATGCCGCAACGTTTTCGCTTCTTTTTACCGGAGTTGATAGCAGAGGCCAGCTCACTTTGCACTGGGTACTCAGCCAGGCCAGCCATGTGTAATGCGCTGTCCGCCAGAAACACTCCAGCCGGAGTCATGATGAAAAGCCCCGGGTTGAAGGGGAAGCCACCCCCTACTCCATATGGGAAGTCAACAGGACCACCTACGGCATCCGTGACAGACGTACCCTCCAAGTCGCTAGCCCCCGAGCCTGCGTCTCCACCGCCAACTCCCACTCCCATGCCCCCAGGCAGGAGCATGTGTTCCATACCGGCCCGCTTTAACAGTGCTGCTGCCTGGGCAAAGTGCAGCAGGCCATTCTGTCCTTCCAGAACCTGTTCTAGGGTCCGGTCCAACTTGGCTGCTGTCAGTGAGGAGACAGCGGGCTGGGGCTGTGAGGGTGGCTGAGGCTTGGCCGAGTGGCTCTTAGTCTCACTACTGTCCGTGTGTCCATTGGTGGAGGCAGAGGAGACTGCTGTATACTGGGAGAGGGTACGGGAGTTCTTAAGGCTCTTACTGAGGGGCTCACTGATGATGCCACTGCGATTCCTCCTCTCTATCACAGGAGAGTCCTGTTTGCAGCGACTCCGCTCCAGGTCCTCTGTCCGGCCACCCTCCGACAGCCCGCTAGACATGGTCCAGAGTGTATGTGCCTGGGTTGGGGGTGAGGGTGGAAAGGGGGCAGGGGTGAGCAAGGAGGGGGAGCAAAGACCTTTTTGCGTTCCGTTCTGTGCCTCGGTGAGAGTGGTGCCTCACCTTGATGGACAACAGACAGGCCCCGGAGCCTTCTGCCCGAACTACAGCTCAACCCTCATCCACGTTTTTGTGTGGGCCATCTAGAAGCTTTACACATGGAGAGAATAAAAGTGTGTAAATTACTCATCAATAATCACCTGAACAAAACACTGAAACATTTTTATTATTGCTTAGTTTTAGATCAACAAACAAGTACAAAAAGAACATACCAGTTGTGAACACAACACTGGCATATCATCACTTTTTAAACTGATATGGTGAACTTCATCTAGCAGTTACATAGCAACATTATCATTTTAAGTTGAGTTTCTGTTCTGGCAAAGTTCAGTATTCACATTGTTTCAGTTCTGTATGGTAGTCTCGACCAACTGTGGAGGGAAATTTGGGATTCTTTAGCTGGTAAAATGCCCACTCTCTTCACCAGATAGCGGATAACTGTGTCGTCTAATCCTGAGCAGGTATTGAGCAGTGGGTCTTTAGAGCTTTTTTACACAAAACAGATGCCTTGTGCAGAGAAAAATACCTCTATGAAAACAGTGGGAGAGAACCAAAACAGTGACATTGTGAACCAGCTAAACAACAAGCTGAAACTCATTATAAAGCTTGGTAAAGTTTAGGGGAGATGCAGATTCGTAGATTCAAATTGTTTTTATGTTGTAATATGATAAATTGCTATTGTTTAAAAAAAAACTAAATGTATATTAAGTTCATACAGCTAAAGTTGACTAATGCCTCAAGAAAACTAAATTAGCAGACTTGACAAACCCAACCCATCATGATCCAGGCTGAGGAATGTGAACGAAACTTGGGGTTAAACTTGACAAATAACATATAGCCTGAAGTTTCATAATGTAAATTTATGTAGGCAAATAATGACAAGAAAAAATAATATTGTTTATCAATGAGTTTACCTGGTCTTCAGCACCTGTAGTTAACATAAAGTGCTATGATACACAGGAGTTTATGACACTCATAGTTTTCACAGAAATGAGTTTTAGATAACTAATTCTTCAACAGGAGCCACCTGGTGTTTTCATTTATAGCCCAGAAAGCACTGATGAATATATGCTGATATTAAATTAAAAGTTAACCTCAGAAAATTAAATGCTTTGATTCCTTTAATTCTCTCTCTGCTTCTTCTTTTAATACATCAATTTACAAATCAAACTTCACAGACTCCTGATTGGTGAAGAAGCTCCCCAGGTGTTCCTCTGATTGGTTAGCAAAGAAAAGGAATTACACCGTATGGAGCCTAATCTTCATACTTAAGTCTAATAAAATCAAATTAATTAAGTTGTAGTGAGGACTTTGATAAACTACATAAATGACTAACTAAACAGCATTTGTATATTTTATATTAGTTTTAATTGTTTTTCCTAAAAGACTTCATTTGTCCAACAGTTAAAATAAACTGAAACTAAAATATTCATACATAAAAACATACTCTTGTATCCAACATTTTCATAAACAAGCAAAATTTCTGCATACAGTACAGAGTTGTAAAGTCCAGCAGAAACCTCTCTGAATCTGTGGTGTGACATTCAACAGTGCTAAACATCATTTTCATTTCCAAATTATCATTATTACCTTTATTGAGAATATACTGTAGGTATGTGTTAGTTGTAAACACAACTTTTTCTGACTAGTTCATACATTTAAGTCATATTTTCCATTTATGAATTTTATTTTATCAGTGTTTTTTATGAAAATAAAACAAATATGTGTTATAATTTCCCTTTTAATCTTTTGAGATCAGCCTAATTTAGTAAGAATGTATAGAAATTAATCATGATGACAGCTGTTCAGTCACTTAAGAAATGTTGCATTTTTTTTACTGTTAATTGCCTGATCATTGATCCGAGTGTACTCTTGTAATACAATATGTGAGAAAACAAATATCTATCCCATCTCACCTAACACTCTGGAAATGCCCAGAAACAGCACCAAGGAAGTTGACTGTTTTAGATCAACTTTTGATTTCTTTCATTTCACTGTGTCAATCAATTATTTCCCATCCAATTACTTTTAAAGACTATATGTAAATAATGTGGTTACATGTTATCTCAAATGCAGTAGTGAGGCTCTTGAAGAGGGTTCACTGGGCTTGTAGCGGGAGGCTGTCCACTGGACAGAGATGCATGCATCCACAGGCTTTTAGCGTAAGATTCCTGTGACTGCTCATCTATGAAAAGAAAAACTATGCTGCTATTCTCCTGACCTGTCCATGTTCACAAACAAGCATACCACCTCCCACAGAAAAGCTGAGGAAATGGCCGGGCCAGTCCTTATAAGGCAAACAAAGGGAAAGGGAGGGGGAGAGGATGGAGGGGGGTGTCTGTGCAGTGTGTGGAAATTGGAAGGCCAGAATTAGTGGGAGGTAAAGCTTCAAAGGCAAGAGCACAGCCCCCACATTCTCACCAGCTCAGGGGGATGTGGCGCCAGTGAACCAGAGCCAGCTCTGCAGCCCCTCAGCCCCATAGTTTCAGTTTCTCCCACTACAGCACTGACCAGGGTCCAGTTTCCCAAAAGCATCTCCACACTAACTGTGTCTCTGCTCAGCTGTGGTTGAACATAGCGCCGCAAATCATCAAGCATATGATGATGCTGCACGAGGATTTTTTGTGGTCTTACGGAATACTGAACTTCAAAATGATATTTTTAGTGATTAGTTATGAATACTTTACTTTATTTTTACCGTAAACAGTGATTATTCTGTTAGACATGAATGTGTCATTGTCTCAGTTGAGCTTCATGGCAGATGTGCATTTAAAATCTGGGTAGCTGCTTGTGCAACAGCATTATTTCTTAATTAATCATGGTCTGGGAGAATATCCAGCTCCCATCCAACTGCTTCATCAATGATCTAAATACAGTAAATGTGCTAACAGACTTGAGTATTCCACATAATTAATGAATTGGCACATTATCAATAGCTAGACTAAATGAGTTCTCAAGTCAGCTACTAAGTGACTAAGTTGGCAATCGCGGATCATGAAAACAGTTTCAAAAATATCACTGATCGCTTGAAAACAAAATAATTCAGGCGTTTTTCCTACTAGCCAAGACACAGCTGACCTGCTGATGACACCACTGGTTTAAAAAAAAAAAGTCTAATGAAAATGACACATATTCCAACTGCTGTTCTGTCAGAGTGTTGATGATATTGACAGTATGAATGTGGCACAATGCTTTTTGTGGACAGCTCTAACTTGCTTTGCCTCAATCCCAGTACCACCTGCGGTATAATGATCGTGCAGTGGCACCTACACTTTCTTCAGCAAAATATTAATAATTTGACAAATGACTGGGATTTGTAAGTTGGCACATGTTTTATTTATATCATTGCAGAAAACAACAGTGTGACAAGCACACCTTTGAGCTGTAATACTTCAGTCATTAAAGCACTTGTCAACACCCTGCTTCAATAGATGGTGATGTAAACGAAATGTATGTTATGTCTAATTGTAACTCGTTTAGTTTAAGGTGGCATGTATTCAGATTTGTGTTTCATATGTTTAGATGTTGCGTTCAAAGTGTAGTCAAAACTGATGCACCACAGCAGTTTCAGTTGTTGCTTTGGTCTACCACATTATGTAACAAATGAAACAGAGGCACCTATTTCTGACTCACACTCAATCTCCTCTGCTGTGTGTGTGTACATCTGCCTCCCATCCTACTGCCCTGATGACCTATCAGTCACACTTTTTCCATCATGATCAACCCTGAACATGGCATACAGTCTTTGGTTAATCACTCTCCTCCGCTTCCAGCGCCATGGGTCTTCACATTCCTTCACCGCATCATTTACAGACAAAGTTGAGAACTGTCTGCTAAACCACAACCGCCTCTGCTGCTGAGGGTATCAATGCTATACCTCTGGAACCAGAGAATTTGTGTTGTTTTGTCCATTAAGCATGTTCATTCAATTTCCTGTGATGTTATGGAATTAATTCTGTGGTTCATATTAAAGCCTTAAACCTCAGGTTTGGCTGAATTGGCCTGACAAGCGCAGTGCAATTAGTAGTCATATATTACAACCCATTAGAGTCAAATTTCATGCACCTTAAGCTGTCTCAGCATAAAACTGTGTGTAACTATCGGAGTCCCTCTTAATGTTATCATTATATCTGCACACAGGATGTGTTTCACAGGATTAGCAGACTGGTATAAAGATCTGGATATAAATGTTGAAAATGGTCAACTACATGTGTGAAGCTTTTTCAGCTCAGCTGGAGATTGTAGAGCATCCACAAAAATAATTGGCAGCCCCTTACTAAGTAAACTCAAAACTACAGCAGGATATGACTTTTAGGACTGTTTCTTTTATGCCTGATCATCATTATAAGCAAAACTGTATTTGTTTTGATTTTATACTTTAAGGAAAATAAACAGCTGATGTGCAGAACTTGAGAAACGATTATGTTTGAATGTGGTTAACGCAGTGTCACATAGGTTGATACACATAATATAAAGGTGTGAAGCCTGTGAGTTTGATTATGATTAGTCAACTAATAATTGATTCTGGGTTTACATGCACCAAATTTCTGGTGATGTTATCGAGAATAGTCCTGCTGTACAGAAAAGTATATTGATCCTTTAGGGGAAATTCAGATTTTGCTGTCTCCCTATTTGCTACTTGACTGTGCTGCCTGAAAATAGTTTCCTCCTGGCCTGTGTTTAGGTTTGTTTATATCAAATAATGAGCAGCATCGTCAGTGACATGAGAGAGTAAGAGAGAAAAAGTTCTGCACTTTGCGTGATACATTTATTCACGTTCTTGCAGAGAGTTCGACAAGAGTACTGATAGTACATTTGTGTCTGATTGCTAAATATGAAGTTACAATCAGGAGACTGTTTGCTTAGCTAAGCATAGAGACTGGAAAAGGGGGGGGGGGGGGGGGGGGGGGGAAAAA
>JAUMHL010000006.1:9684524-9735952 GCA_032362345.1 Sandelia bainsii | reverse complement strand
CCCCCCCCCCCCCCCCCCCCCCCCCCCCCCCCCCCCCCCCCCCCCCCCCCCCCCCCCCCCCAACAAGTTTGAAGCTCACTTATTAAGCTGTTATAAGCCATTACTTTAATTTGTACACAAAAACAACAACTCAGCGTTGAACATGGGGTTATGTGTTGAACTACTGCTTGGTCAAGACCAGTTGCCAGGAAACCAGTAAAGACTCCAGGAAGTTACCGGTCCTGGCCAAGAAATAGTAACAGCAAATTGTCTTTTTAGCCAGCTGTGTGCAGACATGAGTGGTACTTTCTCATCTAACTCCTTACAAGAAAGAGAATACATACATTTCCCAAAAATTAGAAGGTTTTCCTCTAGTGTGGCTCAAAAAGTTCAGTATCATGTAGCTATTCTGTGTACCTGAAGTTTTTTTTTTCCTAACAGCCTACCTGAACAGTCTTGTTAGCAGAGGTCTTCATTTTGTATGGGACATTTACAAAACTTTTGAGGTTAAATCACTGGTGAATTAAGTAGTACTTTAATAGATTATACATTCACATCACTAAAAAGGATAAGCACCTCCTAATAGCCCCAGTGCTCCGAGGTGAATGTTGACAGCCCTATGATACTTGCATGAGCATGAACAGCTCATTTAACATTCACATGCAGCTCTCCTCCTGTAATAGATCCAAACTTTAAAAGTGTTCTCAAGTAAATATTGTCATGTTTATTGTTCTTCTTAGATGCCTGATTTGTCAATCCATGACATAGTGACACAACTGATTGATGGATGAATGACTGGCTGGTTGGTTTGGTCATTGAACAGTTCAATCAATACGTGATGCAGGAAAGCATTTAGGGTCATTGTCTTTATATTTCTTATTGTTTTGGGATTGCACGCCTGTGATCTACTTCACAAAATAGTTCACACAAAAGAACAAAAATCTAACTTGGCCCCCACAATAGTCTGATATTAGTGGCTATGGGGTTATTTATGAGTTTGGTGAAACACATTCAATTTTTATTTAGTTTGGGAATGTGATGTCCTAAAGGTAGGATACGGCCTGCATATTCCTGCAACTTCCCTTGGTTAAACCATATATCCTAACATATTTACACTTTTCTAATTGAAATCATAGAGCAGTTTTTACTAGACAATCAGCACGTGTTAAACCGTGCATGTGTCCATATGTGACTCACGAGCGCAACTCCTGAATAAGTTTCCTCCACTGACGTCACTGCATGCGCAGGTGCCAGGTAATCGTAGTCAGCTTTTCGACGGAGGTGGGGAAAATACTGTCAAATTTCCTGCAGGGTTATGAGACATTTGGCCGGCCACAAATCTGGAGCAGCTGACGACACCTCCAGAGACGCGAGAATACTTAATGCATTCAGGCAACGCGCGATGCAAATGCGCCCCCCTCCACCCTTCCCCTTTTCCAGACGCGCTGTCGGCGGACTCTGTGCTCGTCTACGGTGAGATACACACTCTCTATTCCTCCCACCTCCTGTCGGCTGACGCGCGCGTGCACTCACGCGCACACATTCACACGCCGAGGCAGAGGAAGTTAAAAAGCCTGGTGACAATAATTAGACTCAAGGCTTCATCCATTGTCCATAACCTGCTGCGTCTTGTTCTCCCTAATTAGGCTGTGCACACAAAAAGTTAGAGGAGAAAAACAACCACGTCGCGCCTACTGTGACTTCAAATTATTCGCAAACATATGGAGCCATCCAAGAAGCGATGCTCGTGGAGGACTGTTAGGGGGTGACTATAAATCTCCGGGTATGCATGGTGAAAGCAACCTGGGAACTTTCCTATGATGCCCGGCAGAAAAAGAGATAAAGAAAAATACGACGAACGCAGCATTTGGAATAGAAATGAATTCTTATTACAGGAGTGGAAAACTGTGATATCACTCTGTAGCCTACTGGTTTGTTTTTATAATGACAGCTGAGTAAATAAAAGTTATACAGGTCAGTGAGAGTATGTTGCCACATGTAAGTATGATCCGACTCTGAGGCGCGTCGATGATTCCTTTCATTAACTGGCAGCGTCAAGTTTAGCGCGTATCATTAACAGCTGATTCACAATAAACCACGGGGCTTTTGGTTCAGTTTGTGCTGATCCGTATCAGCGCCCGCGGCGACTTATTAAAGAAAGAGGAATTAAGATCGTTCTTTAAAAAAAAACAACTAAAGGCAGCTAGTAAAATGAACCGTTCTTCCCTGTACAGCGCTGAAGCATCACTGTCTATCCAACCTCTGGTGATCTAATACGCTTCATTGTTGTTGTAATAATATTTTTAAGAGTGAAATAGTCAATATAACTGGCTTTTGTCTGGACCCAGTGATCTATCAGCACGGTAGTCTATCTGCGGTACCAGCATATGGTCTGCAGTCGCACATTTGAGGATATCGGCTACAGAAGAGCCCCGGTTCACCCTGCTATAAGTTGATCTTATAAGAAGATGACATCCCAACTTTCACCAGACTTTAACAAAGTATGATCCCCCCACTCTACCCCTCCTCCCTCCCCTTCCATGTATCTGCATATTTGCAAACACGGGCCCATTTTATTCGCACCTACCAAAGCAGATCCGAGCAGAGGGGAGGGCTCCCACAGTCCGAGCGGTCTGTCTCTCAGCCTGCCGTGCAGAATGGTGACAAAAAAAAAAGAAAAGGGCAGAAAAAACCTTATTCTCCCAGAACACAATCCTACAGAGTGTCAGTCTGTTAATGACTAATGTGAAAAAGAAAAACAATATTCACCGTCAGTTATTTTGGAAAAGCGTACTTTCTCAGAGGCTGAACGCGTGGGTTCCCCCAGCTTTCTCGGTCCTTGCAATCCCACCTCTACATCCCCGCTTGCAGAGAGGAACATGCAAACACATTTCATAGATTTTTGGAGCTTCGCGGAAAAACCGAACTGGACTTTTATGCGGCACGCGCGCGCTTCAGTCGAGGCAATAATAAACCGAGAGAGTCTGCACGGTTCAGTGTGAGACCAGGACAGCTGGGGAGAGAGGTGGTGTTTCAGAATAAAAGTGTGGGCTGGAAGAACATGACTCTAATGGTTTTTATCTCTCCTTATACTGTAGCTCAAATTGATAATATTCCAAATAGCTTGTTTTAGAAGAACATAATTGTCCGGATTAATGATGATGTTTTTGTTTTAGAATAACATGTTAAAAATATGACAGTCTTAAATAAAAAAAATCTGAATACTGGTTCTGAATTATGACAATTTTGTGCGATTTTGAATTTTCATTTCTTGTTTTAACGAGTGACCTCTTTGTCAAGAGCAATGTGGGATAGTAAACATGGGTGAACTCGATTCACCCATCTATGTATTTCGAGAACAGAGGTTATCCACATGCGCAAAGCGGACAGAAAACTCCTCCTGTCGCTCAGCCCTAGAGTCCACTCCACCTCTTTCGACTGCCCTGTCTGCTGGCAGGCGGCCAAACCAAGTGTGTGGAAATGACACCGCCAGGGCGGCAGAGATTTTCCTTCATTTCTCTCCTTCCCGATCGCAGACTGGCTGACATTGGCTAGAAAGTGGAGCAGCTCGTCAGGGACAATCAATGCGAATCGATCGAGCTGTGCGGTTGAGGCTCCAGAGCTGGAAAATATCGCGGCAGCTGAAGAGAGAGAGAGAGAGAGTGAGAGAGAGGAGGGGGTGTTCTACCAACTCTGCCAGTAGCGAACCAACCTCCCTGCAAACAAATATGCTCTGGCTCCCATAAACATAACACTCACTTAGTAAATACTTAAATCGAAAAGCCACCAAATGCGTAATTACGGAATTTGTGTTCCAAACGCAGAAACAGTAAATATATCCACCCAAACAAGTTTTTTATATTTTACTAAGAATTAAGAGTACATTCTGCTAAGATTATGTCTTAAAATAAACTATTCTAAAACAAATCTGCCAGTAAAATACAGACACTTCCCCTTAATTCAAGAGCATCTGTCTCAAAACAAAATGTCACTGAACTAGAAATCTGTCAAAACTCTCATCAGTCAGAAGAACAAGGTGGAGAAACCTGGTTGGGATGTTTTGTATGATGCATTACAGCCTCACAATGTACTACAACACTTACACATAGTCCAGATCAATGGTTTTACTTAAGTTAATTATTCATTGTGACTGATTTTTGTTTGGAAAAAATACTTTAAATTCATCGTGAAATACTGAGAAAATGTACTTCTGTTTTAAAATGTAAGAAAATGTGTTCAGATGATGTGTTTTCAGTGCCAAACAACAGTATTCCTTAACACATCTTATTCCATAAGTCAATGTGAGTGAGCGAGGTATATTAAAATGATAGATATTTCTTTTCGGTATGTAACTCCTTAGTCACAAGCTCATTGTTTATACTTCCTATTAATTCCCAATAAATAAAGATATGTTGAGTAAAATGCATGGCTGTGTAGTATTTTCATATAGAAGATAATAGAAGCTGTTAAAATAGTATTTTTTGTTTAGTTGTTATAGCTTCATCTTATGAAATAAGAGTTGACAGTTTTCTTATACCTGTTGCATTAGAGGCTGTTATACATGACTGTTCTCTGAAAACACCACAGAGCTGTGTAGACGTCATCACAATCAAGAAGTGATTGGCACAACTTAATTAAAATAACAAGCATTTTAGTTATTTCAAAAGTGTTTAAAGGGTAAAGAAAGTGGCAGAAATGGATTAATGTCATTAGAGGTTGATTAACACGCTGTTAATTTAAAATCAACAATGCAAAGCCAATTCCTCATTTCGAAGTTGCACGAAATCACTACATACAATCCTCTAGTCATTTCCAAATCTTACTCCAGTGAATGTCCTTTGTTGGTGAAAGAACAAGTGATACAAAATTCAACAGTGGAACTTTGCTAAGAAAAGCATGTCAAGTTCTGAACATCCTCAAAATGTGACTATACACAAATAAGGAACATCATTATTTTTCCTTTACAGTAAAAAATACGGAAAACTGTGACATATATGTGATGGTAGATATATACAATTGTATCTGCTCTATACATAATGTTTCACCTGGATGTGATATGATGGTCAATAAACAGCCAATTCTCATTACAAAAAAACATCTCATCTCACTTAATCTCATCTAAGAACAATAGAGATTATTAGTATTAACAAGAACAAGTCTAGAATTTTTATTATTAAAACACATTTTGGGGGATATGTAATGGTGCTTCAATTATATTTGTTTGTTGTTATGTTTTCTTTAACACATCAGACAAATTAACTTTATATACACTACACTGCTGCAAAATGTTTGCTGCCAAAGTTTGTCTAATGATTTATGCTCACATCTGCAAAACGTTTACTTGTTGGACAGTCATATGGATGCATGGCCAAGTTGTGGTTATGGTTACAACTGGAAAGGTAAAGAAATATGATGGTTGTGGTAAAATAATGGTGAGGGACATGCTGTACTGATGTGACATTGGTGTAAAAGAACATCTAGATCAGCCTCCACACTTTTACTTTAGCATTTTAACCTTCACATTGCTTCCTAAGGGCATATGTTATTGCAGAAATTAGCTAAATTCATAGGAGTAAACCATGACTGGATTCATAATTTTGACCCTAAAGTTACATGAGTTTTCCAAGTAGTTGCTTATAAATAATGTGACTTATTAGTCACGCCTATTAATGTGTTATCAGAGAGTATCCATGTGATGTTATCCTGATCTCTTCTATCATCTTGACTGCTCTCTTTAAAACATTTGGTTGCATTAAGCTCAGTCTGTGCTGCATGAAACCTGGTAAAAATGCTTGATTGCCAGAATTTGAGTCATTTTAACAAATATCTACCTCCTCTTCTTGTCGTCACCCAGCAGAGCTATAGTTATCAACAATAAACACTGATACCACACACCTAAACCAGGTTTTACTACCCACACCCTTCTGTTGACATCCAGTCCAGATATGATGCAGCTCTCTCTTTCTTACTTCATATTTATTTTCAACTAACTTTGTAACATCAAACATTGTTTCACTATTTTCTGTATGTTTCCATTCACGGTTTTACACCATGTCGCTGTAATTTATGTGGGATGAAACACAATGAACAAGAATAACGTTGCCTCTAGAAGGCCCACTCTTATCACATTCTTTTGCTTTTCTGTTGCTGTCTGCGTCCTCCCTTTTGACCTTCTAAAGTCCTCTATCTCTAGTTACAAAGGGAGGGATATTATATTGTAGTCTGCAATCATACATGTCTTTCTTAGGTTGAAATAAGGGTCACAGAGAGAAGACATGAGAGAGAAGGACAGTCATGCATGAATAGATGGGTAGGAGGGAGCAGCAAGCTGTGACTCTTGGACATGTTCTGGTGGGTGCACTGAACCCCGGAGGCTGCAGCCACACTCAGCTCTTTGTTGTTTTCGTTCTGCACAGGGAGGCAGGGTACTTTCCTGAGCTGAGGAGGAGGATTATCGTTGCATGGCCTCCGTCCCCAGCTGCAAACATGACCAGAACCGTAGGAAAGCCCCAGAAGATGGCCCAAAAAGTGGTGCGTAAGCGATGAACGTACTAGGGTGCTTTCTTCAATACTGAGGAATGTTGCAATTCCTGTCAACTCTCCAAATGATCACTGTAACACTCTTTCAACATCCCCTTTATGTCTGAGAGGCTGGCCTCTTGTTCAGCTACTCCTCTCTACAGTGTATCTCCCAGCTAACATTTAGAAATGTTTTCATTGTTCAGCAGCACAAACAAACACATTCATTCTTAATCCTCATCTGCATCAATATATGAATCTCGTCACGTAATAACAAAACTTCAAAAATCAACCCATGTTGTCTCAAACCCAAACATATGTGAATCATGACTTCCACTGGCAAACAAACAGGGTGCTGAACTCTTCCTCTCCTGTTGATTGGTGCCAGGTGATGTCACTTCCCGTTGAACACCAAATATCATCACCAAAATTAAGCAGCTGTAGGATTAGAGACTTCCAGATGCTGTTTCTTTTTTCTTCTCTCCAACAAATCAAATCATTTGAGTTGTTTTTTAGACAGAAGCATCCCTCAAAACATCACTGAGTAACAATTTGGTGCAATAAAAATGTTTTTCCCCCTTTTCCAAAATCTTACAATTCATTTGTTTTGAATAATTAAACTTTGCTGTTCATCTCTGTGCTAGCTAGCTGCACCCGGGGAAAACTATGTCTTATACATAATGCTATATGTAAAACAAAAATGCATGTTTTTTATATTTCAGTTTCTGTATGGATTAAACTAAGAGATGTTAGATAATGTACAGTGTGTTAACTTGTACACTTCAGAGTTTCAAGTAATTTTGAACTTTGAAGTGAGCCATGCAGTTTTCTAACTGGAATCTCCCAGTTTCCCATCTTTATACTAAGATAAGCCAAAAACCTCCAGGTTTGAAGTTAGTTAATGCAGAGTAATCAAACTCTACATTTAACTATAATTAATGGTCAAACAAAATAACGGGCACTACCAGCCTAGGTTTCTCCTATTGTGATGAGGAAATACTGAATAAAGTAATGAGCTTCTTATGATATGGACTTTCTGCCATTACATAGCTAATTCAATTCAAACCAGTCAGAATAAAATGCAATAAATCTCAGATAAATCCAGATTAGCTCATGTGAAAGTGAGGAACTCCAAATTATTTTTCTTCCAGTGTGTGATATATGGAACCACAGATGTTATACAAATGGTCATAAAACATTTTACTCATCAATATGACATTTGATTAAGTAACTGCTAGTTGTTGACTGACTGATGCATCAATATACTTGAACTGTTGGTATTCACAAGCCAAGGTATTTTTGGCTATCTTGTCACATACAGTATGACTCATGACTTAATTAACTTCTAATGGAACCGCAGGTAAATAACTGCGAATTAATTATGTGGAAACATGCAGCTGGATAAAGCACAGTATGCTGAACTAGGCCATTTTTAGTGCCAGTTTCCACTACTATTGTGTTAGGACATCATGCCAGCAAAAAACACTATTTAAAGGAGGGGTCAGCAGATGTGGCTGCTATCAGGTCATTGCCACTACAGAAATGTTCACACCCAAGTAAATCTCTTTCAAAATTCAGTTTGTACACTTTTCATCTGTACACATGACAGATCTTCCAAGAAAATGTCTTTTCAAAGTCAAGACCTTTAGACTGTAAATCAAACTTCTTGTCATTATTATGATTGTTATATTAGAACATTATTCAAAAATGCAGTATTGTTTATTTGGTTCCAGTACTGAACAGAGAAGAAGAGAACCAGCAGTGTAGTTTCCCTCAACTTACACTGCTATTGTCTGGTTTATCTGCCCCAGCAATATTGGCAACTTCAAGGACATACCACATGAACCCTGGACAGGTATTGGACACTCAACTGAGGCTCTAAAGTGTTATGGATTTTGTGGTGTGTTTCCATCCCCACTGAACAAGAAAGTCAGACCTTGTGTGAGCTTCACAGCTCCACACTGCAGAGGCCTGATGAGCAACGCTGGCTCCATTTCCAGAGATTTATTACTCATCCTGCCACTAATCACATGCTCAGCCTCATATGTCAGGAAGCAGGCTGTTCTATTGTCTTGACTGACAGTATGAGGACAAAAAAGCATGACAAAATTACATCAACAACTGTTTAGCTTGTTGCACTAAATAAGTAGTGTCACTGCCTTCTCAAATTATCATGTCTCCAAATGTAAAGTAGGAAACACTGCCCTTCCTGTGCAACAGCACCAGCAGAACAGCTGTTGCTGGTGTAGCAGTTAAAATCAGGGTTAGGGCCCCATCTAGTGGCCAGTCTTTACGGAAGCTGTCTTTGCAGAAATGGCCTAAGAATAAATGTGAATGAATATTAAAATAATGATTAGGTGAAGTGCTGGCTATTAAAATTGTATTTGATGTGTTTTCCAGGCAGTAATTAAATCATGACAGTAATACAGTATGGAAAAAAAGACAAGGAGGGTATTCGGAATCAGTCCAACATATTGTAACATATCATACCATACATATTTCTTTTTCAACTTTTGCACTGCAGATTCACATATGAGTCTATGTTTCTCACATTCAAAAAAAAAAAATCAAAGCGCAGAAAAATCAAAACAGCCTTCCCGCTGCTACATTGCTGATCACCCGGGGTACGTTCAATGAAAACATTTTTCGCCTGTTCGCATTTTTATTCAGGTTTTATAATATGTTTCCTGTAAGCTGTGTGCCACCGCTGAGACCTTTTTGCTTCTGCTTGTTAGTTGTAATATAACATAGGTAATGTTCTGCATGTTAGTTTGTCCCACACTGTTGTTGTTGTTACATGCAATGTCCTGCACATCACTTAAGGTCAACAGTATATGATCCCCGTTTAAGACTGTGGATAACAATCCTATATCACATGACTGATAAAGAAAAACTCTTACTTTACACTTTACATTGTGTAGGCAGGACATCACAAGCAGTGAAATGAATCATTCTCACATTTCAGATTAGTTGTGATTTTTATATTTCAAATTCTAAATTCATATTTTTAATATAGAGATGCTGGATGGATGGAATAGGCATTTTTCTTACAGTGCACATTGACATTAAGTGTATTTTTTGGGGGGGGGGTTACCGTTTTTGAGGTGCTAGGCTGTATTTCTTCTTAAAGTTTGCATCCAATACAGATATGTTCTTAATTAATCACAATTTAGTCAAAAAATGTAATTATGAAAAGTCATCTAAACTCATGTTTTTGTCACGACACATTTGAACAAATACCATATATTTTGATGTGGGTTGTACTTTACTTTACTTGGCAGGGATCATTACTCGGCTGTAATCATCAGAAAATGTATTGACATTTTTGTGGCACAAAAGCTTCATTATGATTGTTGTACATATTTGAGCCAAGGCCCATACGCTCTCATCTTTAGACGTAGCAAAATTTCGAGAATACCGAACATGGCGCGCCGTACGTGCGTGGGGGCTACCCCGTCTCAGCCTCCATCTGATGGCAGCGTTAGGCAGTCCCGTGAAATATTTGCGTGGGAGTTCCCTTCACCGCCATGTCGGGATAGTGCACAGCTCTCTCTCCCTCCCTCTCTCGCTCTCTCTCTCCCCCTCTCTCTCTCAGTGCATCCTCCCCCACATAACAGCTTAGCACAGCAGCAGCAGCAGCTCCTACAGCATCCAGCATCCATCCCTGACTGGGGAGCAGCAGTCCTACCCGGCGCAGCACCGACGCACGGAGGGGGCGCATCATCTAAGTGATGCCACAGCATCAGTCGCATTTCGACAGCGAATACTGAGAGGATATCCAAAAGGAGGAAGAGAAAACGCATCAGTCTCGAAGATAGCAACTGCTCATGAAGATGTCTAACACTGACATCGTCTTAAACGCCGCCGATCGGGTGGTGAAATGTAAGTTAACCTACATTTCCCGTTTGTATGTGGCTGTAGATATTACATAACTCAACTCTCAAGTGTTTGGTTCCTCGCGGTTTGGCAGAACGTGGCCTTTATTTTTTATGTCGTGCATTAATGGTGTAGTATGTGGTCATCAAGTTGTGTTCATGGTGACGGCAGTGGGCTGCTGGAGCTTTGATGTTGATAAACAATCTTGTTTCTCTTAGCTGCACAGCAGTGTATCTGTATTGTACTTTATGTAATTTATTTATGCTTTAATGTTTGATGTTCCGTCTTGACTGTATCCTGGCTTTGGTACTGGTAGGCATGAGAGGAGAGACAGGAAAAAAGCTGAATTGTCGAGCTTGTGGTAGAAGCCGGGGCAGTGATGCAGCAGGATTTCACAGGCTTTGACAGGGCCAGTGGAAGAGGGCATGCAATTGACATTTAATGAGAATATTTTACCAGGATCGAGTCGTGTTTTAATTTAATTTAAGTTTAGAAAATGTCTATAAGGAATCTCAAAAGCGGCATAAGTAGATGTGGAGAAGGCTGTCAGAGAAATTCTGAGGATACAACTTGGATCAATGGAGGATGATGGAGTGCTTGCAGTTGTGCCATAACTCATTTAGCCCTGCTGATTTTGATTGTGGATCAGCTCATAGTGAGCACTGTGCCTGAATAATTTCACATTTAGTATATTATTTTACTGGCTGAGCAGCTTAGTCAGCATTAACAACTTTAGGCTTAAGTACTTGACTGTGACATAAACTCACTGAATGTTAAAATGGCTGTAGGCACAACAGTTGCACTGCTGAATAAGCCGTTACAATTAAATCATTTTTATTTAATAATTATACAACAGTCTGGACTGGTATATACTACTACTACTACTACTACTACTACTACTACTAAGGTACTACACTGTCAGAAAACCAGCCAGGTCTTTCTTGAGGCACCTTAACTGCAATTTTTAACTAATAAGATTAGTTTTCTATCAAAAATTGACACTGAAGTGTAACAAATAATCTAATTTGGATCCTAAATTCAGATTCTTATTATCCTGATATACTATACTGCTGTCATTTTAATCATATTTACTGTACTATCTGATGATTTGTTTAATTGTTTTCCCAGGACAATTTATCAACCAGTGCATCTAATTGTCGCTCTGCTCGTCAGTTGTCAACCATAATGTCCAGAATAACAGAAAGACAATGGTTTAATTATTGTCTGAACAGGAATTTGCGACCAACACAAAACTATTGAGTTTATTTCTTTAGAAAAGCTTAACTAACATCTAGGCATTTAGAAATATGTCAGACACAAGGCTTATATCAGCAACTGCAGCACAGCCAAGAATTCTGACTCAGTTTTTTTTGCTTTTGTAACATGGTCACGTAACATTTCTTATTTACACACGTGTTTTCACTCAGAGCTTTTTTCTGATTGGTGAAAACCATATTTATTTCCATTTTGTTATTTGTGTGACATAGAAACCTTGGTAAATAGCTTTATCTATCATTTCAAATCCCCATTAATTTGGTCCGTGTGAATGTTCCACTTTTCATTAAACCCTCATTTGTTTTGATGGTTAGGTGCTAATATCATTGTGTCACAACTCTTATTTATGCCAGAAAGGTTAGATATTCCTTGTATTGCTTCTGTCAGCTTTCGTATTCCTGTTTTCCACCTTGAAGCTGTAGTAAAAATTTCTTTCCAATCACATGCATCCCTCAGGTGATCAAAGGAAGCTATTGACATATTGACAGTTTTGTTGAGTTGAAACTGACATTTCTTACAGTTATTGTGTGTGATGCACGCAGCTACTGAGCACTGATACTACTCTATTCCAAGTTATTTTTATCCCAGTATAGATAGAAGTTCTCTTTAACCTGACAGAACATATCTAAAGAGATACAACAACTGCTGGTCTGTGCAGTTTGTTTTCCTCTGTGCTGTGAGCATCAAGAGGCATATTTAGGTCAGTTATTTCTGGGATGAGGCGTTAAGTACACATATCTTACTTTATTATAGCATCCTGTGAAGTCATTTTGTTAATATTATTGACTGTAATAATATTTGCACTGATTTCACAGACTCTCAAAATCACTGGAAACCGGAAAAAATACTATATGTACATTTGCAACTGTTGTAACCATCATTTTAAGTTGAAAGACAGTTTTCTTAAATAAGTATGAAACAATATGTAATCTTTAATCTAAACAGGCTTCACCAGGTTAAAGCACTTACACCAGCTGTCAGTAGAAAACCTGCAAATTGGTTGCAACACCATTTGTGTTGCAGCAGTGTTGAATGTTGTTATACTGTATGTTGCACACAGTGCAAGTTGTGTTTTGTCAAAATACATCTGCTTTTATTTATTAGTCACATAACTCTTCAAATATGATACAAAGCAGATCATAGTAGGTGCAGATATGGAGGATATGGGTAAAAAGCAGCAAGACTATTATGACATTAGTGTAGCTTGATACCTGGTTAATTGGAGCCGTTATAAATAACAAGTCATCCAGTGTACTGAGACTCCTCAGTGTGATCTGAAAATCTGATGTATCTACTCTGCGACCAGTTCTAACAGCATCCATGTGAACCTCCAATGCAAATTGCAGTTTTCTGTGGCGGCACTGCCTGTACTTCACCAGTCAGCTGCTGCTGCTGCTGCTGCTGCTGCTGTTGCCCAGCAACATACAGTATTTCATAGTTAAATGCTGCTTGGGTGCTGAGCAGAAGTCAGCTTTTCATCTCTCCACTGTACATCTATATGAGTGTGCTTGTATATCTGCATCTACATAAGGTATATGCATGTCTGTAAAGCATGTTGATGGAGACCATTTGTTCAGTACCACAGTTGCTTCTTTGGATTTTGTTGATAGTGTGCTAAATTTGTTGTTGTTGCCTAAAAAATAAGTGTATTGTCGTTTTCAAAGCATCCACATGTGGCTGCATTTCACTGTATTTTACCATGATAAAAGTGCTGGCAGTTCATTTGAGCACAGGCTATATTGTCATTCCTTTCCACGTGTTACATTACTACATTACCTTTTAGCAAAATCCTTTCAGTTCTGACTGATACTTGCACATGGACTCATATACTTGCTTGCAATTAAAACAGTTTGTGAAGGTAATTCAATGCTGAGACATCATTTTACATATTTAAATTGTCACACAGTCACTATACTGTTTATACCAATCACTGTGGATTCTGCAGTGTACAATGACATTAACTAAACTCAAACTTGAGAAAATTCGAGTGGTGACTGTGCCGAGTTTCTGCTAGCTGGTAAAGTGTCAAAGCACACATCACCATCACAGATACACACTGCACACTGTGAAACGTTTTAGTCCCATTAAATACACTTGCTGGGGCTCGCCTCATTATCCCAGGAGCAGTGACTTTCTCTGTAGATTTCTCTAGTCAAGCATTCATAATTAAACAGCATGTTGATCATGTTAAGTTTAAGCCTGAACTTTGAGACTCGTTTTCTGTTGCTTGACACTGCTGAGTGGCAATGTCAATGTCTCAATAACGTGTCACGTGCCCTTGAGCATCAATTACAGCTTGACAACGACGTCTCATGCTGTTCACAAGTCGGCTTATTGTCTGCTGAGGCATGGCATCCCACTCTTCTTGAAGGTTCATTGAGGTTCTGGGGTACAGAGTTACGAGCCTCTACACAGCGACTCAGCTGATCCCACAGGTTTTCTATGGGATTCAGGTCTGGAGAAAGTGCAACGTGAATCGACTTTCATCAGAGAACATCACTGAGGCCCTCTGGTCCCTCGTCCAGCGTAAATGCTCCCTGGCCCATGCAAGACGATGACGCGTGTGCCTGGTGGTGTGGTCAGGTACCCTTGCAGGTCGTCTAGCACGCAGACCACNNNNTATAGTGCATTTTAGGTTCATCCTGAAATTTCACCCGAAAGCCGAATATCCCTAACTTTTTGTGAGTAGTGTATTTAAACATACAAAATAAACACAGTGACTTGTACCTCTGACCTACTATTTAAAAATTAAAATTAACACATCTGTGAAGAGTAATGTTTGACATATTTGTAAAAATGCGATTTAACGACCTCTAAACATGCAAATATATTGTTAGTTTATTGTGTATAATTGTGAATTATATTCTTGATGCTAGTTATTCTGCCTAAATGCCACTTTTTTATGCTCTGTCTTCAGCTGTCCCTTTCCCCCTGAGCCATCGCCTTACAATGAAGGAAGTGTTTGACTGTGAAGGGAAACCTCGTGTGGATCTCCTGAAGGCCCACCTCACCAAGGAGGGCCGGGTAGAGGAAGCTGTAGCACTTCGAATCATCAATGAAGGAGCAGCTATCCTGCGTCAGGAGAAAACTATACTGGACATTGAGGCACCAGTCACAGGTATCAAACCTGTTAGAGGTTTTTCCCTGGCATGTGACCTGCTGTGCTTGTAAAAAGATGGATGCAGTCAGGTGCAAGATGCTGCACCTGGAAATCACACTGTGTCAGCATTCTGGTTCAAAGTATTTCACCTGGTCAGTTATAAAATTGCATGTGGCTTTAATTATGGTAAGTCAGTTTCTACCCACTGTTCAGCTGTACATCAGTTTGCACTGACTGACTAACACATTGGCTTTTGAAAATCCTTTGACATATCTAAAGGTAACTTATTTCACACCTAGTTAATATTAAGGCAGGGTAACACAACAGCCCTGTAATAAGTCCTTTCTTATCCTTCCCCATCTCATTTATCATTTATATGAGCATCTGGTCTGATGTATGACATTGTAATACTGTTTTGTTGTCATTCTTTTTTATAATTTTTTGATATTTTTTCTTTTATGTGGTTGGTGGTTGTTGAATTGCTAATAGCCTGAAGCTTTAGCACATCAGCAGATATTAGCAGATGTTTTTACCTGTCAGTTTTCTTCCTACGCCCTTACCTTATGCTCTGTACAATGTGAATTAGTCTGAAACAGACTAAATATAATAAAAATATTTTACTTCTATATACTTTCCTGGCTTAGTGAGTATAGAGTGAATAATAACAATCAGAATCAGTAAGTTAATGTACTTTTACTTTTTTTTTTTTTTTAACCATACTTTTTTAGTCTATATTATTTTTTGGAATTTTGCAATCCAGGGTCAGTCATCAATTCTGTCATTATTATTGTTGCTATACTTAACTGTTAACTGTCACAAAGAGCTTTGTGTTGCTTTACATGTATATATAGCCCTGGTCCTCCAGGGCCACTGTTCTGCTTGTTTTCCAACTATATTTGTCCTACCCACTGTTGATTACCTGGTTCAGGTGTGTTCAGCCAGTCAGAAGCTTTAAGTGCAGGGATGGTTGGAAAACAAGCAGGACAGTGGCCCTCGAGGACGAGGATTAGACACCCCTCATCTAGCCACTTTTTGGACAACTGTACAATAATGCAATCCAATACAACTGATCTGTCACAAATTCAACATTTAAGAGGACCGTACTATGTAGCCATGTTAGCAATGGTTGGAATATGAAAGTCTGTAAACATTTTGACTTTGGTGCACTGAAGGCCATGTTTAGTTTACTTTAGTATGTCATTCAGCTCCACCCCAAACTAACTGATATTAAATTTGTAATAATGCATGTAATTAGCTTACCATCAGCTTCATTGTATTACTTCAGAGCAAGTACAGTACTTAATAAAAACTAAAGTGACAAAAGGATGCACATTGACTTGTGGAGTAGTCTCAGGCTCCACATCTTGACTGGTGCCAGGAAAATGGAGTTTTTATGTATTAAGCATGAAATATGGATGATGAACTGAGTATTGTAAGGTTTTGAGGGAGTTGGACCCAGAAGTGCAGTCTGACACACAGGGAGAGTTTAGGTGGTTTTATTAGAGGGTAAACAGTAAATGTCACAGGGAGGCAAAAACAAACAGGTGAGTGATCAAAATGGAGGAGCAGGTGTGTGGAGAAGATGGCTGCCTCCAGTGCTGGTGTCTGCCATGTGGCCACAAGATGGGAGGAGTGCATACAATAAAGCCTACAACAACTGGGGCTCCTCTTGAAAACAGTCATTAAGCACAGTAAGCAGAAATCCAATCTCCTCTGCCAAACTGGAATAATATGTCAGAGGACCGGACAACAGAGTCAGAACAGAAGAAGGGCCAGAGGCAGATATCTGTGAACCAAGTGAAGAAACAGGTCCAGAGTAGGAGAGAGACAAACAGTTAACTGACTGGGTTCAGGCAGGTGCAGGGTCCAAACAGGCAAAGATCAAAATCAGCAGAATCTTAGCAAAACAGAACCAAGGCTGGAGAGTCATGTACTGGTAAAAACAGAGCAGACAATCTGGTAAACAGTAAGTGTGTGGTGAGCTGCTTTTAAAGGGGGAGGCACAGGTGAAAGCAATCAGGACTGATTAGGGGGAAGCAAGCAGAAACAAGGGACAGAACAGACAGGAAGTGACTGGGGATTTCAAAATAAAATAGGAAGTCCAGGTGTGACCATGACAAGTATTGTGTGTGGGCCTTTGTGAGTGTGGAGGTCTGTTCTAGATCTGCGTGAGCTTGAGTTGCAGATGTGTGTGCTCATATATTATGAGGCGTTTATTCACTTGTGTATCTGTACTTGCATGGATGTGTTCTTCGGTGTTTGTGTATTTGCGTGTATGTATGTGTGTTTGATTGCTTTAGTCACACAAGCAGTCTCCCACTCACATTGCTCTAAGCTTTGAGTAGGCGAAGGCCACTGTGAAGCTGATAGAGGAGAGAGAAAAGAGAGAGGAGATGGAGGATGAGTAGGAGAGAAGGCGACAGAGAAAGATGATAATGAAAAATTGAAGGCTGTGAGGAAATGAGATGTAGGTTTGCACTCCAGTACCATACTACGAATAAGTATGTCTCTCCCTAGGGACTTGAGCTTTTTTCTTTCTACCTCTTTGAGACAAGCGCTTCTCATTTCTCTGTGGAGAATAGAGGCCTTTTAGGATTATTTAGATGGGAGATAAGTGTTTCTTAAAGGATAGGTTCACACATTTTCACATGTCTTAAAACAATAGTCAGCTGAACATTATAATAATAAACATTGCAACAGGGTTTTCCTTTTGAAATCTTTCCTCCTGTTTATACTGGCCATTAATAGATCCCAACCTAGTGCACGTAGTTTAGTAAGTAATGACGGACAGAAAAAAATAAATTTTTAAAAGTTTATCTGAATTTAATAAGAGGTTATTATAGGTACCCGACTATTGTTTTAAGACCCTAGAAACATTGTGAAACGTATCAATTTATACAGGTGGTATGGCTTTATTGTAGATTAAATAAATATTCTTGCTGCAGAAATATGCATAAACAGGAATCTACAGTTATTTTCATAACTCATAGCCTCTTCTGCTACTCTACTGACTGTTTAAGGTAAAGTCCATCTTGCTGCTTCTTGAGACATTTAAGAAGGGTGAAAGTTGGCTGGTGCGGGAGCTAGATGTTAGCCTGTTCATTGCAGGTATAGGAGAAAGTGAAGAAATATGTAAATGAAACATTTTTAAACTGCCATACAACTAGCATACTCTGTACCTCTTTGCATAGTTCTTGTTAATTATTACTGTGTCTGTGGTTACATAACATCCATATTTGGGCGGCATGATAGCTCAGTGGGTAGAGCAGTCGTCTCCCAACCCAAGGGTGAGTGGTTTGGTTCTCAGTCCCGGCAAGCTACATGTCAAGGTGTCCTTGGACAAGACACTGAAACCCCGTAGTAGTGCTGACACAGGTCTAGCAGCTGTCCAAACAACAATTTCCCCAAGGGGATCAATAAAGTATCTGTTATTATTTAATTGTACAGCATTAATGAGAGCACATTGTACGTTTGTTGCTTTGTCTTAATAGTATCAACAGCAATAATTACAGTAAAGAAAATTTATCACTTTTATCAAATATGAATGATTGAGATTGAACACAAACTGTAGCACCTCCATGCATTTCACTGCCTGCCTGCCCACCTATTGATTTATAAAGCTAACCAGTGAGCAGAAGGAAGAAGAGGATACACACCTTCAGATCTAGAATCTTACTCTTATTCCTTTTTTTCACATGTGTATTTTCAGATTTACATTTATATTTATACAACTACATAAACTCATACACTATGTCTGTGTCTCCTAAATAGTTTGCTGAAGGAAAAACATCCTTGATTTTTAGCTTAATGACAAACACACATTTAGATCTCAGTTCAGTTATTTTTTCGTGAATTTCAGAGCTAACCCACCCAACCCATAGTGAGGCCACATTAATTGTTTCACCGAACTGATTGTACCAAAATGATCCAATGATAACACAGACCTGTGCTGAGCGTGAACAGTAGGTATTTCCTGTCAATCACACATGCAAAAAAAGATTGATGTGCACACAGACAAGCAAAACACATAGATGTAGACACAGATATTTAATGAGAATATTAGGCTCAGTAATGTTTGCTGTACATTGTTTTCCAGTGTGTGGGGACATCCATGGGCAATTCTTTGATCTTATGAAGCTGTTCGAAGTGGGAGGATCACCAGCCACAACACGGTATCTGTTCCTTGGGGACTATGTTGACCGTGGCTACTTCAGTATTGAGGTAAAACAATCATAATATTGAGAATGTCATAGAAGGAAGAAACTGCAGAAAGCTCCATATAGTCACTGAAGTGGAAGTTGCACTGATTTTGGCAGGCTTGTGTGTGGCATAATTTTTCTATGTGTTTGTTTTGACAGTGTGTTTTATATCTTTGGTCGCTGAAAATCCTCTATCCAAAGACACTATTTTTACTTCGTGGAAATCATGAATGTAGACATTTGACAGAATATTTCACCTTCAAACAAGAATGTGAGTACGGCTTAGCTGGAGCAAAACACATGAATGTACAGTATACACACATGCATACAGTGCATACATATGCACAAGGTAAAAGTTTCAACATGGAAAACATGACCCAACATCTTGTTTATGTTGTTAATATATTGTGTTGTTATAAATATTGCCTCACCTGGTCGACCTATGCAAAAAACAACAATCACTAATGGTTTCTGTTTTAAAGTTACATGTGTTTCATTAGATTTGTAAATCTATTGCAGCAATTAATCATTATTTTTTCAAAGTCTGTAACAAACAACATATATTCATTTTAAGTATAAATGTACTTGTTCAAAGAAACATTTTCTTATTCTTTTTAAATAGATATCATGTTACAACTGAGAATGCTGGTGCAGCTGATTGCATATCTGTCTTGTGCCAGGTAAAATCAAGTACTCAGAGCAGGTGTATGACTCATGTATGGATGCATTTGACTGCCTTCCTCTGGCTGCACTCATGAACCAACAGTTTCTGTGTGTTCATGGTGGACTCTCTCCTGAAATACACACCTTAGATGACATTAAAAAGGTAAGAACTTACTGCTTCAGTACATTGTTAGGTGCGGTTGTGCTTAGTTTTTATAATATACACTTTGGCTTTGTGAAGTTGGATCGGTTCAAGGAGCCACCAGCTTTTGGGCCCATGTGTGACTTGCTGTGGTCTGATCCTCTGGAAGACTTTGGCAATGAGAAAACCCAGGAATATTTCAGCCACAACACAGTGCGAGGCTGCTCCTACTTCTACAGGTGAGCTGTTTCTTCTCATTCCCTTTAGCGACCTCAGTTCTCTGGATTGTTTAGATTATATTATAACTTGAACACTGTTGTCCATACTTAAATCACTGAGAAAATAACTGCAGAAGGTTGAAATTCAAACTTTCTAAAAGATACAGTGCAGTGTTTCTTCTATGTGTCAGTAGTCTGAAACTTTGTGTTTATGCCACTTTGCATTGTGATAAAATCATCTACATCTCCTACACCATATACAGCACTGGTTACATTAACCTGACCGATGTGGCTAATTTCAGATCTCAAATTATACTTTGGTTTTGTATGTTGGAAGAATGTTGTTTCTTCAACTTTGAGTGCACACTCTTAATAGAAAATAAATGTTAAGGATGGATGGATGACAAATTATTAGTATATACAGTATCAAACATTTATTACCTGAGCAAAACTAAAAATTCAATTCAATTCAATTTTATTTATATAGCGCCAAATCACAACAGAGTCATCTCAAGGCACTTTACATTTTAAGGTTTAAGACTTTACACAGAATATAACTATATACAGAATTATGTAGAAAATCCAACAGTCCCACTTGAGCAAGCACTAGGCAACAGTGGAGAGGAAAAACTCCCTTTAACAGAAGAAACCTCCAGCAGAACCAGGCTCATGGTGGGCGGCCATCTGCCTCGACCGGTTGGGTGAGTGGAAAGAGGAGAGAGAAAAGAACAACAGGCAACAGAGATTAAAAAAACAACAAAAGGAGCAGCACGTTGGTAGGACCAGTAACTGCAGACTGGCATCATACACCTCCGAGGCTGGGCATGCCTGCAGAAAGGTACAGAGAGAAAGAGAGGACAAAGCACTACTAGGGGAGAAAGAAGACACAAAGTTAGTAACATACAATGGTAACATAAGAGTGGACAGAGAGAGAGAAGAAGAAGACGAGAGGAGCTCAGTGTATGGTCACCTGAGCCAACTCTAACTATAAGCTTTATTAAAAAGGAACGTTTTAAGCCTAGTCTTAAAAGTAGAGAGGGTGTCTGCCTCTCGAACCTGGGCTGAGAGCTGGTTCCGCAGGAGAGGAGCTTACCAAAAGAAACCGTAGACCCCAAAAAGAGAATAATTTGTTAAGGAGACTGTGATTAAGAAGACTGAATTATTAAATTAATTATGATTATAATCATATCCTTAAAGCTTACAGATAGTGTCTGTGAGTAAATGGGTCATATTACCTTGTGGTTACTGTTCGTATTGTTCATAAGAAATTGTCCTTTTGACTTACAGAACAAATTGGTACAGACAAAGGATTAGCTAGGTGAACCTGGAGTCAAATAAAAACAGAGCCAAAGAAAGGAATAAAATATAAAACAGAGCATATAAAAGAAAAAGGAGTGAGCACTGTCCTCATAGTGTTGTGAAAAGGAAGAGAGCTGTGGGAGTAGGTGGTGGCGAGCACAAGAGATTAGGTGGCAGTTGTGGTGTGAGTTTTCTTAATGAAGGGTCAGATAAGTGCAAACCCTTGCGTGGGAGCTGCATTTTTGTTTTAATCACAAAATATAAAGTCAGGAAGATTTATTTTATTCCTCTGCCAAAGAGGAAATGACTTCCTGGACAATGTGTGCAGTTCACTTTCACTTTACAACACAACTGCACTTCATTTCGGTTGCATGCACATGGAGAATCGCCAGAGTTAGCATCTGCTTCATATGATACAAGATTAAATAGTTCCACTGAACTTCAGACGTTTCTGTTTCACATTTTTATTTGTGCATATTCAATCACTCTGTAACTGAGACGAGCGCTGTGATAGACTGGTGACCTGGGTCTAGCCCACCTCTCGCCCAGGGACAGCTGTGATTGGCTTCAGCACTCCCACTACCTATAAGAGGAAAAGCGGTTAGGATAATGGATGGATGAATGTAACTGAGACCAAACATAAAATCATCATGACAATATGGATGTTATGACATCATGACTGCTGATCCTGCTGATCTTGGCATGGCAGATTTTTAGATTTCTGAATGCATTTTGTTTTTTTGTTTTTCAGCTTCAGAGCTATTGGTTATCAATCCAAAAATCTGAAAAAAGATATGTAGTCTACTTGAGAACACAGCAATAAATTAATACAATTTGTAGGTGAGCTTTAGCCCATTTAAACAAATGGTCTTAGTTATTTCCTGAAACATGTCTAACAGATCATTTTTTTGATAATGGTTGAAGCAGAAGTACTTTAAAATCACACCTGACACATGACTGAAATGGATGAATAATAATAGTGTATTGGTTGAGTTTATCAGCAAGAATCTGATACAGAAATAAGAAACAAGTGAAGGGTCTTAACCTCCCCTTTCACTGCTGCTAAATGGTCACTGATGAGAAACCAAATGCTGAGTGAGAGAGGAGCTTAGTGAGGATTATTTTGTATATGTGTGGAGGATGCTGCTATAATAGTCATCTATCTCCCCATGGCTTTGTTCTGCCCTCACTCTCAAACGTACCTCTCCATCGTTATGACTCTTGCCAACTATATAGTATGTATGAGGCACAGAGAATCACATTCTTCTATGGTGTTTTGGGAGATGTTAGAACATCTCCATCTAAAATATTCAAATTAAATCAAATATAGTCCAGTTATTTTACTTGAAGCTACATGCTGACAATGACGTATTATTGTAATATGTGACCTGCATGAAAGCAGCATTATTTGATTCCATTAACATGTTCAACAAAATCAACAAAGAGCATTTTTCACAAGTAAGCATAAAACTACGCACTCATTGCAGCTGAGGAGAAAAAGATGTAGTTTACAGCAGAAAAACCTGTACTTACAGAGTTTTGTACAGCAAATGTCTGCTTTTAATGATTTTCCTATAATATCAAATAATAGGGAGCTTTTTGTAAATAACTGAACAAAAGGCACAAGAGTGATTTCCCGTTCAAAAGAAATGATGAAATTATTGGCCATAAAAACCCAAGTTCTCCAGTATTTCAAATAATTTGTTTGCATGTACAGTACAGTAGCTTTTACTATCATACAGTATCTCTTATTTTTGTGGAGGTATAACACTACTGCAGGCTTATCCAGGTTGAAAATGTGATGTAATAATGCTTTAATGGTGTAACACAGGGTTTATTTGAAGTCTATTGTCACATTATACTCACCACATGTTAAGTTCTCTTTGTTTTGTTCTGAACCTTGTCCGTGCTGTATTATTACATTATCTTAAAAAGAGAAAACTGTGATTCTGCTCAGTGATTAGGAATATGGTTATAAACATGAATTTCTGTATTGGGGGGAATTCATGTGCTGACCACCAGCCTGACAGATGGATTTTCTCAGGGGAAAGAAGAAAAACCTCTCAGTTTCACACTCAGCACTTCCATCTCTCTCTGTCTCTTTCACCCATATTCATTTGTCAGATTTCTCGCTCACTTTCTCACTCACAGGCTCACCGACACATAATTGTGTGTTTTCACAAAGGGTAGAACAGGAATGTGTGTGTGTGTACTGTGTTCCCTCACAGTAATCAATAAATATCATTGGTGCGGACAAAAAATAAATTAATACATAGTGTGTGTTAGAATCTTTATATGTTATATTTGTGCCAGTACTATGCACAGGTTGTGAACCATAAAAATACAGCTGCACAACTCAATGTTTAATAAGTGTGCTGCAAAAACTGGCCTTATTCTAAGTCAGAAATGCATTGCAGATGTTTTTTAACAGAAATAGTTATGTAACATTTTGAGAACATCATTTTGCAATTTTATTATGGTGCACTGTCAGCCATAGAAAGAGCTACAGCATATTTCATGTTAGTGTGTAACTGCTATTCCTGTTAATTTGTATCTTGACCACTCAGGGAATGTTACCTATGTGACCTAGATAGGTGTTCTGGGCAGTCACCTTGTTTTTCTTTTAGCACAAACCTTTGAGCACATAAATATTTTAAATACTGAAAATGTGATGGGTCTGTGGCGGCACAACTGTAAGTGAGTGTTGCTGCTGTGGAGGAAATACTGTATGTTACAGCATTTCAGCAGCTTAAATTCACTTTCTTTCTTTTCATTATCGCTGTAATTTGAATGTCTCAGGTTTAATACTGTTGATCAGACAAAACAATGAATTTGAGGCTCTGGGAAATTAGATGGACATTTTCATTATTATCTGACAATTTTATCAGCTGAAAATGTAATGGGTGAATAAAAAAATGGCATATTAATGGACAACAAATTGAATAATTAGTGGGCAATTGTACATGAGACTTTATGATTTTATCAAAGACAACATATACTGGTTGAGCTTGGTAATCTAGGTTTACATTGTCTGGGTTTTAGGTAATGAGCAATGTGCTCATAGGTTACTCATCGTATTTCTGTTTTTCACCATGTCAGTCCATGAAATTGGATTACATAATGTGAATGTTGAAAATACAATAAATATTGATTATTGGAAACAATAATTAGAAGTTTGATATTGTAAGCAAGTCTTTGTGTTCTCCATGCCACAGAATCTTCTAAAAGTGCAAATTATCTCAGTAATAAATGGATCGACGTGTTTAATTTACATTTACTTATGGTGCTTTTGGCTAATGTTTTCACCCAGATCATCAGCGAGTGTTGTCTTCATTGAGCTAAGGCTGTTACTTCATATTATGTACAGTATATTGTATGGCAATTAAGCAACTAGAGAATTACATATTATTTTTTTAAACTTGCGGCTCATACGGAAGTGACATATTGAGTAGGTATTGAATGTAAGGCATTAATTGTTTTAAAATTGCACTTTAAAACAACTAATAAGCTGTAATTTTTTAGAACCCAGGACACATTGTTTAAAATGATAGTACAGTTTCTGAATGATATAACACAACCTTTGGGGCATTATATAACTACTGCGATGAGAGCTGCTAAATGGTAGAATACATTCACACTGCAGCTGGAAGTGCCCCAGTTCTGATTACTTGCCCCCATGTGTGACACAAGTTTTTTGTACCACAGCACAAAAACAGCCTAAAATAAATATAATGTCTGTAACAATCAACAGCCAAAAGAAAAGGTAAGCTAACTTACTACATGAACTTTAATTCACATATGTTGTAATACAAATGCAGTTACTCAACATGGTAGCATGCAATTAGTAGCCAACGTAGCTTAGTTGAATCAGTGATCACCAGCATCATAATGCACTAGTCCACTTCACTAGCTGTGAAAAGCTGTGTGGCAGCAAACGAAATGATTCATTCAAAAAGTTGTGCAAACAACATAATCAAGTTTTCATCATGTTTTTGTTTTTTTTATTCCTGGATATGCAGCGGCAATTTTATGCCATACCTGTGTGTAGTAGTGCACTAAGTTGTCTGCCTGATTTTGCATGCTGGCTTTACTCCCTTTCAGGCACATTTCCTGTCAATTTATTCAGTAGCTGGGGGCAGGAAGCTCTGGCTGCTGCTTACTGGGTTAGTGTTTTTTTACTGCAACAGGTAGCAGTTTGATTGGTTTTTCACAACCTTGCATCATCCTCAGCATAGCTTTCATTATTGGATTTATGAGTGATACATTTTTGTTGTTTCTTTTTTTATATAGTTTTGTATAGTGAAACAATATTAAAGTATTTACAAAAAGCTTAAAGGTAGTGTTGTTGTGTGATGGAGAAACAAATGTAATTAAATTTGTATGCTTAATTGAATTGATTTGTTCTCTGTCATACTCTGTTGCTAGCTCACCTCCTTTATTTTCGATATACATGTCTAAAACCAGTTTTGTTTACTCTTTTCCAGTTATCCAGCTGTATGCGAGTTCCTACAGAGCAATAACCTATTATCAATTATTCGAGCGCATGAAGCACAAGATGCTGGGTATGTTACCACTGCAAATCATCCACACAAACAATAATAGATAACCATTTACAGATATAAGAACATGTTTTGCCTTTTTCTGTCTTTACCGCCACTTGACCTCCTTGAAGCTACCGGATGTACCGTAAAAGTCAGACCACTGGATTCCCATCCCTCATTACCATCTTCTCAGCACCAAACTACCTGGATGTTTACAACAACAAAGGTCAGAAACTCTCTTCATTTTACACCCATTGTTCCTGCTTATTTTTGTATGATTATGTTACAAAAGTAAACAGCAAAGCCTGGTGTCTCGATTCCAGTATCTCTGTAACACCTGTGTCTGTATCCTTTTAAGTGCATCTAGGTTACATTTTATGAAAAACAAAAATATCCAGTTAAAAGGAGTATAGCTTGGGGGGGACTAAAACAGACACATAATAGAGCTGGAATAAAAGAGATATTTGGTATGGTTGCTTTTTACATTTGACACAATGACTACCATGGGCTCCTTATTACTTATCGGTAAAAATGGTTTTAACAGCACAAACTGTAATGTAAGGGTTAACATGACTGCATTTAGCTTGTGAGCAGGCATAAGAATGCATCAGGGAGCCCCCGTTTGTTTGTGTTCTCAGATCTGTGTCTTGGTTGCCGTGAGCTATGGGAGATAGGGAGCGTGGGAGGGACTGTCGGCATCGCTGACTATCACCGTGTGGCTTTATCCCTCTTGATGTAACAGTGTCAGCAATCCCTGGCCTCAGCTGGGCCATCTAGTGGTTGAATCTGTCATTATCTGCTCTGCTTTTGTTGTGGTTCTGCATCTACGAGGGAGGCTGTTTGAAAAAAAATCCTGAAAAATGTTAGACATGTAAGCATTTCAACAGTATATTAATGCACTTGCAGTGTTTGAATATGTATGTATATGGCTATGACAGTATGCAGTGAAAGGGTCCTGCACACTGTACACTAAAATACGAAATGGCTGTTTGTGTATTGTGAGGTCCAACTTGCCATTTAACAGATTTTTTTAATTACGTAAGTATAGTTTTTTTGTTGTTGCTGTTGAAAGCTATTAACTAAAATGTAAACTAAAATGTAATTCCATCTTTACTGTAAATGACAATAAATACGACAAATAATTTTATAATACAGTATGTTCTAAACCTAGTAAACCACAATACCAGTGCTTATTTAATCGAAGCATAACATATTTTGTTGAATTGTAAATATTCTTTGATTATTCAGATTCAGACATATGTTAAGGCTGTTCTACAATAATTTAATCATCAACATGCCAATAAAGGACTGAAGTTTTCTGATGCTATGCTCCATGTTGTAGTGAAATACAGTACAGAAAATACTGTAGGCAGTATGCCCACGCTATGCAATTAGGCAAGATTTTACATTTTTACTCTACTTTCTTTCTTCTGCTTTACCAACAGCTGCTGTACTGAAATATGAAAATAACGTCATGAATATCCGACAGTTTAATTGCTCACCCCATCCGTACTGGCTGCCCAACTTCATGGACGTCTTCACCTGGTCTCTGCCATTTGTTGGAGAAAAAGGTATTAAATGTTTCTAGAACAAAGTTTGTCAAGGGTTTTTAATGTAACTCTACATCCTTTCGCTCTGGCTTTTTGCTTAATGACTTGACCTCTTCCCAACACTGTTTCTTTCGCAGTCACAGAAATGCTGGTGAATGTGCTCAGTATCTGCTCTGATGATGAACTCATGAATGATGAAGATGAGATATTTGATGGTAAGAAGTCTTGGAATTGTCTTGTTGAATTGTCACTTGATCTTGGTATGTTGCATATACCTAAAACACAACCGTATAGGCCCTCAGTAAAATAAAGATGTGTTTATTACGTCAGAGAGGCTGATAAACACAGCTTCTGATTTGCTACGTGGGGCTACAATGACTGAATCCACAGTATAGTATAATATAGTATCTAATGAATTGTAAAAACCTGTACTATGTATATATTTCAGTATATGCAACTGTTATCACAGTATTCTACATATCAACAAACACCTAAAATCAGAATATTTTATGGAAGATAGTGCAAGTTTTTCTTTAAATGACTATGTTATCATAGTGGTTTACAATGATAACATACAAATTATTGTATCAAAGAAGCCTATAATGACATTACACACTATATATATATTTCTTTGCAGCCAATGCAGCTGCAGCACGCAAGGAAGTGATCAAAAACAAGATCCGTGCCATAGGGAAAATGGCCAAAATGTTCTCAGTTCTCAGGTAGGCTTTTTAAAACTGTACTAGGTGTACATTGCATTAGGTATTTGTGTAGAGTGAGCGTTTTTGTACCCTTATTATAATGTGTTACCCGGTATGTATATATGCTGTGAGAGTGGGGGCGTGAAGATTTTGTTTCAGTTTGATCAGCAAGGTTTTTGGACCTGCTTGCCTCTCTCTGTGTTTTGTGCAGAGAAGAGAGTGAAAATGTGTTGACGCTTAAGGGCCTGACGCCCACTGGCATGCTGCCGAGTGGGGTTCTCTCTGGAGGCAGACAGACACTGCAGAGTGGTGAGTCCTAGGCATATCATAATCCTTTTCTTTATCATTTTCATCTTTTAGGTGTAATTTGTATCGCCATTTTATGTCCTACCATTTATTTTACCTTTCTCCTTTTCTGACTTTAACCAGCAAGATTTGTTTTTAGCTTCATACAACAATGAAAAACAAACCCATATGAGCATATCCCTATTGGCTTACCAAGTTGTTAGAGCTAGCATGTTAGCAAACAATTGTCTACTTACACAGATAGAACAACATGGGAGTCCTATTCCATACTTGCTGAAGTCTATTATTCTCTCACTTTTTAGTTGTTGCTTGGTCTACCAACTCTAACATTTAAAGATCTCTCTCTTTAGTTTCCTACATGACCTGCATTTAGCTGAAAGCTTCAATAAGCTGTAGAGTTCAGTGTTGATTCACAGTGGGATTTGCAGTATATCCAGTGATAAATAGCCATTTGATTCAGTGTTTAGGAATTATTTTCCAATAATTATACTTGTGCACAAAATCTAGGTGGGATCTAGGATTGTGTGTGAGTGACACACACATACATAGCACCATCAAGAATACCATTTAACACACAGGGAAACTGAAGTTATTTTTTATAGTGAAACCCTATAAAAACGTCTTGTGCTAAGCCAGAACAAGTCTCAACAATTCTTCTTTCCTCCAATTTCTCCACCATAATATCTTTCCATCGTCATTATTGTCTCTCTCTTTCTATTGATATATCTACGTCTGATCTGCGTTTGTTATTTTTCATATGAATTTTCTAATCCCAGATTGACGCAGATTCTATCAGTATTAATGCATGGCACTCTTCTCAGTTTGGCTGCATTGCTAGTGAATGTATATCTCATCTGGCCAACATGAGCTGCCTTTTTGCTGGGCCTGCATTTTACATTTGCATGGCTTTATCAGGAGTAACTTACTCCCCTCCTCCCCCCTCAGCCACCATTGAAGCCATTGAAGCCATCGAGACACATGCTGAGGACAGAGAAGGTAAACCTTTGCTCCCCCTCCCACCCCTCTCAACATATTATCAGGGTGTTCTGCTACTGAGGTCATCTACCACTTACAAGTTTGTGCACACAGGAGCTTCGACAACAACTCCAACAAGCAACATTTCACAGGATGGGTTTGATGATATGGCTAGCACTTTACTTTGCAGTACCAGTGATTTAAACAGAAATCAAACTGATTGGATTTTTATTTAGACAGCAAGAATCCACTTAGAACTGAAAAATAAATTTTATACTAACAAGATGGATGATATAATGTTTGCCAACTTATGCATAGTGAGGATTTTCTAATGACTTGTTTTCTAATGTTTGTTCCTAATGTCTTCTGGGGGGATGAGAAGATAAAATGAATTGTTGCACATTTAATGCTCCTCTGTCCCAGGTTCCTCTGTGTTTACCTCTAGCTCTCACCCCCACCCGCTGCCTACAGACAGGCTTAACACCATTAATGACTGCACCACATGTTTGGTCATTGGATGTTAATGTAAAAAAGGAATATCTTTTTTTAAAGGCATCAGTGTATGCTTGTGATGAATTAAACACTGCAAAGTCAAGTGCTGCTAAGAGGTGCATGACAAAAATACTTTATTGTTATGGGTTTGGCTTATAAATAGCCTCCATCTGGTTCTGTTGTGTTGCATGCACAAGAACAAGAAACAAACAAGAGCATCAACATAAAATATGCATCCTGTTGCCTCAGTTCCTCATGATATGCCTGAAGTAATCATTGCTGACTAACCAAGAAGATTCACTATGATACAGCAATTGACAGCACCAGCACAAATAGTGGCAAAAATATGTGAACCCTTTGGAATTATCTGCATTTATACATAAAGATATATTAAAATGTTTAGATCTTCATCTAAGACAAAAAATATGAGTAAAACAAAAAGATATAATTTGAGGAAATGAAGATAGTAAGACCAGTCCTACACATTAACCTGCACCACCTACAGGAAAGTAAGGAGTAAGCAGTTTACACAGAGGGATGGCACATAAATGTTGCCTTCTAAAAAGTCAAAAATCAGTTTTTAACACTTATTCCACCTACAAGCAATAACTATTACAACTCAAATTTGTGCTTTCTATAGTGTCTGTGTCTTATTTCTGATTAAGTATCACAATCTTAAACAGCTTCTAATTTGCCGCTTGTCAGTTGCAGAAATAACTCCATTTTTTTATTTACATTTTACACTGGGCCCCAACATTTTAGCAACATGATTGTTGGTTATATTCCCTAGGAAACCTTAATAACATATTGATATTGATATTTTGGGGAAAACTATACAATATCAGAAGATATTAAAAATATTATGAGATTGTGCCATTATACAACAAGCCTGATACCTGTATATGTCTTTTCTCTTTTCAGCTATCCGTGGGTTCTCCCCCCAGCACAAGATCACCAGCTTTGAAGAGGCTAAGGGTCTAGACCGAATCAACGAGCGTATGCCACCTCGCAAGGACGGGGTGAACCATGTGGGTCACTCCATGGGAAAGATGAATATGTCAGAAGAAAATGGCACGGATGACAACAGCAACATCCAGTAATGTGCTGTCTGAGCCTCAGAACCGTGCCACTGTTGCGCTGTGCAGCAAGACATTGCCAAATCAGGATTTGGGCCTCGAACATAGAAATCAAACAGGCCCACAGACAGAACATGAAATCTGAAGCAAATCTAAAACAGGCAAAAAGGTCATTTTTTTTCATGACTGCCACTGCACAGTTGTGGGATGGGGGAGCTGGGGGTTTACAGCAGATGGCAGGGATAAGGAGAGAGCAGCAGGCTGCAGCTTGATAGAAAAAGTGTGGCTGAAAGTTGTTTCTGCCTGCTGTTCCTTTCCTCCGTTCAATTACAGATGGAATTGTTGGGAGTTGTGTTGTTCTGAGCGCTGACAAATGTCTGCTCCTTCATTACAGGGCCTGACAGAAGACATAATTGTAGTATCTATGTGACACAAATCATTTGGTGTTTATTATGAATCACTCACAAGTTCACTTTATCTTCATGTTTTGCTAGTATTAACAAGTCACGACACTTATAGGAAAGAAAGCTGAACGAAAGAAAGCTAAAAGTAAAATCTGTACTTGAGGTGCAGTCTTGCCAGTGGACTTTAATTTATTGATTTTATTTCCATGTAGTAAGATGCCATAATCTGCCAGAAAAAGAGGACTGGACATTTGTATGCTCACAGCTCTGGCCTAACCAACAAAGTTAAAGTAGTCTGAGCTTAAGCTTCATCTTAGAAATGTTTCAGTACTCTTCTGCAGTGCTCCTTTCCTCACCTCCTTCATTATCAGTCATCTCCTAGCAAGAAGTAACTTGGAGGAGATTAGGAAAGAAAGGGAGGGGACGAGAAGAGCATTCAGAAAATTTGGTTCCATTGTTTACTGTAAGTACCTCAGCACTGCAGATTAAACACCAGAATTTAACATCAGAAAATGTCTCCAGAAGGAGCACACTATCCCACATGAAGATGCAACTTCATCCACGTCTGTATGCGATTCCCAGAGGGTTATATTTTGATCCGGACCTTTCCTCACAGTTATTTTCTTCGTCTCCATTAACTGTTTAAGCATTTTACATTGGAAAGGCAATGTGTTTGATCAAGATGGATGTTGTACCTCAAATGTGTCAAAAAATAATGCCATTTACTTTCTGCAAAGTATGTGCAGCCTCCACTAAAGGAAGCATTGGATCATCATTTCTCATCTTTTATGAAGCTCCAATGAAGCAAGTTTTTGGACCACAAAGGAAAAGAGAAGTGATACTTAACTTTGGGAAATGCTCTGCTGTCACACACTACCTGATTATTTCTCACCTGCTTGTTGCAAGTAAATTAATATGGGTTTTTGCACTTTTTGCTGTGCTGCAAATTCAATGAGATTTCAAGAGCTAAAGTAAGTAATTTATCTGAGAGAGAAGGAAGTTCTACAAATTTGTGAATGCATAAAATCAAGATATCTTTGTTTTAAGTATATTTTAATAACCATCATTGTGTCATCTGGAATAAGCAGGTCATTCTGAAAATAGGGCTCATCCAGAAATGTATTTAAGGGATTTGAAGAATGTATCCTGAATTGAGTTTATTAGCAATTTCCTTTTCACTAAATTTAAGCTTAGATTAATTTAAGCAGTCTGAAGTACTGGGAATAGTATAGACCCATCTTTTGGTTTATGAAAAAATCCATATTCCACCCAAGTGTGTTAATCTTAAATAATTTCTCATTTTCCCATCAGTTTTTAAGTGAATCTGTTTTACTGTGGAATACAGTGGAAAAACAGGCCAAGAAAAACTTTAGTAACAAGTGCACCCACACTGTAATCAAAACAAAATCAATTTCTGCATCCAAATATTGTGTCAAAGTACAAGTCAATTTGTATTCTACAGTGAATGAGTATGTAGTTTAACTGACAGAAGAGGAGAAAAGAAACCTAATTAAAACAGGAAGCATTTCAGTTCCTTCAACATGGATAATTTGGGAAAATTAGTACCAGTGAAACTCCAACATCAAAAGACACACGATAACATACATTTCTAGAATTTCTTTTCATACATTGATATTTTTTCTACTTTATATTTCATCTTTCTAATTAATGATAAAGATATATGAATAAGGATGGACAAAAAGTGATTTTTAACACAGCATCTATGGTATGGAACGCATCAATGCATGCAATTAAGTTCCTAATTGTTATGTGAGATTAAAATTGTGATAGTTGTGTTTCAAATAGTAAACTTGAATTATTTTATTTTTGAATTATATTTGTAGTTTTATTTGTCATGTTTTATACATTTTTATAAGTAGGCTTTCTTTGATTGTCCGTTTTTTTCATTCAGTTATTTAAACTACCACTGCTTTTAATTTTATATTAATTTATTGTATGCACAGGTGTGAAGCCTTGTGTTTATTTTTTTCGGTTGTACTGATGTACATAAAATGTTCAGTAGTGTGAATGAATATAATCTCAGTGAAAAGCAACTTTCAAGCTGCCAAAGCATGATAGCATGGTTTTCAGATGTAAATGAATTGGACACAAAGAAAATCATGTGTCACACCTACGTTTAACAGGAAACATTGTACTCTGGTTATATTTACCGCTGATATTATTATTGTTACAATTTAGCTTATGGTTATTTTACTTACTCCGTTTCTGGTTCTTGTATGGCCTACATGCATATTTCAACAAACAAATATAATGGATTTTATCTTGCAACATTTTTTATTATCTATGGAAATATGTTTTGACTTCCTAAATGATACACACATTGTAAGCATGCCCTATGGGACAAATCACATTTTTTTACTCTTGAATAAAATATGCATGAACAAAAATGTGCCGCATAGTGTGAACTCACTGATTAAGTGGTAATGCTCAATTATATTTTCACACTACATACAATAAAAGCATTCTTACCTGTGTTTAATGTATCCAACTAAGAGTATTTATCATGCAGTATCTTAAATCTAATGAAATAATAAAAAGTATGTATATTATGTTTTAAGATTTACAAATGAAAATCAGATATTATGCTTTAAAACTGCATGATACTTTTGTTTCTTCTTCTTGTTACTGTTATTCACCTTCACAGGACTTTAAATGCAACAGTCTGAGGTACACCAAGAACTTAAATGCAGCACCAGTATCACCATTGTACACCTGCTGGTGTTGCTCAAGTCACAGTATTACTAGAATTAGATTAAACAGAGGAAGTGCCCTCTCAGGCAGTGGCTCCCTACCCTCCCCATCCCTGATTACCTGGATCAAGTGTGTTCAGCCAGTCAGAAGCTGTGAGTGCAGCATTAGTAAGACTATGAATGCATGTCAAACAGTAGCAGTATTCATTAAACTGACTTAAACACACTCTAATCATATGATTTGTCAATCTCATTGGGATATTGAACCTTTTCCACTTATTACTTCTGCAGTTTGTGCAGTTGTGCAACTTTTCATATTCATCTCTTCCCTTGTAGCATTGTTCTCTGCCGCAGGTGCCCTTTTACATTTTTTGAGTCCGCCACTGTGGCCCTTTTGGGCTCAACATGACGGAGGGCATCGCAGGGATGTGTTGAGTTTTCTGCGGATTTCAGAGCTCACTCCACAGGATGTGACGTCGCTCCTGTCTCGCATCCACCTCTTGTGCATCGAAGCTCCGGAGATTTAATTTGAACCGGTTGCTCCTTTAAACACGGCTTTTTAAAAAAAAGACCACATAACAGTTCATTTTTAGACTTTAAGCTAAAACAAAAAATGGCCCAGCCGCGGGCCTGTTTGCAGCCTGAGGAGAACCCCCGTCGTCTGCTGATCGGACAGCGCGCAGGACTCTGAGTGTCTGCAGGCTCGCACCGAGCTAACATTACGCAGCTGTCAGTGAGCAAAGCTAATCGGGTGTCCAACGTTAGCTGTGATACTGACGCACATTACACAGGGACAGACAGAAAAAACAACAACAACAACAACCCCCGCAACGCTGGAAATGGACAAAGACGAAGCAGACCGGCTGATAGAGAAGGCGAAGCTGTGTCTGCGGTCCGGACGGAAAGATCGGGCGCTGCAGTTGTTATATGAAGCCCAGAAAATTTACCCCAGCACCCGGGCCAGAGGTAAAATTAGTTGACGCACATTCTCTAATGGCAGTCTTACTAACTAATGTTGCTGAGCTGGCAAACATACCCCAACTTTTACCTGTAGCCAGTCATTTCAGATTTCAAGAATAGCTATTTTCAGATAGATATGAAGCTTGTCCATCTGTTTTACCTCTGTGTATTTCAGGCTGTTTGTGCAGGGTGCATGTCGACATTTAGAGCTCCCTTCCCCCTTGCACTTCACAGACAGCACCTCGACAGGGCCCCTGTTTTAAACCTGAATGTGCTTTGACTTGCTTCATTACTTTTTGCAGCGCTGTCATATAGTCAGCGGTGTAATGTAGCTGTCGTGTGTTACTTTAAGGCCTCTGGACGCAAGATGCGTGACGCAGTTCAGTGCAACAGGGGAATTAAACTGAGAGAATGACAAACTTCATGTAACGTGCACGGGCAAAATCAGTGTTGCAACAGAGATGTGGATCCTCTTCAAGTTACACTGAGGCTCTTTAGTCGGCTTGTGGTGGCTGTATGCTTTGCCAAAACGCTTTATGTTGGGATTCCCTTTTAATTTATCACCTCATGTTTGTATTATCAGTATATTTAAAATTTTTAGATTTTTGTTAACCTGGAACCACAATCTTCTTGTTATGATTGATACCAGCTTTGTCTCTTTACACTTGATTTGTCAGTTGACCTTGTTCTTGTGTGTAGTGCTGATAGATGCCATAGCAAGGAACGGAGGCACTGCTCCACCAGAAGCAAACCATGTACCCCCACCATCAGGCTGGAGAGACGAGGACATTAGAAGCAACGAAACAAGTAATACGACTGGTGATGAAAAAAAGAGCTACACCGAGGATCAACGCCAGGGTGTTCTCAGGTGCTTAGTGACTCTTTTATGCCGTATATGTTTTTGACATTGTGATGCAGCGACATACTGACAGGTGCATTTATTCCTCACTACTTTAACTGTGGCTGCGTTGCATGCTCTGAGTAACCTGGCAAATTTGTCTTACACGTTTATTAAGTCATTTAAAGGTACCGTTGATGCCTTTTCACTGAGTGTTCCAGATGTCACTAAATAAACTGTTCCCACCCGTGGTGTCCTACCCACAGATACAACGCTCTGTCAGCAAAAGCGTATCAAAAAGTTGGCCGCCATCTGCCCCCCGTGACTGAACAATATGTTTGTCCAAATATACGGGAATGAAATTATAGTAATAGTAATTGTAAGTACTGCTCGCCACAGTGTTTTTGTTTGAAACATACATTTCATAGCATGGACCAGAAAGGCTGTTCACTTTCCATTTATGTAGGTCTTTGAATGTAACATTCATTGTTGGACGGAGCTCCGTGAGTTCAGTCCAGCCGTGTGTTCTGACATCCATTACACTGTGTCACTACAGGATAAAGAATTGCAAGGACTTCTATGAAATCCTTGGTGTTCCCAAAAATGCCAGCGATGAAGATTTAAAGAAGGCATATAGGAAGTTGGCCCTCAAGTTTCACCCTGATAAGAACTTTGCTCCAGGAGCCACAGATGCTTTCAAAGGTACGACTTATGGGAGAGGAAAAAAGGAAAAGAGCTGTTTTTCTGAGACACACTGTGCATTTTCATCAGCCTTTTTCATGTGACTGATTTTACCATATTGCTGAACATTACTCTTGCGTAAGACTCTTCTAAAGTTCTTTTTCTCTACTACCACTGTTCAGCAGCGACACATTGAGTCACAGACGGCACACTTGCGCTGCCAGTGTCTTGTTTAAACAAACTTCAGCAGTGCAGAGACTTGAAACTGGGTTTCCAGTTCTACCAGATCTAATTAATTTTCCTATTCTCAACAAATTCCATGAAAAGACCAAAACCAACAATGAATGTATCCCACGCAAGGAAAAATACGGGCACAGTAGTTCATCTGTAAACAGCTCTACAGCTGAATAACAGTGACTGGCAAAAGCCACTGAGTATGCTCAGAAACCTTGTTTGTGTTGTAAACAGTTGCCTTTGCCTTTTCAAGTTGAACTAGGTTTGTATTAAGAAATAGTGTGTTCTGTACCTGTTTGTGGGATTGTCCAGACGGTATAATTATATCCATTTCCTCTTCGGAGTCGAGCTGTCACTTTCTTTTGTCAGCCCTCAAAGTGGCCAGTAATCGGAGCCTTCGGTGTGCTGAGAGTTCAGGGTTGTATGTAATAGTAATAGTGTAAACTTCAATCTGGTCTCTCACATCTTGCAGCTCCTGCAGTATCAGTGCTCATTGCTCATTCATTGTAGAGTCTATATTCTCCTTTAGGTGGAATCACAGTGGCAACACCAGTCTCGTTCTTGTTTTTAGGGTCCTCACTACCCCATTGTCAGTCAATGGGGTAACATTAGTGTCGACTGTTGCCCTCAGTCTCTCCATCTTAGCACATGTCTGTTCATTTTCTTCTGAATACTAACATGCTTCGATAAATCCATCACATACAGCAATATCTTCTTGTTTGTCAGACATGTTCATACTTTATATATTCATCACTGCATCCCAGACGCAATCTTTCAAAGAACTTTAGGCCATGGTCAAGAAATTATGCTTGGTAACAAACTAGTGAAGCAAGATAATCTGAACCCCAGACTCTGCCTTACAGGAACTAGAGACTGTGAAAGTGATGGTTGTTATTAGTCTGTGGAGTCTGTAGATAAACTACTGTGTCCATATTGTTTTTTATCAAGCAACATGTCACCCAGTGCACTGGTGTGGCTCACTGTTTTTAATTTAGGTACTTTAATGCTGTGCTCGATTACCATAATATGTGTCAAAAGTGACACTCCCCAGAGAAATAACTTTATCAAATCCAAAACACAAACATGGCACACATATTTTTAGGTAAGTGTGACACTTTCTGAGGATTAATACCATGTCCATTGTGAATAATGTTCATAAATCCATTTTAGAAATCTGAAGAAAATCCATCTTAACAACTGCAGGACTTTCTTTAGTATCAGAGTAGTCTAGAAACCAAGAGCTGTTGATAATTGATTCAGTTTACCTTTAATGGTCCCAGCTTGCCAAAATGTAAGTAATTTAGTTTACAAATGGGGCTTAAGTGGTCGCCCAAAGCTGAGTGCCTATGATTAAGTACCAAATAGAAGAAAGGAATATGTACTGTGTATAATAAACGTTTCTTTGAACTTAATGTTTCACTCATCTTCCAACAGCAATAGGCAATGCATATGCAGTGCTGAGCAATCCGGAGAAGAGGCAGCAGTATGATCAATATGGAGATCAGCCTGCAGCTTCAAATGCACCGCAACACTCCAGCCACAGTCGCCATGGCCACCACCGGAGCTTCCACAGAGACTTTGAGGCTGACATTTCCCCCGAGGAACTTTTCAACATTTTCTTTGGGGGAAGGTTTCCCACAGGTGAGCGATTGTGTTTAGTTGGTAAAAGAGTGCAGTTACAGGAGCTCCACAGGCCATATGTAAAAAGGAGGATTACACGCAAGAATGCCAAATCCTCTGAGACGTTACTATTTAAATTGGTTTTCTAGCCATAGATAAAATACCTAGTTAATGTGGGTCATATGACAGAAATTTGAATACTTCCAAAACACCTGGCATCTTTTCTCAGTCAGTAAAAGCATGAATGAAAGCCTAGATTTTAATGTACTCTTACATGCTTTAAATATAGTGTTTTTTGTATTAGTATTAGTATTATTTTTCTCACCAGTGTTTGTTATGCTGGATGTGGTTTAGAAATATTGTCTTACTGTGGAAATGTAGACGCTATAGAACTATGTTCTCTACAGGAAATATTCACGTGTACACCAACCAAGGAGCCTCCTACTCTCAGTTCTATCAGCCTCGTCGTCGACGTGCTTATGAGAGGCGCGAGGAGGTGGTGGAGGAAAACCAGAGTCAGGTCAGTGTGACTCACAAAACACAAAGACAAATCTGTTAAACAACCACGGTGTTGTGTTGTGATGTTTGTGTGGAGATGTACCACTATTCTAATCGACACTGTGCGCTGGATAACCATAGTAACTTTTAAATTTTCTCTTTTTTAACATTGGAGTGACTGTATCCCACTCTGATTTACTTCATGTCACACTTTTACTCTCCTCATAACTGAAGTGCCTTTATTGCTTTGGAAGACTGTGGTTTGCTTCGAAGACATATGTACTGTGCTGGCATGAATACAGTATATCAGTGCGGCCTAGATACAGAGTAATATGCTTTGTAATCTGTGCTGATTTTGTCTTCCCACAGAACACCTTCACAGCACTTCTGCAGCTTCTCCCAGTGCTGGTGCTAATCCTCATATCAGTGTTTACTCAGATGATGGCCACTAACCCGCCCTACAGTCTCTTTTACAAGCCGTGAGTCAGTTGCACCATAAACCTTACTGTACTGGTTCCACTATTGTGACATTATAGGTTCACTCAATAAATCTGAATTGTGTTTTTCGGTTTCAGGGCCATGGGGCTGGTGGTGTCCAGAGAAACGCAGCACATGGGCGTACCATACTATGTGGATAAAAGTTTTGAGAAAGAATACCGTGGAGCGGCACTGGAGGAACTGGAGAAAACAATAGAGAGCGACTATATCGAACACCTCCAAAGCAGATGCTGGAAAGAGAAACAGCAAAGTAAGTGAACAGCTCACTTTTGACGGAGTCTGATAAACTTGAATAAACCCTCAAATTCAGAAGGCAAACAGTTGTTCACTGTTAAATCGTTGTCCTGCTCTTGACTTAAAGCAGAGAGAAGACTCGTACTGCTCTCATCTGCAAGTTAAATATAAAACTCCAGCCAGCGGCTAGGAGCAGTTTCACTGGTTTCCTGGCAACTGGTTGCTTCTGTAAATCAGCAAATTCATGTTATTTCTCCACATCATGACCATCATCAGAATAAATAAACTATGTTGTGATCTTTGGAGGTGCTGGCAGGTAGATTTTGTAACCGCTGGATAGGACCATAATCAAAGTGGCTGCAGGTTGTAGCATCATATTTCATGCAGATATGAGCATGGTATGGGTCTTTACATCGACAGTGCCTCTGCCAGAGAGCAAATAACTGTTTTACTATTCCTTTAGTTGTAAAAGGTTATTATAGATATGTGATATAGCTTCCTTTTGTGACTGTGTTCTTCTTTTCAGAATCAGACTTGGCAAACCTCGGACAACTGTACCGAGATGAACGGTTAAAGCAGAAGGCAGAGTCAATGAGGCTGGATCACTGTGAGAAACTGCATCGACTGGTCAGCCGTCAGAGAGGCAAATGAAGACTGTTTGAGAGAAGAACGCGTTTCTTTTCAGACTTTATAATAATGCATTTTATTGAAGTGTGTAATTTATCCAATCTGGCCACTTTGTAAAGAAATTTCTTTGGGTACAGCGCAGTCAGTAGGAGATTATGCCGCTGGAAACAATGTGCCTTCTCTCCTCTTTGATGGTAGAAAATAGTATAATAATAAAGAGTTGCATGTTAGCTGCCAGCCCCAGCTGTGGTGGTAGCAGCATCCAGTGCAAGCTCACTGTGGAAGCGTGCGCCTGACGTCTCAGAGCCTCGAAACTTTCTTATAGAAATGGCATGGCATATGGGGTCTCCCTCTGCAGTTATGACATGTATGTTCACACATACATATTTTATTTAAGATTTTGTAGTTGACATGTATTTATTTTCATGATTTTTTTGTGTTCTTGCATAAATCTCAGCTGTATTTATTTAATAGTTAAGAGTTTAGAGTAAGTTTGTTTTTTTTCTGTTTGAAGGCATTCAGTACAAAGACTTAAATAATACTGTAGTGTATATGAACAAATCTGAGAGCTTCTTTACTGTGAAAGAACAGAGGATCTTTTTATTTATGATTCAAATGTAGACAAAAAAAGACATTACAAAAGACTTGAACATCTCTACTGTGGTTAATCAAACAGTAGGGCCTCTAGCACTGTAGGCATCGGAGGCACAGCAGAGGATCATTTTACAAAATAATATCAAATTTTTTCCAATTAATATGCTCATTATAAAAGGCTGCATTTGCTAAAAAGTGAGCTGTCTCCTACAGCAGGGCTTTCCGCTCCCTGCACTGCTGCATGTATAATCGCTTGTTTCATTGGTCGTTAAGCTTCTGCCAATCAGGATCTATTATTTTGAGAAATGACTGTTACATTGTTGATTGTCGCATAAAGAGGCAGTGATTTGAAGGAGTAATTTTGATTTGTCACAAGCAGGGAGTCCATTCACAGTCCTCCACACTTTTCTTTGTATCCGATACAGATACTGGAAGTTCTATGCTGAGCAGTATCTCAGTAAGGTTACCGGAGATCCTTTTATAAACCATGCTCAAGCTTTTATTTTTCCCTCAGAAAAATGCTTTTTAGCCCAATTTTGTAAATGTTTTATAAATCCTCTGTCTTTAATTTATACAGTATTTTATAAGAAGGCACGTTCTTCTTTGAAAATCTAAACTTAAACAGAATTACCAACAAAATACTGTTTTAAATTTCTGCGAACATGAATAACTTTCTCCTGCAGCAAGGAACCGTAATTGTGAATTCACTTGTCAGGTCTTGAGTAGGACTTTATCTTTGTGGAGTTGCTAACTTTAATTTTTTACACCCAGATCATTCAAACCATAAAGACAATAATATTTGTTGCTGTGCACTAAGACTGCCAAACTGCCTTAGCTATTCTCATATTTGTGAAATATTCCGGTTCATTTTTGGGCAATTTTAAGTTATTTTTTAACCATGTGTTATATTCAGTGTTGCATGCACCCTACTGAGCGTGTTATTAGTTGCATATTTATTTTTTGGCAAACACATCTTCATGACTACTGACACACTAAATGTTACTTAGAATATTCAGGTCCAAACTGTAACTCACAAATGTGTAAAACCTTTACTGTGAGACACAAATCAGGTTTTGGTATCAGTCTGTGTGGTAGCCAGTTAGCTAAAATACCAGAAAATTAAAGAATTAACCAGAATATATTTTGAATTGATCTGATTTGTTCATTTGTGTTTTCATCATAGTTTGATTCCTTAAATGTGTCGTGTTTATTTGCAGCAGGAAACAGTGGGAACTTTTTTCTCTGGTAGTGCTTATGTAACAGCTACATCTCATATACAACTTAAGAAGTTTCCCTGCTGACATACACATCAAACATCAGTGTCACAAAGAAGGCAAAGCTGACATTAAACAATAAGAAACTATTAAATTCCCAATAAGAAAAAAATATGTTCTCACAGATGTGTGTGTGTGGAGTGTTTTCAAATTCAAGCTGAACAAGTTGACGGCTCTTTAAACAGTTTTATTGTTTTAACATTTTAAATGTCACAGAATAGTTTTACCAATGTAACATTTACTCAAAAACACTGAAAACAAATCAGAATTTCCATGTAGCTACTGTTAGACTAGAGGAGTAACATAGATAAAACAAGTTCATGAACAATACAGCCATATTTAAAAGTGGTCTGAAAGTTTACTTAAAAAACTGAAGAAAAAAAAATCAAAATGATTTCATACCAGCAATAAAAATGCAAATTGAAATTAGTATGTGCCCCCATCCCCGATCATTCAGTTTTTGGGCTCAGACTCAGAAATTGTAGGTTAATCAGACTCTTTGGCCTCTGGTTTAACATACAGTGCAGTGAAAAAGTATTTGCCCAGTTCCGTTTTTTGCATATTTATCACACTTAAATTATTCACATCAGCAAACAAATTTTAATATTACATAGGGATAACTCAAGTAAATATGAACTGCAGTTTAACTGATCATTTCATTTATTAAGGGAAAAAAGCTGACCAAACCTGCCTGGCCCTATGTAAAAAAGTAATTCCTTCCTTTCTAAATCATGAATCAACTGTGATTAACCACATATCTCAAAAAGCAACACATCATGCCAACAGGATGGGGGCAAATATTTTTCTCAGCACTGTATCAATGAAAGAGTCAACATGTCACGTGTCAACCAGGCCACATCAGGCTTAAATTCAGCTCAAATGTAGTCTAGAAATGAATTCAGCCTCAGCAATCTTCAGCTACATCTATGGAATGCCCCACTGTAATCTGTGATGATACAGTATGTGATGCATGTGTGTATGACTGTCTCAAAAGAGATGAGCTTCTCTAGATCATAGTCTGTCCACTTAATCTAGAGTGCATGGGCTACACTGCACATTATGCAGAGTATGAGAGTCAGTGCAAAGGACATTAAGTTCAGTCTTGTAGGATCATATCTTCCACTGTTGGACAATACTGTCGAACTGTTCATTTCTTCATTTTGAGATCAGCTTCTATGGCACAACGGCGCCCTCTGGTGCCTCCATCCTGCAGTCAAACAGAAAACAAACTGACTTCAGAGTGTGTGACTAAACTGATACAAATGTTTCAATTAACAAATTGTGCTTCATGGTACAACTTAACCAACTGTCATGAGGTTTGCTTCAGCAACAAAAGGCAAGAAAGAAAGGGAAAGTTTTGAAGGCTGTAGGATGGGTACTTACAAAAAGAGAAAGTAGGAAGGCAGGAGAGGACATGGAGACAGTGTCCTGTAAGAGGAAAATTATGCACATCAGAGATGTGACTCAAAAGTGCACTGAAAGTTTCAAGAGGAAGCAAAATAATGCCAAGAGAGATACAGCACATAGTATTGTCAGCATGAGGAAAGGTTTAAATAATCTATTGAAGGGATAAGAGAATTATTATTAGAACACATTTCTTTATAAATTTCTATACTGCTTGTGGCAAATGTAAAGGTTTACTATTTACCTGCACTGCAATTTCACTACTTTGCAACATGCCAGCATGTTTAACTGCACACAACATATACTACAGACATATTCTTGTCAACCATTTTTCAAAGCATAGCATGACATTATAATCATCTCCTATCTTTGTGCAAACTACTGGATTTAGTTAGTATGTTATGAAATATTAACACTTGAAATATGCATCAGTCATCAAAATATTTAAGAGTGTGCTGCCAGGCAACTATGTTGTCAAGTAAGATAGGAACACATTAAAAACATATTTGGTGCTAACTAGAAAATAGTCTCTATTTCAACAAGGTGTTTCCACACTTGGCAGACTGTGTTAAGAGTCTAAATATTCAGTCAGCCTTAGTGTGTTTTATTAAAGTTAAATTACAGTTACAGTAATGCTGCTATAATGAAGTCATTAAATTAAATATTCATACCCCTTCACATGCTGCACATTTCCCTTCATTACAAATTTCTACCCATCAGTCTATATGCAATAACTTGCAAACTAACTAACTGAAACATGGTTTTAGACATAATATATAATATAATATAATATAATATAATATAATATAATATAATATAATATAATATAATATAATATAATATAATATATCATATCATATCATATCATATCATATCATATATCATATCATATCTATAAAGACAAAAATTAAAAACTGCAATTTCTCATTTATAAAAAAAATTCCATTTACTGTGGCGGCCCAAATTGTGTTTGAGAGCATCATTTTCTTGAGATGTGTCTAGAACCTGGCCGGAGTCCACCTGAGGCAAATTAAATTGATGGCTACAGTTTACAAAGACACACACCTATTTATACAAGGTCCCTCAATTCACACTGCATGTCAGGACAAAACCAAGCTATGAAGCACAAACATCTTTATGTAGACCTACACAAAAATTGTTGAAGCACAGGGCAGGACATAGAAATAAAGCTTGAAGCGTTCCCTGGATCACAGTGGCCTCAATAATTGTGGAATTGAAGAAGTCTGAAGCAATCATGACTTTTCCTAGAGTTGGTCATCTGGCCAAATTGAGTAAAGAACTAGTTCAGGCAGGTGACCAAGAACCCAATGGTCATTCTAACAGAACTTCAGTAGTTTTCTGCAGAGATGGGAGAACCTGCCAAAGGATGCTGGGTCAGGCACTTAATTATAATTATTTAGGTGAAGCATGGTGGTGGCAAAGTCATTCTGTGGTCTAAATCTCAGAGGCAGGAGCATGGAGACTAGTCAGAATTGAGGGAAGGATAAGTACAGCCTAATAGAGAGGCATCTTTGAACAAACCTGCTACAAAGACTGGGGTGATGGTTCACCTTTAAGCATAACAATGACCTGAACCATACAGCCAAGACAAAGCTGACTTTGGGAGTAGTCTCTGGCTGTCTTTCAATGGTCCTTAAGATGTCAGTCCACAGGTACTTCTCATGCAATCCGATGGAGGCTGAGAAGATCTGCCAGGAAGGTTAGAATAAACTGCCCAGTTCCCAGTGTACAAAGCTGGTAAGAGACACAAGAAGGCTCAAAGCTGTAACTGTTGCCAAAAGCGCCTCTACACAATAGAGAATTAAGGGTGTAAATATTTTAGTAAATTAGTTTTTGATTTATAAATTTGATTAATAAAATTTCTAATAAAATTATGTTTTTGTTTGATCAATTTGGCATATTTTGTGTAGATTGATGAAGAAAAAATTTAAATTTTTTCCTCTTCAAAATAAATTTACAATTCACTAAAATGTGCACACTGCAAAGGGGTCTGAATACTTTCCAAGCAACTGTAGGTACTTTGACCATACATACCATGTACAATCTTCACTCGGTCACATTATTGTGCAAAAACAATGTGGGTCAAAGTGTCTTGGACAATAATAAAAAATTAAAAAATACATAAAAGTGACTATTATAATTCATGAGGCCAATTATCGTTGTGAAATTAATAGAAAACAATAGCTTGAATGTAGGTATCAGCACTAATTGTATGCTTTGGTAAATAGTTGTCAGTAATGTTCTTAACATTATTGTAGTATTACATGACATTACATTTTCCAAAGCATAACATGTTTTAAAATAGATGTCTTGCTTTTCAGTCACCCATTGGCTGAAACTCTTCATTTTAGAAGCAATAAGAGAACTATACTGTCTTTTTTTTTTTTTTTCAGGTTATATTTGTGTAGTAATGCTTTCAATGATAAAACGATGGCCAGGACTACAGTCAGCAGCAAAAAAGTACTGCATTCATTAGCTGATGTCTGAAAAGTCAAAACCAGATAAAAAATGATGGACATGTGGACAAAATATTATGTGAATTTGGTGGATTCTTGCATTAAAAAAGTACCTTTCTAACAAAAAGAGTTTCACGCTGATTATTACGTACCACATCAAGGTTTAAAATCTTGGCAAGTTAATTTCTGTAGCATACAAAACTAATGGCTACCTGAAAGAATATTACTCAAAAAACTAGTGTCATGCTTTGGAAAATGGCCAGCAGATCTAGTTTAGCATCACTGTCTTCTACCTTTAAGTCAGCCTGTTGTCTCACCCTTGTCTCTTCTTCTGTACTCTCTGCTTTTGTCAAAATTCTAGTGAAGCACCTTGTCAGTAGAGTCCTGTTTGCGCGTGTTCTCACGGCCCCTCAGACTCTTGGCGCTGATACCAGACTCTGATGTCTCCATGATGAGCTGGGTAGCTAGAAACTGCTGGATCTGCTCCAGGACATCACGCTGCATCTCCAGAGCCATGTGGTACACGTCATGATCCAGGCTGTTGTACATGACGGCATTCTGAAACATGAGCATGATGTCCCTCTGGAACTCAGCAGTGGTTCGTATCAAACCAGTCTCAATGTTCTTTTTTATGGTGGCCAGGTCCATGGGCCTGTAACAGAGAAAAGCAAAGAAGGCTTTCTCACTGGTGATGATCCAGCACTAAAACTGTTGTTTATCTGATTGTCTAAAATGCTGATATTTGTGTGAACTTTGCTTTGCACAAACAATATGACTTGTAAACTATTTGTGAAATGAAAACAGAAAAAAATATGACCAAACAAACTTACCTGTGCACAATACTGTGGTATCCAGGTGCAATTTCATCTGTTACTGGCTGCAGGAAGACATTTGCATACCTACACCAGGTTTGCATAAATGACATCTGTTTCAGCAATGATCTTAAGACTTACAAACAGGAAATATAGGAAAGGCTGACCGTCACTGACTAATGTTACTGTTAAGATTTCTATTCTGACCTGTGATTGGCTGCTGCACGCCACACCAGCATAATGGCTTTCTTCCAAATCTTGTGAGCCTGTAGTGCTTCAAGGTCCTCACTGCACACAGAACTAATAAGAAAAAGAAAGTTAGTACAAATGGAAAGGTCACAGAGATTATATTATCTAGCAGAATGTGATCTGCAGCATGACAGGTAGACATTTACGTTGCTAGTTGACAGAAATTAAAAAACAATCTGTTTACAAAACATCATTAGCACCATATAGAGCACAACTTCACCACCATTTCTCAAAACTGACAACTCTTTGTTTTTTGTTGCCTGTGCCTGAGTGTTTCACTCACAACTGTGATGAGGCAGGGCTGCTGGGGATAGAGTCTGCGGTTGTGTGGAGCTGAAGAGATGAGGAAGCCGTGTGGAGGCTGTATCCATCCTCACTTTCGCTGGCCGCAGGTTCTAGCTCAATCTCCCCATCTGGCTCTGACAAGAACCCCTCCACCCCATCACCCTCTTCTTCTCCACACACTTCTGGCCCGTTGACCTCATTGTCCACTTTAGTCCCTGAGGCATTCTCTCCTCCCCTGACATTTAGCCCATCCTCTGTCTTCATCTCCTGCAATGATGAAGATAGATGCAGAAAGATTCAAACCAAGCTTGCAGTGCAGGGACACCATGAAGCTACACACTCAGTACAACAATTACAAGCATTGTGTTCACTCTGTCCTTGTTGGGTGCTGTACCTTGTGATGCCTTTCAGTCTGTGGGCTATCTCCTAATACTGAGTCTGCCAAGATAGCAAAGATGAATAATAAGAAGGAGATTGTTATGCAAACTGCATAGTTACATGCAAACTACATGTCATGAAACAAGGGAATACTAATAGTTTTGCACAGATGAGTATACCTCTGTGGGGTTTATCAGGTCTTTGCTGTGCCCACTTCTCATTCTCACAATTTATAGTAACATCCAATGAAATCTGGCTTTTTGGATGCACCATCTCTCCAGTCTCCCTCACTGCCTCAGGTTGCAGAGGTACTCCAGTGGAGCAGTGCTCCAAGCCCTTCAAGCTGCATAAGGATGAAGAGGTGGGAGGAAGGCTCCTTAATCCCATGGGAAATGCTGCATGACAGTTATTTTGACTGTTGCACAGAGAGGAGAGCGAAGTCCCATCCTGAATTTCCAACACTTCTGCCTTCACCTCCAAGCTACAGTGAAGAGAAGAGGACTGCGGGAGCCCTATGGGCACTGTGGGGTGAGACTCATGAGGCTGAAAAGGCCCAGCCTCCCAGGCACCTGAGAGCGCATGCCCATTCTCCTCACACAGGGACAGAGCAGCCTCAACTGCAGCGGCATCCAACACCTCTGCAGCCTCATCTGCCTGTAGAAGGAGAGATATGAGTCTACGTCTCAAAACATAATACCCAGATTGTAAAAGCCCATATTTTTCATTTAAAACCTCAAATAGATGTCAACTCATGTTAGTGCTGTGAAAATATGTAGTACTTTCGCCTTTTTGCACCTTGTCTTCAATTATGGCAATAATGTCCCCCACCGTCTTCAGGTCCAGCTCATCTCCCATATAGGCCACAGTCACATCCTCGTCACTGAGCTCGGACACCTTATCTTCTGCAGAGACAGACAGTACCACCCTATCAGCCTCTACAGACAGACAACAACTGACAAACTTTTTTGTTTTCAACACACAATTAGAACTAGAACTAGAAGCAGCAGCAATTCACAGTATAAGATATTATTTCTTTAATTTCTGTTTCACAGCAAGCTTAGATCAAGCTTCAATTCTTTAATATTAAAGGTTTCCATTAACTTCCCATTATGTAACAATTAGGACTGTCCCTACCATACCACTTTTTGTGCTCTGGAACGTCTTCTAATAGTTAGCGAATATCCAGAGGTTCAAGCTGGGGGGTGGGTACACACGTCACAGCGCAATGTGTTCATTTATAATCACTGCAGTCACTATTTCAAATACACACATTGCCACGGTGAACTAGAAGCATGACATTCACTGTAGTGAGTGAGGGGGATGTCAGGTGCCCAAGTGATATAACCTGTGTACTTCTACATTTTAAATTAATACTGGTTTTTTACATATAATAAAAAAGCAAATAACAAATATCTGAATTTAAAAATTGGATACCTATTTAAAGAATGAATATCCAAATATTTGCATTCAGGCCTAGTAACAATGAACAGAATTTTAAAATATTTATAAAAGAAAACATCTTGGACAGTGGACAGACTTGTCTTTGTTGAGGCAGAAGAGTCAACAGGAATAGGAGTGGCAGTAGAGGGAGAAGGACTGGAGGCTGAGTCTGCTGTGATCATGAAACCTAATGGTGCAGAAAACTGGGTAGGACCCGCCTCCAGGAGACGTGACAACATCGGGGCACCTGCCATGCAAGCATTTATGCACACACATTACCACAAAAAGGAGCAGAGTGCAGACAAAGCAGCAGAGGCTTTCAGATAGCCAAGACATGAACAAAAAACTTAGATTATAGCACCACTTTTATATAGAAAAAATCTATACATATATATATATGTGTGTGTGTGTGTGTATGTATATATATGTACAGTACAGGGAAATAATTATTTGATCCCCTGCTGAATTTGTAAGTTTGCTCACTTACAAGGAAATGAACAGCCTCTAATTTTTATGGTACTTTCATTTTAATGAAGAGTGACCGAATATTAATCATAAACACACAAAAGTTGTAAATTTATTTGCTTGTGATTAAGTGAAATAGATATTTGATCCCCTACGACCCAGTCACAATTCTGGCTCCACCAATCAATCAATCAATTACTGATATTCCTGATCTGAACTCATTATGTGTATGAAGCTCACCTGTCCACAGAATCAATTTCATTCATTCCAACCTCTCCACCACTGTGGGCAAGACGGAAGAGCTGTCAGAGGGTGTCAGGGAAAAGATTGTTGACCTACACAAGGCTGAAATTGGCTACAAGACCGTCGGCAAGTAGAAAGTAACAACTGTTGGTGTGATTATTCAGAAATGGAAGAAATATAAAATGACCATCAATTGCCCTCGGTCTGGAGCTCAAAATGAAAGATTTTGAGGATGATCATGAGAAAGATGAGGGATCAGCTCAAAACTTCATGGGAGGAGCTTAAGGATCTGAATGCAGTCGGGACCACAGTCACCAAAAAACACTATTGGTAACACACTATGCTGTGATGGATTGAAATACTGCAGCACCCACAAGGTCCCCCAGCTCAAGAAGGCACGTGTACAGGGCTTAAGTTTTGAGTTAAGTCTTAAGTTTGGCAGTTAACATCTAAATGATTCAGAGAAGGCATGGGAGAAAGTGCTGTGGTCAGATAAAACAAAAATCAAGCTCTTTGTGGAGTGGCCTTGCCAGTCTCCAGACCTCAGTCTTATAGAAAATCAGGGGAGGGAGCTGAAGCTTTGAGTTCTAAAGCGGCAGCCAAGAAACCTAAAGGATTTTTTGAGAGTTTCTGTGAAGAGGAGTGGGCCAAAATCCCTCCTGAGATGTGTGCAAACCTGGTGACCAACTACAAGAAATGTTTTACCACTGTGCTTGCCATCAAGGGTTTCTCCACTAAGGCATGTTTTGTTTGGGAATCAAATACTTACTTTTCAGGATTTTTGGTTGATATTATTTCTCTATCTCCATTTAATGAAACTACCATAAAAATTTGAGACTGTTCATTTCCTTTTGAGTGAGCAAACTTACAAATTCAGCAGGGGATCAAATAATTATTTCCCCCTATATATAGGATCCAAGACTAACAAATATAAAATCCGTTCCTCCAAATACAGGCAGAATAACTATAAATAGTATTTTCAGACTTTTTGGTGACAAAATAAACTCTATTCTTTACTCAAATGAAATCATGCAATGCAAGTATCTGTACCTGTCGCTTGAGAGAGAGGTTGACTAGGTAGAGCCAGCTGCAAGTCATGTGCTCCTGTCACACTGGCAGTGGCCATGTCACCCTCCCCAATCTGGAATATAAACATATAAGCAAATAAGTAATTATTCAGTTATACAACTTGACTGGAAACTCAAACATCTAGAGGAGGACAGACTTATTCTGAAATGTTGGAATGTCATAAGAGCACAGTTGGTTTCATCAGATGGAAAATAATTCCAGGAGACAACCCAATCAGCATTGGTCCGGGACTGAGTGGATGACAGCTTCTTGGTTGAAATAGGGAATCGTGTCATAAAGAAACCACTGATGACATATGACAAAAGGCTTAAACAATATACAGTTAAGGTCAGATTTATTAGCCCCCCTGATGAAATCACACAAAACTCTTAATATTTCCATGGAAATGAGCATAAAAAAAACTGTTGATACTTGCATTGCTTCCGAAAGAACAAAGACAAAATCTCCACAAAGTTTGATCAGTATATTTTATTGTTGTGCTGAATTTTAACAAGAAAACTGA